>OX383271.1:6419266-7014148 GCA_947522985.1 Lithophane socia
CCCTTAAGGCCTAGTCCGCACTGCGAATTTTATTTGCGTGATATATTTCGCGCAGTTTTATACCATGTATTTATACAGGATGACATTTTAGTCATTTTAATCCTCTTAAGGGTTCATTGTACTCATCATTATGAACAACTTTCACTAAGGGACCAAACCTGAAATCACGAAAAATATATCAGCTGCCTGTTCCCTACATTTTACTAGTTAGGTATGCCAACATAAATGTAGCTGATTTTTATTTCACGATTCAGGGTTAATCCCATACTGAAGTATATTTTTTTTATAGTAATTCTACAGAATTGCGTTATTTTCTTCAAACACATGGTGTCTTAAATCTACATGCACTGGGGATTTAATATTCGCGCTTGATGCAATGACGTACGTTGAAAATAAACCGCGAAAACAAGATTGCGCGAATAAAATTCGCGGGCCAGGCCTAATAGTAGGTACAAGTTGTGATACTTGTTTTCAACAAGTGTTGTCAAAAGTATCAATCTGCCTAGCCTTTTCCCAACTAAGTTGTGATCGGCTTCCATAATGAATATTATGAAGCCGACTTTGCTTTTATTTGACAATTTAAGTAAAGTCGGCTTCTTGTTGAAAATAAATAAATTATATAATTAGTATAAACGAAGCTTCATAATAATTCGCAGAATTTTATATTTGTTCAAATAATTCAGAGTTTTTAGTTGTTAGTAAAAATAAATAATATTATTTGGTGAACATTTTTGGATTCTTAAGAATGATTTTATTCAGGTAGGTAGCAGTGGCGAAGGGTGATTTTTCGGGGGTGGGAGCCCGGAGCAAAAAAAATAGAAAAAAAAAAAAAAAAAAAACCTTTCTGACGAATTGAGAACCTCCTCCTTTTTGAAGAAGTCGGTTAATAATACTTGTTATGATGTCACTTCGGACCTTCCTTGTGGCCGCGAAAACCTACTTCTTGTTTGTTTACCTAACAAAAGAACGGTATCAATAAACCGTTTCATTAAATTCCTATTTTGATTTACTTTTCTCAAACTTATTTATAAACTCACATTCAAAAAGCCCGCTTTCACAAACCACGCACACTCACACAGTTCAACAAGTGATTACGCTCCTAATAGCGCAACGCCATCTAACGAAAATATCAGAAAAGCAATGCATTTTGTCAGTACAAGAACGAGATATCTCCATTCAAAAAATTCACAAATAATTAAACAGAGGGCGCGTTTAACGAGAAATTTTTAGGGAGTGGCATTTTACAATTCAGAGTTTTCGCTCACGGCCACTAGAGGGAATTGGCCGCGCGGGTGTAGAGCTTCAAACGAATTAGCGAAAAATCGTCAGATTATGAATGTAAAAACCCGTTTATTACATAAACTACTAGAATCTGAGAAAAGTAAACAAGGGAAACAATACATTTTATTTTATTTACAACTACCAGTCAGCTATTCATATTTATCGTAAAGGGAAACATTAGAATGTTTGAAAAAACTATCACGTCGTTTGTAATTTATACTTATATCTGAGCGAGCACGGCCTAATTATGTGTTTCTTAATTTCAAAACTTAACCTTGGAAAACATGTTTCCTCACAAAGAAAATTATCCTAAACAACAATGTATAGGCTACCACTAAGCTACCAGACGGGCCGCACGCGGGCCAAAAGACATTGTAGTTAATTAGAAAGTCCTTGACGAATTATTGCCGCCATCCTAATCCTACTGATAGTACTAATAACTTTTCAAATCTATTAAGAAATTTCAACTTATTAACTATAGTACCTACTTACCCCAAATACATAATTACAACGTACACTTTCACTAAAGTCAAAACACTTTAATCACTGTTTTATACCAACAAACTAATACTACTACTACGATTCTCGAACTGATAAACTAATGTATTCAATAAATAATACGAACAAAATGCAAATTAACTGCAAGTGTAAACAAATTATAATGCGATTACGTCAAACAGCAACCACACAATAGCGTCCTGTCCGAACTCCGAGCCGAACGCATTACGAAATTCAACGAAAACTACCGAACCGATATCGCGGCATCTCGTTCACGCGATCGCTTTAGATACAATAACTCGTATTTGACCGGCTTGCTCGAAGCGTATAAAACCGGGGTGTCACGTGACCGAAGTGACGTCATGACGCCTTGATTTTTGAAGGAGCGATAAGCCAGCCGCGCCGCCGAGTTATTTTAGAGAATTTTTTTTTGCTGTTGGGAGACAACAAAGACAAAACATTGAATGTAGGCGTTTTGTATAGTTTTAATTATATGGTGTATTAAATACCTATAGTGTGATTACTTAAAAGGCATTTTAAACACTACTGACTGTGTCATTTTTCAATGACGATAGAGTGGTTTTGTTTCGAATTCCAGAAGGGAAGCCGATAGGAATCGAGTTGTACGGTAGCTGCGGCCCTGGTAGGTAGGTATATGATTTTGATTTAATACTTGGTTCCAGTACCGTTTACTTTCCAGAAAAACCTTTTATAATAGGTACTTATGAATTACTAGCGCCCCGCGGTTTCGCTCGCGTAAGTATCGATCCCGTGGAAATATTGGTAAAGTATCCTATGTCCTATTCCAGGTCACCCCCTGTGCCAAATTGCGTCCAAATCCGTTCAGCCGTTTTAGCGTGAAAGCGTAACAAACAAATAAACAAGCAAATTCACTTTCGCATTTATTAATATTAGTTAGGATCTACAGGCCGCATATTAAAAAAAAAAACATTTTTTTTTACCCGACTACGGCGAAAAAGGTATAAACAAGACACCACAGACAGATAAATTAAAAATCCGGAGTCACACGTGTTGGGCATAAATCGAACAGATTACTTTTTTTTTTAATATGCGGCCTTTAGAAAATCGTATTTTTTTAATATGCGGCTACATAAATAGTTAGGTACCAAATGGTTAGCTTAGTTTGTTTTAATTTATTTCCATGACATATTTTATTCATCGCCTTTATCCAAAACAAACTGTTTTATCAAAGAATATTTGATAGAAAATAGGATGAATGGAAATGTATAAATGTGACAGGTTTACGCGGACGATTTAATGATAAATGATTCTGATTCAGACTACGTCGCCATGACAGATTAAAATCGGTTAGCTTGGGGCCATGAGAGTAGGGGGAATGTCCGGGTGCGGACTCGTGGTCACACCGCTAATATTTTACACCATGTACCACTGAATTAATAGTGCGGTGAAAAAATATTCCATAACAGTTAGTTCAATAACAGTTTTCCCGACCAGGGAATCGAACCTAGGACCTCATGCTCAGCAGTAGTGCTTGCAACCCCTAGACCAACGAGGCAGTCATTAGCGGTATCGGAAGCTAAATTTTGCTGGTCTCCACTACTATTGCAAAATCTGGACAAACTGTATGAAAATGTATCGCGTTTCGCAGTTATACATGGTCAGATTAAATTAGCTAGTGAAACTCCGCTTCCGAGGTGGGTATCGATATCTAAACATGATAAAAATGAAAAAGAAGTTACAATTTTATGAATTTTTTTTTGGGGATTTTCATCCGCTGGTAGAGAGTAGTCACTTGAAATAATCTGTTTTTTTTTTGTGTTAACTTCACAGACGTTATGGGCATGGATACCTAAACGTGATAAAAAAAAAAAGATTTTCTTAACGCATACTTAAAAGAACAACACCAGAGCACGCCACTCCAAAAAAAAAAAAATCGATTCTTTTTTATCGTATTTAAATCCCGTCACTTCTGCTAATTTTATTTGGCTTATTTAAACGGTGGTTTTATTTTGTAAAGTAAACCAATCTCCTCATTACATCATGGGTGCAAGATGGCGGCGTTCTAAATTTGGCCAAGCGCCAAAAGAACATTTTTTATTTTGTTAAAGTAGTTTTTTAGCAGTATAATAAGGGTCAAAGACCTGAAATAAATGAATTTTATGTTATATTTCATAATTATTTAAGTTCCTAAAATTTGTAGGTATATTATGTAAAAAAAGTGTAAACTAGTTTAACCAACGAACATTTTAGTGTTCTAGCTTCTAAATAATATCTTCACAAAAGGTAGCACGGTCGCAGACAGTCTCTAACTTCATGGCCCCGTGTTCAGTGCCAACGTCAAATCCTGATTTCAATCCGATTAGCCGCTTTGATCGGGATCCAATATTTTATGCCGTTTCATTCTTAAACAGCCTTCCCTATTGATTGAAATTAGCTTTGCGATATAAAACTGAATGACTGCCTACATTTCTATAGGTACGTTTCGGAATGAGTACCTACCTATTTATTAATTTTTGTTTAATGATGTGTTTCATGAATATTATTCAAACTTGCTTTAAGGCTCGTGCAAACTGGCGCGATATCGCGGGCGCGATACACGCTGCGTCCCCACTTGTAATGTCTAAACGCAATAAACTCAAAAAGCACCGAACGGATTTTCATACGGTTTTGATCAATGGACGGAGTGATTAATTGGGAAGATTTTAACAAACATGTCAATAACTCTCCCAAGAAAGTGACCAACATGTTACGCATATTGTGGACGGGGTATTGTAGCATTTCACTCAGCGAACCTCCGAACTAGTACCTACAAACAAGAGACGCGGTGATGGTCGCCGCTTTCTGTCTACAGATTGATTGATAACTTTACATTGTCAAAAATTGTTGGACGTACCTACATTTCACGACACGTACATAAGTTTGCCGCTCAGTGTTTCGACTTGTTCGTAGGTTCGCCGAGTGAATTGCTAAAATGCCTGTCCAGCGCCTATACTACGACGTATTAATGCCACCATTTTTCCAGTGTTAGTGAGAGACGGAGCTATACAAGGCCGTTAGCACCATCCTTTTTTCGCAGTGGAATAATGATGGCATTAATACTTCATAGTCAGCCCCCAGATTATGCGTAACATGTTGGTCAATTTGTTGCAAGAGTTGTTGGCGTATGTTTGTTACAAGTGGGGAAGCAGCTTTAGACAATAGTGTCAATCTTTCCCAGGACTTGAAATACTTTAAAAAAAAAAGAATTTTCTTTAAATACTTATCTACCCTTTCTCCTTTTTTGGACAGCTATAAAAATAATTAATAATGGGACGACAGCAAAACAACAAAATATAATTAAAATTAATATATTGAACTTTCCCATGTACAAAACCCCTTGCTTAAACGTCTATAAACAATAATTTATTACTTACAAATTAGTTCAAATGCCTACCTATAAATAAAGTTCCCCTTTACAAATATTCCCCTCCGTTTCGTTAAAATTACTTTAAATTACTAACTTGACCCCTTAAGTTGTACTTAGTGAATATTTGTTTGGTACTGGTGTCCTACGACGCGACGTTTATCTAACTACATCTATCAGTTACTAAGTAAGTTATTATATTATTTATTAAAATACGGCCATTTTTTATTATTATTTTTATACACAACAATAAATTAAAACATTAATTCAATCTTATTCACACTATCCCTTACCTTAAATAAATTAATACACGAAAATTATATAAATTATAAAAATAAAAAAAACAATTAACGTATAAAGTAAAAAAATCTGATAGCATTTAGGCTTTCACTTCCCTAGCGTTCTCAACAATGCTGGTAACAATATTGTCTGTCGCCTTTCCTTTCTGGTCTTCATTATCAACCACAATCCTGTTGATGATATTGGCACAGTCCTTATTATCAATTATACTGATATGGTTGCCTTCCAGATAGTGTACAGTGACCGTGTTCTCGGTGTACTTATCAAGGCCATAGTTATCTTCTATGACGACGTAAGGAGGGTTCTCTTTCGGACGGAGAAGAATGACAGGAGACTGTAGTTTGGTGAAAGCTTTAGGATTGAAGTTGAGAATTGTTTTGAGCCTATCGAAGGAGGCTCTAGCCATATTGGCGATGAATTTATCGGAGTACTTGGCCTGGACTGGGGAGACTTTAATCGTGAGGGCGACTCTTTCGTCATACGATTCGATTTCGTTGAGTTTGTTCATCAGGTCTTTGGTGACGTCATTGTTGGGGGCGATAATGTCGATGGTGTGACAAAGGAGGTTGTTCTGAAGTTGCAAGTCGTTCTTGAAGCTGATGGTCATTGTCAGCATCGCATAGAGGAATTCAGGAGCACCGTCCAAGCAGAATACTGTTCCTCTGAAACCTGGAAAGAATGGGGGCTTTAGTTGGCTTGTCAAAACAGGACGCTAAATTTATAATGGTGAAAAAAGTCTTCATAAAAACAATTGCTAAATTAAATTGTATTTTCTGTCATTCTAATGCCGTGATCCGACGGTGCGCCAAATTGCGGACGAACACACACGAGCCCGCACGACGCACCGTGGGAAGGTGTACGTGCGGGGTATCGCAGACATCGGAAGTTCCTCGGTGCGCGGTGCGTGGCGGTCCGTGGCCGTCTGCCGTGCGTATCCGTCCGCAAAATCGCGAATCGTCGGATCTCGGCATAAATGCTTAAAAATCTGTACGACTTTTTGAATACATTCAAATGATGTCTTTATAACTACCCAAAGTATTATGAGAGTAGTGTGAAAAAACTGCTTACCTTCCTTCTCCAGTCTCGAAGCCAACTCCAAGATAAGGAGAGAACCAAAACTGTATCCGAGCAGCCAGAATGGAGCACCAGGTGCCAGTCTTGAGATCACAGTCTGAAAACATAATACAGTTAATACCTCACATCATCTGCCTAGCCTTTTCCCAATCAAGTTGGGGTCGGCTTCCAATCTAACCGGATGCAGCTGAATACCAGTATTTTAAATGGAGCGACTGCCTATCTGACCTCCACAACCCAGTAACCGGGTAATACGATACCCCTTGGTTAAGACTGGTGGTCAGACTTTCGGGCTTCTGACGACCAGTAACGATACTGTCAAAAATGCCACAAATGCCAGCCGGGACCATCGGCTTAACGTGCTTTCAGAGGCACGGAGGGGTCTCGGTATATAATGTAAGGCCACCCATCCTCGGACCGACCTCGGCACGCGTTGCTTAACCTTGACGATCAACCCTTGCAGCTGTTATTATTTAGCCATGATTCCCTCACCTAAGAATATAACCCTCACCTGGTGCAGCCGATCAACCATCTGGTCCATCGAGTCATCCTTATGTTCCACACCGAGTTGCAGGACGCAGACCTTGATCTTCAGTCTTCTGCAGAGCGGTTCCAGGACTGCTGCGCAACCTTCCAATCCTGGCAGCATGAACAAGACGCGCTCCATCACGTGGATAGCCTCGTCACCCTGAGAGGAAAAAAATCACATTTAAGTATAAATGGTTTTAGCATTGTTGTGTTTCCGCAATAAGAGATAAGATAGCTAGTTCCTGTGTGGTTGAGGATTCAGGGTGAAGTTAGCTTCGATCTTCGGCCTGATCATCACTTATCATCAGGTGAGGTACAGGCCAAGAGATTCAGAGATGTTCTTACAAAAAAAAATGCGGAGCAGTCTTTGGGGACTGCCGATAGAAATAAAAACTAAGCAACAATGCGTAACCACAACGTAATTCAAACGGTCGACAGTAGATAGCGCTAAAAACATTTATTCAAGCGTGACGGTGACGATGACGCGAGTTCCGTGATTTTTGTTCACCCAAAAAGTGCTCAACGCGCATAAAGATGTTTTCACTTCAAAAACCCAATTCACAAAATTGCATTTATAAACAACAATTGAATGCATCAACAAATATATAATTATTTCGACTAAATAAAACAATTTTTAGAACTGAAAAGATCTTCAGAAGCTGTTTTTGGCCAGAAAGTTGTAGTGAACTTGCACCCGAGAGATGTTTCACATTTATCACGGCTTTCACAAACTCGATCCAGTTTCTTATTGAATGATCTATTAGAAAACTTCACAGTCTGAGTGGAAAGTGTTGAAACTACCTATTGGAGAATATACAGCAGCGATCGTTCGCTTGGTTTATTGTACTTCCTTGAGAAAATAAATTTTGCTGGGAATCTAACTTGATTGTGGACCATTCGCTTGAATCAGAAACTTCTGTGTGTATATTTCTATCTACATTCTGTTTTTCTATATTTTTAACTAAAAGTTACGTAAACGCAATTTTACTTCGAAAAAGATCATTAAAATCAATCACTTTAACTAAATGAATATTCTGGATACATTGCAGAGTGCGTTTTTTGGCACCGTGATGACAAACGTCCACCGCCATTGCAGCCGATCTATGATGGTACCGCTTTCTTAGGAAACGCAGGAGTTACAAATATTAATGCTAGTTTTGCGATTTATACACTCTGGCCCCGTTCACGGCCTCGAGCTATGCGACTTGCGTCAAACCACACGCGAGCGCGGCACGTGAATCCGTCTGTCACTCCAAAAGTCACGATGCGTGGCTCGTGGCATGGTACATACAACTTCTTTCATTTTGGTTTCTCCGCCGTCACTGTCACAAGACGCAAGTTCCTTGAGGCCAGGCGGGGTAAGTACGATAAGTGCATATTATACAAAAAAAAAACTAACTACAATACCCCTGAAAGAGTTCAATTATTGCCAAAGATGATAATGATATTGAATCTTACCTCAACAGCATCGCTGACCATGGTAGGCATGTATATGAGGGGCTCAGACACGGTTTTCTCGTCTCCGAAGTTCCGCATGAGCACCCTAAGACCGGCCGCACCTTCAATGTTGACGGGACGAGACGCCGACGTTGAGGCGGCGGCTTCGCGTTGAGCTGTTAGTTCTACCAGCCTGGTGGAAGAAGGTATTATACAGTTAGACTCATGTATGAATAGAATAGATCTCTTTATTAAGTACGCCATACGAATTACAAATCTAGAAATTTTACACAGGTTAACAAAGGCGATCTTAACGCTAAAAGCGATCTTCAGTTAGATGAACCGGCGCTTTGAAACGACGGCAGGAATAGATTACTTACGGAAGAAGGTACATGTAATCAGATTGAAATCATAATTTTCAACTGCTTGGCACAGGCCTCTAACGCACTAATGAGGTCTTTAGGATCAAAATTACTAGGCGTAAAAGCTAGCGCTAAAGAGCATGCACCGAAGTGGAAAAATGGAACCAATGAACGGCATTCTTCTTCGATTCGCGATAAGAGGTAAAAGACCGATTCGTCGAGTAAAATGTCAATAATTATAGAAATAGATTTTTTTCTAATGACGTTTTCACTTCGAGTGAGGAATTTAACCAGTGGAAAATCAATATAAGATAGAAAAGAAAGAAAGAAAAATACGTTAATTTAGCACAGACTAAAAGGCACACAACACAACTTACTAAAAGTACAACAAGAAAAAACTAAAAATTGAAACAAATAAAAAGCGTAAAGTAAAAAATCAAGTAAGATTAACTAAAGATAAGCCTGTGATTGACGCTTTGACGTTAATTAGTTACATCTCAATTCGATATCACAGGTAGGTAAGAAAGATATCAATAACAAGAACAATGGCGCCTAAATATAAAACCGAATATTGATGAAGGAAAGTAAAATTATTTAGAAATCTGATCTTTCATCTAATTTGCGGCAAAAGTCTGTTACGTTAGAGGTCTTTATGAAATATCTCAGAGAATATGAACAAAATGGGAATATAATTTGACGCACATTTGCTTCGGGATTTTTTCTTTGTGGTTGGAATAGCATGTTGTGTTAGAAAGAGTTTTATAATATATATATAGGTAGTTATTTTCTGAAAATCTTGTTGGAAAAGCGAGTCGTTTCGGGCAGAAAATATTATTTCAAGTTTGTATGCGTAGGGGTAGGTATGGGGGAATTTTTCCGGTGTTTTGATAGCGGAAGAGTTATTTGTAGACAATTTGAGCGACAGATTCCCTGTTATATTTTATATTTTCTCATGATAACGCTGCAGTGCGTCCTAAATGAATAAAATTATAATCTGATGCGGAGATTATGCTGTGGTTGAGGGTAAAAAAGGAATTCAACTTCACGCTTGAATGATAAAAGTGTGTAAGGAACTAAGGATGCCTGATTAAAATCACCATTAAAAACTTCTACTGCAGAAAACTAATCATGGCTAATGAAATTGCCATAATAGAACAAGAAAAGAAAGAAAATAAGTTTATTTTCGGTAAACATGACGCAAAGAAAGAACAAAAACACAAAAAAGAACAAGTTGGTGGAAAATTATGCGTCACATCCACGCAAAACGGCCATCGCTATCAATCATAATCATCACCTTTAGCCGTCAGTTTATTGTTTAGCAGCCAGAAAGAACATGGGGTGTGATTCTGTAAGACCTCATTCTAAACTTCGAATCTGAATCCGTTAAGTCTTGATTGTCATTCTGAAAATTCGGTTGATACACAAGCGCTACCCTTGCGAGATTGTCAGCGAGTTGAACTAATTGACCGTGAGATTTTGACATAGATAAATTTTGAGATGACGTAAGAAGTGGCATTCAGTAAGGTAATTCCCCCGTCACTTCGATGCTCACTTCGCACTCGAATCCGATTCAAAATTCGAAGTGAGAGTGAATAGCGATGTGAGATGCGAGTTGTTTATTGAATTTTACAGAATCGATGTACAGCTGACCGCTACTGTAACGTATTCCAAATTCGCCATTTACGTTTCCCACACGAGGAAAAGCAGTGGGTTTTCTTTGCTGAGAACCTACGTATGACTGGTCGAAATACTTTCAGAACACAACGGTCGTAAATAAATGGAAAGTAAGAAATAGGGAATATGCAATTGTGATTCAAATAAGGGTCAAGTATTTTTTTTTATAAACTAATATTACTTCAGAATTATGCCTCCATCAATATTTTTGAATAATATTTCTTTTTGAGCAAGAAATTATTTTTTTTAAAGTGCCAAAATACTGTGGGAAATTCAAAAATTTGAAAAGCGACGCTATTGGTCAGAGCGCATGTGACGTAACAGTTTATGATAACAATAAAAATGTCAATGTAGGAGTGTTTGTTTGTTGTCATAGACTGTCATGTCACCACGCCAAGTGCACCAAATGGAGGGCGTTTAAATAGCCCGGGCCGGTTGGATATTTTAAACTTTTTTTTTAAGTACTAAGTATAAGATAAAACAAATTATTTAAAAAACAAAAAAAAACCCGCCTGCAAAACTTAAAAGACGCATAACATAAAAGAAGAACAAGCATTCTAATCTGTAGAATTTTGGTATTACAGGCGGGAACAAACCATTATATTGTTTTTTGCCGTCCAATTTTTTTAAACTATTAAATGGCGATGTTGAAAAAAAAATATGAAAAAAATACATGCGTATTCTCTTTTGTTTCATCATAGCTTACCTAGCGAATGTCAAGGTCCTGATGTCCTGAGCAGTGAGGAAGATCTCGAACTCTCTCTCCAAGGTCTGCTTGATCTCCACAGCCATCATACTGTCCATACCCAGCTCGGCCAGGGACACTTGTTGGGATACCGTCTTCAGGTCCTTGATACCTGGTGGAGAGAGCATAGATTTTGATTTGAAGAAATTAGACAGTCGACATTTTTCAGTAGGCGTGTTTGACGCGATCATTATTCGTAGGTACACGGATTATGAGGATTCAAACGTGCGTTGCGGACGCTTTTAATGTGCTTTCTACATTTTTCTCACATGTATAATTTCAACATATGATTCTCATGATGTAACCAATTTATTTGTATCCATTTTTTGATTTAAAAGAGTGTCCGTGGAGGTTCTTGCCCGTTCTTCTCCATAGGTACCTACTACAATTTGAAATGGGCAACTAGCTTCATATTTCTGACTGACTGACTCCTTGACAATTCAAAAGTGCCTGTAAATGGTTTAATTGAAATAAATGCTTTGAGTTTCAGTTTGAGTTTGTGTAGCTGTTAAGAATATGGCTTCAATTTCACAGGGCTTCAATTTTACAACTCTTCTATACTTAGACATTCTCACCTGTCGACCTTCTAGAAACTATCCTTGTAATGTAATGCTAAAATAGGCTTAAAGCTGACATTCTGATTAAAAAAAAAAAATTGGTGCAACCTTTTCTAGTTTGTATTCTATGGAAATATCATTCCATTTTCACATATCGAGACTCCTCCGTGCCTCGGAAAGCACGTTAAGCCGTTGGTCCCGTTAAGCCGTTGGTCCCGGCTGTCATTTTGGATCTTTGACAGTCGTTACGAGTCGTCAGAAGCACGAAAGTCTGACAACCAGTCTAACCAAGGGGTATCGTATTACCCAGTTACTGGGTTGTGGAGGTCAGATAGGCAGTCGCTCCATGTAAAATACTGGTATTCAGCTGCATCCGGTTAGACTGGAAGCCGACTCCAACATAGTTGGGAAAAGGCTAGGCAGATGATGATGATTCTATGGAAATATCATAGCATTAATTTGTATGTGTTTGACGGGCGTGTGTGTAGATGTTTGAACGTCAACAAAGCAAAAGGAGTAGGTATGCAAGGAGCCTATCAGATGGCGTTCTATAGTTTCTGCCTACCCCCGTGGGAAGAAGGCGTGATAAGATAAGATATATTTATTTGTCACAAACATGTGTAGGATTACAATCAGTTGGAACGATTACAAAAAGAAAAAAGTTTATGTATGTATAATTGTAAGATCTATCTACGGTATCTAAAGTTAAAATATTAATTCATAGTTTGACAATTATTTTAAATATTGTTTATTTTTTAATTAAGACATACCGTACTGCTTCAGTTTTAAAACTTCAATCGAAATAGATCTCCATACTTAAAATCCCCATTTTGAGAGCCAAATCTATTTTATTATGTAAGCGATTTCTATTTGTACACATCTCTAAATACTCCGCCGGGTATAATCGAGATTATCCGAGTATTACCAATATCATATCAATGGAATTAGTAGCATAATGTCACTAGTCTTATAACAGATTATGTTCATGTTAATGGCTAGGCTCTAACCATATTATTATCAAAATGTTAACAGCAGTTCTGACTGTAATTTAATTGGAAACTACCATTACCTAACTTAATGATTGAATTTGAAACTTCACTATACGTAGAGATACCCCTACGTATACAGCTCATTAAACTGGTGTTAGAAATACACAAATATGTCTACAGGAAAATCTTGTAAAACCAGCACCCAAATTGCGTTACAAACTTTTAATCGTGTAAACTCATGTTTTGGACAAATATAATTATGATCTGTATTATAATATCTACGGGTTTTAAAGTAAATTCCTAATCCATTGCTTCATAGTTTTGAATAATTCGTTAGCTCAACAACGTAAACAGCGCAATGAACGTGGGGGAATTGTCAAAATTACATTGCGATCAATTGTTATTTTATTTTATGTGTTACGCAATTACTCCACAACACAGGGGTGCCGCGTGCGGCCTGTCGCGTAGTGATGAAACGACTGCCGCGCGCGAACGCTTTTGTCTACCTGCGCACAAATATTTTTACCTAACTAGACCGCGACAGAAATGTGTCCTGCAAACGCCGTGTGATGGCTACCGCGCTCTTGCCGCTCAATGTTTGGACACACCTTTACATTTAAAACTTGTTTCCGTGAAAAAAGTTGAATCTTTGACCTTCAATATCTCCGTAACCAGAAGGTTCCCAGTACAAAAAACATTATGTCAAATAAGGGACTCCGTTTCGTTAGGAGTCTTTTTAGACCCGTTGTATCATTGAGCAACTCACCCATAATCTGTGCTACAGCATCCACAATGTTGCCACATCCGGATCCACCAGCCTTCTTCTCAGCCACGACGATGGATGACACGATGGCTGCGTCCTGCTTCATGAACTTGTCGAGGGAAGACAGACAGGAGGATATCCTCTGCTGGAGGGTTCCACCGATCTCCAGCTGGACGTCTTCATCCTGCATGTCGGCGACCAGACCGACCTGGGGAAATGAAGTGGTGAGTTTCAAGTGGTTTGTAAAAGGGAACAAAATAGCTTCGTGGTTTTAGTATGTTACGGGTGTGGGTTACTGTTCGTGCGACCTAAGGCACGATTTAAATCTTTGACTTCCGTTTATTATGTCTTTCTTTCCTTAGATTTTTTAGCTGAAGACTTTCATGCTCTAAATAATTTATACTCACATCACCAACGGCTCCCCACTGCACGGCCAGGGCTGGGAGGCCGAGCTTCTTCCTCCATTCACAGATCCTCTCCATCACGGAGTTGGAGAGACCGTAGTTGGTCTGACCGGCGTTACCACGACCGCAGGAGACGGATGAGAAGATGACGAAGTCCCTAAGAAAAACAGAATACTCAAGAAATCCGTCTAGATAAGTGGAGGTTCTGAAAGTGACCTTGGCCACTGAGAACCCGCCGTAGATTAGGAAGAACTCTTCTAATCGGCCCTCATGTTCAGTCTTTGATAAGCCAATACCAGTAGAATCTAGCTTTGCAGTTGATGATGAAGATGAAAGATGAAAAAGTTGACTATCTAGGAAATTTTCAAAGTTCACAACTAATTAAATAAAAAAATCAAAAATAATTGAATCCAGGTGCTTATACACTACGTTCAAAGTATGTAGTTTGATACAGCGCAAAAATTTACCGAATTTGATAGAAAGATTCTCGAAGATAGAGAGGCTCAGAAAAACTAACAGACGTAAAAACAAAATTGTATTATTTTACTGCTGACTGCCCTGCTGAGGAGTTATATTCCAAAAACATAGGCACAGAGAACTACGTATCAAGTTTGTAGATACTGCCCTTTGTTTTTGCTTCCACAAGGGATTAATAAATAAATTCTCACTATAATTGAACTCCCGGGGAGAAACTTCAGTCGTAAAACTTGTTCAATAATCTACTTCACTGAGATACTTCAATGTTGCTATCATAAAATAAATTTGAGAGCAGATTTTATTAAGTACCGGATAATACTTTAGCTTCCTTCATTTTCTGTGGAGAGGTTTACAATGGTAACACCAACGTTTGGTCGGAGATAGTGGGGTGCAGTCGTACAACGAAAAATATCGGATATTCACTCCCACAGTATGACCTCTACAAAATTTCCAAATCACAGTCTAAAATTGAGATTAAAAAAAAAAAAATCATTTTTCCTTTTACAGAGTTTAACCATAATGCTTGATAGATTATGCAGGAGCAGTGGTGGCCCAGTGGTAACGGCCGTGACTTAGTTGTAGTAGGTTCAAACCCAGACAGGCGCTTTAGTTTGTGTAAATTATTTCATCACTACTGCTCTCAAAATGGTGAAGGAAAAAATCGTGAGGAAACCAGCACGTCCTAGAACGAAAAATTTGAAGTCATATGACATCTACCAACCCGCACTGGGCCCGCGTCGTAGATAACGGCCCACTCCCTCTCACCGAGAAAAGTCCTGTGTGAACATTATAAGCTGGTCCTGGTCCCCATTGATCAGTTATACACAATGACAGTATCTATCACTCTATCCCACTTACTTCAGATTAGGGCACATTTTTCTCGACAGTTTATCCAAATACACGGTAGCCATAGCCTTAGGTCCGTAAGAGATCTTGAAGCTCTCAGGAGTCTGGTTCTGGAAGATGGAGTCCTTAAGGATCACAGCCAGATTGAAGATGGCGTCTACAGGTCCCATGTTGAGAGCCATCTGGAGCAATTGCTCGCATCCAGCCTCGGTGGTGATGTCGTGTGTTGAGATTTGGATGTCGGCACCGTATGATGCCCAAGCCCTATAGAAATAACGAAAACCATTATTTTATTACTAAAGAAATTGGACCTTATTCTTTCTGTAAGATAAGTCTATAACGCAATAATTAGAGCGTCAATCTTTTTGTACAAACAAAAAAGCATAATTGAAGAATGAAAGAGAATGGATTTTGAAAAAAAAAATTACTATCGAAAAAGTCGATGTCCAATATAAGGCGTGCAACACACACATGTTCGGGGTGCATGATTAGAGCTATGTGCCAAACTGATCCGAACATGATGCAGTGAGGGTAGATGCCGAACAGAGTTTGTCGACAGGCACGAGCCGAAGGAAAGCCGAATATGTGAAGTAATTCCGCTCGGCTTTCTTGTTCAACGAATACTGCTGAATCGAATGCTGCTGCCGACCGGAACGAGTACATAGCACCCAACTTACTTTAGGTATTGTATAGTAATTTACAAAAACCGTGCAGGAATCGACCCAAGATAGCCGAAGAAGCTAACAACGCCGTTACAGCACTAATTATGTCACAGTTATTTTAATTCAAGTTTCTTCAAATATAACTAGAAATCCACAATGGATTTAAATGTCAGAATAACAACATACCTAAGCCTTGAGGACTGGTATCCGTTGGTGATTCCTCTGCGGGAGGTAAGGAGGATCTTCCTGCCGCCTCTCATGATGAGCCAGTCAGCCAGTTCCAGACCGAAGCCTCCCAGACCTCCAGTCACGATGTATACGTGGTCTTCGTGACAGATGTACCTGGAGAAATAGATAGATTAGTATGACCAAAGAAAAATAATTAAAAAGTTACTATTCCCGAGATTATTCAATGGTCTGGAAAGTGGTGCATTACTCAATGGTTTAGGAGCTATTTATATGAGATAATCCAGAACGCTAAATAAAAATAGCAGTAATTTATTAAAATTATTAATAAATTATTAAAATCGTTTTTTTTTCATGTTGTTATCTCGTCGTTTAAAATGTAAAGACATTGGACATTGGGAAAGTCCTGGAAAAACTTAACACCATTTCCTTCATAATATTTATTCTCATTTTTCTTTGAGCTGTTCCATTCGATCTTGAGCTAAGCCACAGATCAGCCTTGTCTGTATAATACATAGTTCCGATATGTATAATCATTTGAGTACACTTACCTAGGCACAGCTTCCATGGGGGTGACAACGGATTTCACTGGACGGTTGCTACGCTCCTCATCTCGGATCTTGATGATAACCTATCATTTAACAAAAAGATATCCGTTAGAACAATATTGAGAAATCAAATAATAAAAGAAAATGACCCCATAATAGGAACCATCTAAGAATGAAGTGTTTATTTTCTGGTGATACACTATAAGATTCACAGATCGAAAGACTTTAAATAGTCTTTACTAAGCGATCCATACGAATATGAACCTTATTATTATGCCAATAATTTTCATAAGTGAATGTGCAAAAGCATTCCAATTACATAATATGAACATTATTGCTATACAAAATAAATTCACATTCGTTTGTGACGCATTATACTTGGGACGATATCATGACGTTCGTTCACTGATGCCGTTGAGTGTAATAGCTGTGGTTGTAGAATCTATGGTTGTGTGGGTAACACATACGGAGTGTTTGCCTACAGAGCCATGGTCTTAATTGGTCTTAGTTATAACTTAGATTTAGATCGTATGATCTAAATCTCCCTCTCTCTCTCTATCTACTTGACTAAGAGTAATCTTAATCAAGTAAAGATGTGTGCAAAATCCACGAGAACCTACTGCCGACAAATGCTTTGCAATGTGGTAGATTTAATGTAAAGATAAAACTGTAATACTATGGATAAAATAAATACAAAAAGTCAGGTTAAAGTGTTCTTCATAAAAATATAAAGTATAACCTTTCCAATGTGTTTGCCGGCCGCCATGTAACGGAAGGCGGTCTCCACCTCCTTGGCACCAAACGTGCAGTACGTCAGGGGTCTGACGGCACCGTTCTCAATACCACTCAGCAGCAGGTCTTGTAGGCGCTGTTCAAAACCAGGAGAAATCAAATAAAAATATCAAGGATGAAGATGATTACTAAAAACTAAAAAGTATTTGATAAAGAGTTTGCAACTTTGCAGAGATTGAGGAAAAAAGGTTGTGTTGCATATTGGGTTGAAAGAAGTATTTTATCCATTAATGACATTCTTCATTAAAAAAGTATTCTGCCAAAGTTTCTGTCACAATGACAAGAAGCTTCACAAAACAAAATTAAAAATAAAGCGATTATCGTAAAAAAACATAAAAAAAATAAACGAAATAGAAATGAATTTACAAAAATTGATATATTTAAGAAGAATATTTATGAACGTATTGGCCATACAAACCCTCCTGAAACTGAAGGTCTGGTCGAAGATGTAATCCAACATGATGCCGTGAAACGAGGTCTCTTTCAAGAAGAAGTACATTCCGATGGGCGTGTTGTTACTGATATCGAACTTTCCGATCTCGAGGAACCGACCACGGTAGGCTAAGCAGCGAACGGAGGCCTGTTTGTGAAAAAAGCAAAAAATTTAATGTATGTTTCATTCCGGAAACTACAAATCATATTTGCATCAATTCTTGTGTAAAATCATGAAAAATTTTGGTGGTAAATATTTTGTTTCAGAGAACAAACTATACATTTATGAATATGCTAAAAATATATACTATTTGTTTGAGTTGTGTTGTTTCTTGTAAGTTTATACCTGTAGTTTCTCGTCTGACAAGGAGTTGAGCACCATGTCGACTCCCTTGCCATTGGTCTCACGACGGATCATGTCCTCAAACGACGCATCACGAGAGTTGCCGATGTGACTGTCTGTAATGTTATTACTCATTTAGTGTATTCAATGCGCCTTCCGGCTAAGTGGAGCGACAATCTTCGCAGAGTGGTAGCAGCTGGATCAGATGAGAGTTACCGAGGTTGGAGTTGAAATACGTGCGATTGGAGAGGCGTATGCCAAGCAGTGGACTTCTATAGGCTGATGATGATGATGATGAGTGTATAAGAAACGAATACAAAGCCAAATAGATAAGAAATGACTATCACAGAACAGAAATTGTAAGCACTACGGACTAATAGTCAGTAGCAATTGCATTGCCTAATTAGGAAATGTTAAAAAAAAAAACATTATTATAATTTTCCTTGTAATTTTTATAATTGGGGGAAAAAGATAGTTAAATGACCAATTAGATTCCACAAAACTAACCTTTAAGCTGGGGGAACAGCTTCTTGATGAAGGCCCTCTTCTCCGCGGTACCCACAGTAGTGAAGACCTCGCAGTTGTAGTGGAGGGCCACGTTGATGGCCGCCTGGCCCACTCCACCCGAACCAGCGTGGATGAGGATAGACTCACCACGTTGGATCTGGCCTACCATGACCTGGATACAAGGAAGGCTTTGTTACTAAGGAGAATAAGTACAGGTTCAAGGACTCAAGATTTTCCAAGAAATTATTTGTGTATGAAGGAAAGACCACGGAGTTGTCAGGTAGATAATAATAAAGCATGATGCTTGCATCTGACAGATTTAGGGATGAGGGTTGTGAGACAACTGTATGTTATTATAAAGTCACAGAAGTTAATATATTTTTCTAATAAAATTAATCTCGTTTCCAGAACTATAAACCGATTTCAAGTTGATTTTATGGCCGGCGATAGTCTTGGGATGGTTAGATTTTAACAGCATATGGAGAGTAAAAGGAATTACAACAATGCTGATAAATACACCTGTATGTACCTATATAACAGTGTAACAGATATTAGAACACTGCTGATAAATATAACATACCAGTATAATTAAACTCATAGCTCACCATGGCATAGTAGACAGTTCCGTAAGCAACTGGAATGGTAGCAGCTTCCTCGAAGCTCCACTCATCAGGGATGGCCCACAACAAATACTTGTCTCCGTCAGCTAAGTTAGCCAAACCACGGTTACGGATCATACCCATGACGCGAGAACCACTGTAGAAAGAGTCAGAATGTAAAAATAGTATTCCCAACCGCATTTCGGTCACGGCGGTCAATCTCAACGGAGACAAGCCGAGAACGCATTAGAAATTATAGTGCACAAGCGTGCACTATGATTCTGTAAAAGTGCACCGTGTGTGCACAACACACTCAGTGCATCATTGTTCCTTTACTCTCATAGTCCGATGGGACGGTAATCAGACACGATCGGGGAGAGATCAGGCGCAGGACCTACGGCTTTACATGCTTTCTAAGGCAAGGGGTGTCACACCATCAACTTCCAGACTCGGGGCTTCTACTGAGAAATTTCCAACGGAAAAATCCAATAACATTTTGCCCGACCTGGGACCTCACACTCAGTAGTTGCGCTTGCAACCACTAGACACACGAGGCATAATGTAGATTTAGAAGCGTGATAAAGAGAAACAACGGAGCAAAACGAAGGTGGTTGGTGAGACCATTGATTTTGGTCCAAGGTTAGCAAATGTGCTTTAAGGCCTGAGGGGCTAGACAAGTGACAATCGCTTCGAAAGCATTTAGTATTTCTACAGCGACTTTCAACAGATATAACATACTTGGGAGTCTTTCCGACAATCTCGAACCCTTGCACGCACTCCTGGGCAAGTCGGCCACGAGCGACCGCGTCCACTGTGACACGACCGGTAGCTGTCATGACGTCACGGAAGTTCAACGCCGAGCAGTACACCTGATTGAGGAAGATTATTTACGTAAGTAGAAGAAGCTGCCGAATCTAAAAAGACATTAATATTGTCTCTCACAGTAGGCTTCTCCAAAAGTTAGTAATTGGTCGTCTGCAGGATTCGATTGAAATTATTAAGTTTTCATACTATTTTCTACTAATGGCAATCCAGTTTTTTTTTCGTGTAAAAACGGCTTCACATAATCAAAATGAAGAAAGTGGAAGTCTGATTGTAAAATATTTGTGTGAGTAAACACGGCACATCAAGCTATACATTTCCAGTATAAGCTAATCTCGCATTGTATAAGATTCCCGTACAATGCGAGGTCAGCTTATACTGGAAATGTATAGCTTGATGAGTAGCCGTGTATACATCAACCAATACTAAATTAAATTCAAAGCATGCGTTTATTGGTCTAAGGGAAACTATTCAGAGGTAAAAAGAAAAACACACTTTTTTTTGCAATTTGATAATTAGAAAATATTTTTTTGTAGCAATTAGCAATTTGTTCTTGTTGTCTACAGAAAGCGGGTTGATATAGATTTCCGTAAAAATTAAACAACAAAACAATACTTACATTAACAAGCACTTTTTCCTTGTCCTTGAACTCATGGTTCTCCCTGATGGGACCCTCCACCCAGCTCAATGAGGACAGGTCTCCGATCGTCAGGGTGTTGACATAGGCGTGGTTGGCACGGACGGTGTCCAGGTCACCCAGGAGAAGATGGCGGTAGGTACCCCATTGACCCTAAGATGAAGATGGGAGTAAGAGAAGTCAAGGCAAAACTAGTATAGAAGCAGACAAAATAATAGACCACCGTGTACCGACAAGTTAAAACTGTACAGACAGGGAAATTAATTGTTTAGCAAACCAATTGTTACAACAAATTAATTGTTTGACACATTTGCCGTGCTATACCTGCTGCCCGTACAATCGTCAAAAAATGACAGTTGTCATTTGAATATAGACGAAGAATTAAGCTGGTAGTCAATTTGCAAAACCATTAATTTCTTTATATTTACATTTTCATTTATGATTCGAACTAAAAGGATAATTCGGTGAAAATATTTGTTCAGTATTCAATAAAAGAAATGGAATGAAAAATATATAAATTATTTTTGCAAAAGTTTAAGTAAGTAATTCTTGGGATTCTCTCTCGATTTTGTAAAATAATGTCTCCCATTGGAATATTGATTCAACTCGATATATGTTTGGGTATCAATTTATCACGTTGTTGAATTTTAATTAAGCCTGTTGTCAGTTTTACCTCGTTATCTCTAGCAAATATCTCAGAAAATGACTGTGTATTTCTATCGTCTCATTCTAGTGGCACATCGGCTCAGGTTTTCTTTGTTATTTAATGTGAAAGGTTAATTTGTGAATTTTTCTTTGATAACCTCCAACTGTCACTAACGAGACACAATAGAATTTTAATTGTTATCGGCCGTTTAAAGGCCAATCAACAGTTGAGCGGATAAAAATTTATCTCTCCACCACCCATGGTTGACTGGTAGAAAATGCCTACAGCATTAAGTCTGCCTGAATACCGCAATTTTCAAATAAATGAAAAAAAAGTACTTACATCCTGATAAACATTGAGAGCCAAATCCTTATCAAGCTGTTCTTCATAGAATTCCAAGTCAGGATTGAACGGAGGTGCAGACGGGTCAGAAATAAGTAAACCATACACGATCTCACCACCAGGTTCCTTCCTCAAACAGTTGACCAATCCCAAAAGGCCGTTGATAGGCTCATCTTGGGTATAAAGTACCACTTTCTGGCCTTCTTTGAGTTCCTCCTTGACTTTGTCGATCCAGGCGAAGCTTAGATCTGAGGCGAGGATTCTGACGAATTTAGCGGGGCGGGCTCCAACGCGTTTACGGAAGAGAACCAGGTATTCGACGCCGGTGTCATGGATGGTGACGATGTCGTATTGATCAGAGTATTGCTTGGGGTTAGGACGTTCCTTTTCGCGACTGATGAGGAAGCATTTGTCACGGAGGGTGCCAGCTGCTTGTGTAAGGATCTGGTTGAAGGAATAATACGATGAGTATATTATTAAAAAGTCGATACCAATATGTCTCACTTAGTTATTGTAAGGAGTGCAGAACTGAGGGCCTAGACAAGTGACAATCGCTTCGAAAGCGTTTCGTATTCCTACGACATTTAACAGGATTGACATACGCTTTTCGATAGCTTATGTCAGTCCTATACATTTTTGCCTTTTCCATCATCGATGTCGCTGATAGAATGTCTTTGTCTAGGGCCTTAGGTGTATATTCGATTTTGATTTTAGTTTTTAGCAAAGTATTTTCGGGCGGCAAATTCAAGTTTTTATAACGAGGCTGAATGTAATTTCGTCCTTTCAAACCAATTTCAACAAAGTTAATTTCTTAGAAAAATATTTTGTCAAACATTTAATTTGTGTTTTCTTACCTCAGGCCTGCCCAAGAGATTAGCACCTACAAACAGGATAGTATTACTCTCTCCAGTCAGTTTCTTGTTCTCAACGGTAATGTGAGAAGGCACTTCAATAGGCTCTTCGGAAATCATGAGAAGCTCAGCCTGTACCAAGGGCAGGTCTCCAAGCATCTCTCCAACGGTTTCCAGAATAGGTTCCAGTCCGTTCTTCTTGTACTCTTCGTCGACTAATTCTATGCTCTTGACTTTGTAGGTTTGGATGTTCTCGAGAATCAGTTGGATGTCGGCACGGAGGACGTCTTCGATCTGGTTAAGATTAAAAGGGTTATGTAGATTGATTTGGGAAATAATAGGTACAACTATGTCAATGGAGTTTTGAACAGGGAAACCTTTTAAAGACGAAAATCTCATCATATTGACTAATGAGATGACATTATACAGCCGCAAATAGATAAATGGCACATAATTTAGACAAAAATATCGATTTTTTTAACCGCCGTTACTGGCCTCTTACTAAATTCGTTTCGTTTCGTTTGGATACAGCATAAGGATTTTTAATAAGTAAAACTACATGCTAGAAATAACTAGAATGTGCATATTCCTTACCTTCATCTTAGACTTGCCGAAGTTCGCAATGAACTCGTTCTTCTCGAGCACTGGCACTCCAAGAGGCAGCCTTTTAGTGATGGGGGTAGCATGGAGACCACGGACCTCGACACCACCGGCCCTGAACAAAAACAAATTAATAACATCAGTTACCAAGGCAAATGCAGAAGTTAAAAATGTTGATCTGTTCGATCATTAAAATCTTACAAGATTTGAGTTCAAAGCGGTAAGCCGGATAGGTTTTAATATCTTTTAACATACAAATAACTAAGAAATATCGATGTTTTGTCAAGTCGTAAAAAATGTGCGAAGTAGGAGCGGTCCATAGTGTAATTACATGTCTAAGACGTTATCAGAAGAACAAATGCCATTGAAAAAGATTTTTTTTTTATTTATCAACTTTTTCAACTCGTTCTAATAAACAATGCCAACATGTATTAAGAGCGGCCATGTCACTTTAAAGTGTTATAAAAATAAAAATAAACGATCTTCTCCAAACTCTAGGGCCTCTGGTGAACTGTTTTTGTAGGTATCTCAAAGTTAAATGAGATTAAGTCAAATAAACTGCCTTTTGGTAGTAATTCTCATCTTTAAATCCTACCACGTCTTGCCAATAAATTGGGTGGTATCTGTGCGGCTTTGGTAAACCGATCCTAACTAAATTATAAATGCTAAGTTTGTTTGTGACCGTTTATATTGGCACCCTAAGCTTAATCGATTGATGTTTGTCCAATAGTAAATTATGTTATTGACACAATACCCTACGAATTTATGGAAGGTAATGGGTTACGAAATTGATTATTACGTACGGAAACTTGTTTACGTTTTAACAGATTTAAAAAAGGAGGAGAGTCTCTAGTCGCCTGAATGTTTTTTTTTTGTATATTTGTTACGCGATTACTCCGCCAATTATGAATTGATTTTGATGATTCTTTTTTTGTTTGGTAGGTCATGCTCCAGAGGTGGTCCCTAAATTTTATTTACTTTGCTTGCGTATTTTTTGAGTTAGCTTCAATAATACGCATTTTTCCCACTTAGCCTATCTAGATGATGTTACGATAAGTTCCTGTCATAGTTATTTACATAGCAGGTAGTGGTATTCCCTGCCAGGGTTGCGGGTTAGTCCGAAAGGGATACCGGGACCTTGGCAACAGGCAACTGAAGGAACACGGGTGGGTTTTAGTCAGTAAAAGTCTGACACGCCCTTCCGCTCCACCCAGAGCGGGAGAAGTCATTGGATGATTTCCCACCCTCAAAAAAAAAAAAGGTAGTGGTATTCGAATGTGTGTGGGTTAACCAAAACAAAAAAGTGAAAAATATTTATTTTTGTACTATAAAATAATTATTGATCGATCGAACCGTGCAGCTGTTATTACTTAGCCACAAGTCCCACAGGTTAAATACAGAATCGAAGGCAAATAAAAAGGTTTTTAGTCTCAAATTAAGAAAAACTAAAAACTTTTAATCCGTTTACACTGGAGGTAGATAGACCATACGAAAGACATCTACAAAATCTTATATTCTTCGAAGTACCTACCCTATTTTTCTTCAAATTTACTTTTTCTTTTTACATAAGGTTACGATTCCAATATTTGTTCTAGAAAATTGAGACGATCCTGCGGGAATATCTGAAAAACTATTTCTCCTGCCCAATGTATGACGTAGGTATAACATTGGGGCGTGTACCTACATCACTAAATATTTAATTTTTCATCCCAAGAGAGTGAAGTCTGTGTAAACAGCTCGTAAACTATATGTACGTGATTGTAATTTTAGAGGTAGGTATTTTTCGTTTTTAAATAACTTTAGGGTGGAAAAATCAATACCTCCTAAGTATAATATAGAGTGTTAAGTTATTAATAGGTACTGACAATGACAAGTATTACTAAGCAGTTCATCTCATTCTAATTCATAGCAGTTTCTAACCGATATTTGAATTATACCTATCTATTTTGAAAGTAAAAAACCCAACGAATTCATAGCTATATTTTTTTTTCTTTTGTCTTCTACAATCTAAAGGGTCCCCGAAACGATCAATTGTAATTGTAGTAATATTGCCAACCGCTTCAATTGCATTTGGTAGACGTATCAATCATGAAAAAATTGACAATTGCAGTCGTTCGTTTCGGAGACCCTTCAAAGAAGTTCGGTCTTTACATTTCCATCATTTTAACATAGTTTAATACCCTCAATCTTCGACATCCGTATCGGTAACAACACACGTATAAAAGTTATTCGTGTGTGAATTTCTAGCCACAACACGGTAGGTCCAATACATTGAACTGTCGCCCAATAAAGGGTTGATTAAATACTTAATTTATAAGGGTTGTCGTGAAGCAGAAGAGGTAATTACTCAGATCTTTAGAGTATGAAGAGGTAATGTAGAGCGCGCCTACGCCTTCTTTCTTGTCAGCAAAAGCAAATGTAGCTCATGATGGTGAAGTATAGGAAGAGTAATTACTCTTTTTTATCTATAAGAGATTTATAGATAAAAAAGAGTAATTATCGTAAGTTGCAGTTTTTTTCCCATTTAAATTCAAGACAAAATAATAATAAATAAATATATTACTCTCTCTCTACATAATTATAATTAATCTTTTTGAGAGAGAAAGAGTAATTATGGTAAGATGCAGTTTTTTCCCGTTTAAATTCAATACTAAGTATAAAGAGTCCACTACAATCTTTTATATTCTCTACTACCCGTTCCGTTTACGCCGTTGTCAGAATTTTCGTTCATAAAAGTTGATTGTTCATCGTAACAAGCCGATAGCTTGTCATACTTATACTCTAAGCTCAAGCCCTTGGAATTAATACTGCTCTTTGTAATTTCGTTTATCGTAAGATTAATTGGACGGTAATACAAATATCCTTGTTTAGTTTAACTTAATTTATTTGTTACTGCTACAGATCGAAATTGTTTATTTAGAAGGATTTAGATAGATAATTTAGATAGATAATTTAGATAGATAATTTTAGTGACTTATTTTGGGAAACATCAAAGATTGTTATTATTGGAACTTAAATAATTGAAAGGACCCTTTTACGCAGAGATATGACCACTGTCTAACTTAGTCAACGTAACTAAATCTTCTCCAGACAGAAAATAGATACGTACCTATTATCTGTTTCACAACTAATATTTTAAATGCGAAAGTGAGTTTGTTTGTTTGTTTCGCTTAACGGCTGAACGGATTTGGATGAAATTTGGCACATGGGTAGACATAGGCTACTTTTCATCCTGGATCGCATTCGAATTCGCGGGCAACAGTTGTAGTAGACTATAGTTTCAATCACAAGCCTAATAGACATACATACATACATATAAGATGTTATATGTATGTATGTATATTATGACAGAGGTGTAAACCCACATTTCGCGAGTCATTTCGCCGGGCTACTACTGAGAAATTCTAGATACAAAAACCCAATATCACTTTGCCCGACACGGGAATCGAACCCACGACCTCAAGCTCAGCAGTAGCGCTTGCGACCACTACACCAACGAGGGTAAAACCAAACATAAATATTATAAAACCCAAATGAAAAGTAGTATATAGTGAAGTTTTTAAATGATTCCTCACCTGATAACATCAACATCAGGATACACGCGAATCTCGAACGAATTCTTTGTAGAATCAGGGTTCATTTTAGAGATGGCGTTGTAGTGCATATTGGCATCGATGGAAAGCTTCTCGATCCTGGTGGGTACGAACAGTCCTCTAGTGTCCTCTCCGATGATCTTCATCTGCAGCATGCAGTCCATGAAAGTGACCCAGTTGTTGACCCAGGAGAGACGGCCGCGGGTACCCTCGACGTTGCAACCGAGGACGCCACGGAAAAGACCGCTATTGAAAAAATAAAGAATAAGAAATTGTAGTTGGATAAAGGTAAAACACATGCGCAAGGTGCGCTGATGACCTGAGGCCCTTGACAAAGTGACATTCTATCAGCGATAACGATGATGGACAAGGCAAAAATGTATAGAACTAACATATGCTATCGTAAAGCTTATGTCAATCCTGTTGAAAGTCGTTGTAGAAATACGAAACGCTTTCGAAGCGATTGTCACTTGTCTGCCCTCTGGTGAAGCTCGCGAGAATTCTTCGGATGAGAAACACAGGGCTGGCCGGTAGGGGATATTTGAGGGAGCCCAATGTTTGGCACTGGGCGTCTTTCAGCTGATGATGATGAAATAACCTCAAAATACCACACTTGGCATAGCGACGGATAGAAAAATTGCACAGTTTTTGTTACATTTTGATTTCCATCACCGCCGTGTTAAAATTATTTTGACACTGTTGGACTTGAATAAGGCGTAACAAAAATTACTTAAAAGTATGCAAATTGTTGGTCTAAAACTCTAAACAGTAAGTACGTAGGTACATGAAATATGGATCTTAGCATCTTTTAACTTAAGACTTTGTTATCTTAAGTTAAAGATGCTAAGTAAGCTTCAAGTTAACGAAGGTATTCTAAGATAAGTTATTAACTACACTAGCCTTCTACCTCCTAATTGGTAACTTGGCATAACTTGAAAGTTATTTCGTGTTTTCATTCAAATTTAATACAGAAGCTGAAAGATGTCTTGCGGTTTTTGATACAGTTTGTACTGACAGAGAAAAGTACTTGTACTAATAATGAAAAAGTTGTATTCATAGAAATAGTAATATATAATACTATTCAAATACGAAATATGAAAACATCTACTTTTATTATCCGAGATCAGACGTCACTAAACTTGTTAAGCCATGATTTAATGTAAGATCCTACGTCAAATCCGCTTCAACGTTCATGAATTTGCAAACGCTTTTTCTAACTTGGTGGAAATCAAGCTTTATTCTTTTTACAAGCATTATAGTAACTGGTTTCGTTTGCGGTTACCGTGTTTGTAATCCATTTTTAAGCACTTTCTGTTGCATCTAGCGTCTTCTCGTTCTATCTATTCTTTTTTATTTTTAAATCGGTTGTCTACGCCTTTGGCAGTAAAAAAATATTTATATTGTACTGTACTATTTAAAATCATACCTGTACTGGTATCCCCTAAGACGCAGTTCCTTGTAGAAGTCCTTGGTAAGCATGTGCTTGATGCCGGGGCCGGTAACTTCGGGCAAGTTCGGCAGCACTCGGTAGTCCTGACCGACGTTCTTCTTTGCGTAGATGCGACCAGTCACGATTGAGGCACCGCTTTCTACGATCTATAATGAAAAGCTTGTATAATAGAAGTGAAGAAAAAAATTAAATGACAAACAATGGTGAAGTCACTTTGGAAACAGTTTTAATACACTGTTTCCAAAGTGAGAATGAATCTCAGACCAAATACCAAGACAGCGCTTTCAACAGCGGCATGAGGCCGGTTTCGTAAACATGTGTGCACTTAGTGAGGTGTAGTTTGATATTAGCAATTCCTCCAATTTGACACAAAAGCAATTCATTTTACGAATCTCCATAGAAAACTGTCAAACAGATGAAATTATTTCGTAATATGAATCGCACGCATATCATATTATAAATTGTCAGTTTGTGACATTTTACGATGATTCATAATATTTTCCTATTATGATTCTGCCAAACTGGCTGTTTTAAGCCCCCAGTAGTGTTAACAGGATTTATCGAAAAACGTAGTAAGTGATACAGACCACAAAAATAAAATAACTTCTTCAATATCTCACCTCAAAGTTACCACTGCCTTTTTGGATCATGATGATGAACTCCAGGTTTCCTTCTTTGGGAATGTTGGTGGCTCTCTGGAAGCGAACGTTCTCGAAGACCACTGACACCTCAGTGTAAAGCTCTCCCATCATCATTCCGAGGGTCTCCCAGACCAGGACCAGGTAGCCAGTAGCGGGGTATAAGTTACGGCCTAAGGTGGAAAAGCGTAAGAAAGTAAAATATTATATGAAACAGAAGCTGAAAAACTAACAAAATGGTGGAAAGGGCGTTTATAGTTTACAAAAGATTTCGGGTAGGTAAACTGAAATATGGATGCTAGTCTTGTAGTTGCTATAAAAACGTCGGTATCGAAATTTTAAATCTAAAATTATTAAGTAATCAGTGAAGGCACGTATTTGCAAAGGTCCAATTCCGTAGCCGACTGCAGGCAACAGCACTAGCAGGCGACATGTACCTCGGACTTGTACCTTCACTTAGGTAACAAATGATAATGATAATTACCAAAAAATATTAATTTTGTAAAAGCCAAACTGGTATATAGGATAAGTGCGTTATTCTTTGAAAGACCTTTGTTTTTATTTAGGTCATAAATAGTCTGCAGCTGTGTATTTAATCTGCAAGAATCGTACTTACTGTCAACAACGTGGCCGGCCATGTACTCGCAGTCCTCATCAACGATGGACATCCTGACGGTCCTCTCACCAGACTTCATCTTCTCTTGCGCCTTGTATGATGTTACGTACCTGGAGACAAAATGATAAGTTAAAACTCCTTCATTAAACGTTATAATACCTTCATCCGTATATTATCATTTACATACAACTTAGCCTAACTTTGATTTAATTGAAGCTAAGAGCTTTTAGGAGCTTTCCAAATAGTGTATTTGCTTAGTTAGACTACTGCTGTCTTCTGGATCCATAATTTTATTATTGATGTCTTTCTACTCTACCAATCAAACTGATAATATGGTTTTGGAGCCTAAATCCTAACCTATACTATTAAATTAGCAATATTTGTATATGTCGCAGGGTAATTTGATAATTCGAATTTTCGCGAAAAAGTTTCCAATTATCCGGGTTTTCGAAACTGGAAACTGGTGAAAAAAATTCTGCGAACAACTTGGAAGTAGCGCTCGCCGGCCACTACCGCTGCACTGCTCGCTTCGATCGCCAGGCTCGCGAGCGATTGGTTCACAGTTCTCACCTAACGTAAACTATTTCACCCAGTTCAGTATGACAAATCACACAATCTGCCTGCGACTTGATAATTAGACAATGGTGAGAGCATTTCTGCGGCAGATTTTATGTTTCGTTATTTTGAACTCTCGTTTTCTCTATTTTCACCCGGTCGCCTACTAGGTACTATTATGCAATACGCCATAATATTATTTCTAGTTTCTTTTAATATAATTGCAAGTCTATTCCTACTCTATCCTATTCTTTATTACTCGCTCTCTCTCTGTCTCTCTGTCTCTCTCTCTCAATTGTCTGTGTAGTACACGCAGTTAGGGTACGACTATGGTGCACGTTTATTCTTAAAGAAGGATTACCATAGTTAACTGTGTCTATAGATAGTGTCATCCACGAAGACGCACCCCACTCCGTACTACAGCACAGCTTAGCATAAGCCTATAATGTTCCCACTGCTAGGACACAGACACAGGCAATCAGGTTGGTAGATGTCAGAAAGTACAGCTTTCAGGGAATAATCGCGGAGTGGGGCGCGTCTTCATGCATGGCACTATCTGTATCTTATGACCAATTTCATCAAACTTTAAATAAGCATCGTATATAAACTATTAACAATCTATTCTAAATCCACAAGCTATCGATTCAACACTCAAACTCGCTGTTGAATCCACAATTACTTTCAACAAAGTGTTTGAGCTTGGCTTAGAGATATTCAAGTTTTAAGACAATCCATCGAGTAGATTGTGGTTAACTCTTCAGGAATTTCAAGAAAACAACACACGATTTGATTTTGAACATAATCTTAAAACCTTGTCTAGTTTAAATTGTTCTTCCAAATTAATAGGGTAAGGAATTCAGTGCTCTTCATTATAGAATAGAATTCTAGTGACTTGAATATCAAAGAGGAATAAGTGTCTCAAATATTTAGTTTTATGTTACTGAATAAAAGATAAACAGCGGTAAAGATTAAAATGAAAAAGGCTCAAAAGATCACAACTTGCAGCCCGTATCTCTACTATTTAATAAATTAAATTAAATCAGCAAAAAATCAATCTGCCTAGCCTTTTTCCAACTATGTTGGGGTCGGCTTCCAGTCTAACTGGATCCAGCTAAATACCAGTATTTTACGTGGAGCGACTGCCTATCTGACCTCCACAACCCAGTAACTGGGTAATACGATACCCCTTGGTAAGACTGGTTGTCAGACTTTCGGGCTACTGACGACCCGTAACGACTGTCAAAAATCCACGAATGACAGCCAGGACCAATGGTTTAACGTGCTTTCCGAGGTACGGAGAAGTCTCGGTATGTAAAGATGGTCACCCATCCACGGACCAACCGCGGCAAGCGTAGCTTAACCTGATAGATCAACCTGTGCGGCTGTAATTAAGTAGCCACAAGGTCGTCTAATAAATAAAATCAGCAGTCAGTTTTAAATAATAAATTCGCACCATAAAATGGACACATAATATTCCACCATTTATAATAATAAATGGTGGAATATAGAAAGGAATATTGAAGAAAAACCCTGACGCGTTCTAGCCATTTAGCTCCCTAACTCCACACAACATGCACCACAGCCATTTTTAATTCCCTCCTAACCGCATTGCACCAATCGCAAGTTCATCAATCATATCAAAAATGGAACTGGCCGGTTCTCTTTGAAAAATAGCCGCTAACGTCCCGGTATATTGAAGTCGGTACAAAGTGGCTACTATAGATCACATCCCAACGATTTGTTTGTGGCCGACTGACGGATGGCCGGCGATTAATATAACTGGCTCTTTATTGGAACTGAAGTTTGGCTGCGTAGGTAGAGTGGCTTACTGGTATCGTTGGCTCCGAACGTGTTTGAATGTTAGGAATAATTTGAAGACTTCAAGGTGAGGGACGTTTGGTAAGCAAATCGATTTTTTTTGTTAAAATCTTCAGTGTTTCCTTCTCTTTCAGATTGATGAGTAATTATCATTATTTCTTTACGTGGTAAGGTACGGAGCTTAAACTAATTAAATATTAAGGCATTAAAAAAAATATATGATTAGTATTTTGTCTTAAATTGAACGTTCATAACGAATTACTTATCTCAATTAAAGTCTTTGGTCTATTTTCATTTTGATTATTATTTTTACCAAATAATTTTGACTGGTGATGAGAAAAGATAGAATAAACGTTTTAATCCCATCATTTTCATCATAGATATCCGTGATTTTCATCTTCAAAACTTGTATTTTATTTATTTATTAAAACTTTATGCACAAGTAAAAAAACTACTGTACAAAGGCGGACTTAATGCCTGAAGCATTTTCTACCAGTCAACCTTACCTTATTTTATGTAAGTTTATTGAAAAGAACTTTTTGGCGACTTACCAATCTTCGCTGTGTTCCCATTCGACGAGGTGAGAAATCATAGGTGTGCCCTGTGACACTGGGAATGGCACATGCGGGTAGATGTTGGCAAGATGCGGGTTCAGACCCGACTCGTACAGTCTGTTGAATAAATACGATGTTACTACTTGCAATAGTGTCAGTGTAGTTTTACTTTTATTGCACAAACAAAAGGCAGGAATAGAAAAGAGGAAAGTGTCTGCTAGCCTCCAGACAAATAAAACGAAGGGGCAAAAATTAAGACTATAAAACCATCTGCAATTGCTCACAATTTCCATGTTCCGTGTTAAGGATAATCGGTTGTTGAAGATGGTCTTATTAATGAAAAAAACCTTATTTATGAACTTCTTTACCTCTCTCCTTTGAGACAAGTCGTAAATAAACTGTTTATTTTTACAGGACATTGACTGCTTTTCGGTTATTGCAACAACATGTATTTCAAGGAGGACAAATTAATCATGATGTAACAAATCGCATAAATGCAAGGATCTCTTAAAGAAGGAGGTCTTAAATCTTCTTAAAAAATTCCGGCTCCTGGGGCAGTCAGGTAATAATAAATCGTGCCACTCACTGTCCGAAAGCCGTAAACATAACTTGCACGTTGTCCTTGTGGTTCCTCTGCGTCAGTGGAATATTGATGACGTCCTTCTTCAGCGACCTGCGCAGGATTGCCTGCAGGAGACCGTGAGGCGCGATCTCGATGGTAATGGCGTTCGGGTGGATCAGGCGAGCTGTCTCTTCGAAGAGGACTGGGCTCTGTGGGAGATGGTTGAGTTAGTTATTGGTTTCACAGCCAACCACACGTCTCTGGGGTATCGTGTTACCAACTGGGTTGTTGAGGTTAGATAGACATTGACTCCATATAAAATACTGGTATTTAGCTGCATACAGTTAGACTGGAAGCCGACCCCAACATCGTTGGGAAAAAAGGCAGATGATGACTTACCAGCAAATTGTTGGTGTGATATTCAGCTGAAGAGAGTGAAGCCTTGGCGTCCTTCCATTGTGCCTGAGGCAAGGAGGTGGACACCCACTTCTCTGAGCGTGGTTTAGGGTCCTTGATGACCTGCTTCAGGTATTTCAGCAGGGTTGGGCCTAAAATTATTGTTGAATTGTCATGTGATGGGTTTGGCGGCAAAAAATGGAAGATACCTATGTGATACATCCACCAACACGTAATGTGCTTGCGTGGTGGATTACAGCCCACTGGCTCTCACAAAGAGGAAGTCTGGTTTCCAGCAGAGGGTACATTGTAGGCTGACTGTTTATGTTGCAACAAGACCTTTGACCAAAAGTGGACGTCTAGTCTTTTATTATGAAGACGATATTTCCCGTATTCTGAATTTTCATAACCCCAGATTGCAAACAACAAATATTTGGACAATCAAGTTTGAAAACTTTGTTATTTGTAATTGAAGTTACCGTTTCATATCAACAAATTAGAGAAAAGGTTAAACAAACAAAAGTTTGAGTTCAAAATGAAAAGTTTCCAAAACTTTTCTGACGTTATTAACGGTCTTATAATTAAGTTTATTTCTTAGCATTTCTCTTTATCGGTCTCGTATCTCGATAAAGCTCTTGGTGACGTTTTGTTACTTTACTTTAATCCGGAAATACAAGTAAACTAAAATTATTTGATTGCTTAACTGCTAAGCGTAAAGTCCAGAATAGTCCCGATCTCCGAGTCGAGCAGGACGTTTAGGGTTTTCCATTTTAATTTTTTTCAGTAACAGCCCGGAATCTGGATTTGCGTCTGATTACAACCTCGCAAGGCTCGCCTCCTATTATCCTCCTATACCAATAACTAGTACAATGTGGGTATAGGTCACAGGGCACGGAATTGCCACGCCGGCAGGGACCGCATTATGCTATCAAATATTTCTTACCGGCTTCAGAGATATAACGGGAATGGTAAGCGATGTTGGAGCAAGGAACCTCTTTGGCGAAGATGCCTTGTGCGCTGAGCTTGGCAACGAAGGTCTTCATGATGTCAGCAGGTCCTGAGATGGTGCTGGAGTCAGGGCCGTTGTGGCAGGCCACCTCGATCTCAGGGGGGCACATAGTTTTGATCTAGGTAGGAAAAAACAGGAATATAGCATGTTAGCAGGTTTGGTTGTCGGTTGAAAAGCCGAGTTGATATACATAGTTTAGAACGTTAGTACAGCGGTTAAGAATTAGATTCGACGAACACCTACGACAGATGCGATGGGTGTCTTGGTTTATTCGTAACTGGTGGGCATACAGACAGACCCAGTTTTTTTATATGCAAAGCAAACGAATTGACGTAAGCGCTAAACCTAAAAGGTAAATTATTGCCATATTATGATAAGAAGTTTTTTTTTAGATCAACGACTTAAAAGAACATTATTAGATTCTGATTGTTACTAATTCTAATTACCTGACTGTATCCAAGACCTATGGCAGCCATGGATCCCTTGATGAAAGGCGTCTCGATGGAGGCGAGGCCTCTGCTGTATGCGGATAAGATCATCTCTTCGGCAGTGAAGCACCCATCGGCGTACGCACAACCAAGCTCACCGACGCTGTGTCCTGTTGAAACATTTTAAGTTAGGAAGACATAAGGCACAAAGTGAATGGTTAACTATTACACATAAACCCGTCAAAGGCAAGTACATAATATCTGTGGCCCTAGTGAAAAGGGATCTAAGTCCAAAAATGCAACTTTACAGGAGACGCAAAAAACACTCCGCGCGCTTCAAATTGCGTGTTTGACCTCGTGTGACATTTAAACCGCTACCAATTGAAATACATGTGAAGTTTTTTATAGGTAAACAATTTATGCTCTTTATTATTATTGAGTTATTTTTATTTTAATGTTATTAGTTTTTAAGATAGTGACTTATACTAACCACAAAATGAATTCCTTTAGGGTATAATATAACTTATACCCCTTCTCCCATAATGTTAAAAGTTAATTCATACAAGTGAAAATGAATACGCATTTGGAATGATTATGTTCATACTAATCTCAACAGAGTTACTTCGATTTTTTCCCTTTATTTTAGTGAAAACGGATTTATGTCTAATAATATCACATTACTCACTAAACCATTTTTAAGAACCAAGTGTTGTTGTATTGATAAACACTAACCAAATAAAAACGTGGGTAATTTATGTTAATTTAGATTAAAAAACACAAAATATATTTGAAAAAATCCGTTTAAAAGAATACAAAAGTACTTGAAACCGACTTTTGTAGTTTTTTTTGGTGTCAGTTGGACCCTTTTACACAAGGTAACTTCTTTATTTTTAGAGATAGCTTAGATCCGTTTACACCAAACGATAGAGCATTTTTCTCTGATCACTTCTGTATACTTAACTCATTTTCCACAAAATCGGACTTATACCCCTTTTCACTAGGGCCACAGATATGACACAGCGACATTTAGAAAGAGGCCATCTGCACCTTGCATAGGCTTCTGCAAGGTTCTGTTCTCAATATTTGGGACTTTTGGTAGGTTATAGAGGTAGGATAGATAAATGTTCCTAAGAAAAATAAAATGAAACTATTTATTCAGAAACAAAACCGCTCATTAGGAGCGCTCTGAATGAGAAAGATTTTTTCTTTGGAAAATATCACAAAAAGTTACCGAAAATTTTTTACATCTACAATTTTTTCTTTGTCTTCAAAAAACTACATAGGTATTTATTTGAAAGGTTAAATCTTTTGACGATATTTTAAGTAATATTTTGAGTTCATTCAAATAAGTATTGGGCATCAATTTTTCTTTTCTATATTATATATTATTTCTACTCTTCCTTTATATTTTATTTTTTCCCCTTGTACATAATGTTAGTGTCAGATGGTAAATAGTACCTAATTTAATTTCTGTTCGTGTACAGCTTGTTTTGTCAATAAGTATTGTAAGCAAAATGTTAAACTTACCAATGATGTAATCAGGTTCAACGCCAATAGTCTTGAGGACATCGGTAAGACCGACCTGAACGGCTGCGATACCGATGAAGGAGTTCAGAATGTTATCGTAGATCTTAGGGTCTGGGTCAGTGATGATCTTCGTCAAGTTTACGCCTTTAGGTGCTAGGGCTTTGTGGCACCTGGTGAAGAATTGAGGAGTTAGTTCAGTACACTGAAGCGGGGATTCGTTTCCAACTCTAAACCAATCATGAGGGGTATAGATTAAACTCGTTACCGACTGTTCTAATGTTGCTGACGACTATTAGGTCTAAGAGGCGTGGCTTCTATTTTTAAATGCACATAAGCGTGTAGGGTATCGTTGAATTCCATTAATTAAAAAGATGATGAAGATCCTTTACGACTTTTTTATTAAAGTCAATAGTTTGTGAGCAATACGGGATGTTTTCGGTTACAACCGCAGTAACTATGTTTAATAACTGTGTTTTTCATAGTTTTTCGAGATGTACAAATTTATTTTCGCGGTAGATAAAATCATGAGTAGGTAAATATTCATCCTAACTACGTAATTCTCTGTGTGTGGTCCGACAATGACTTGTTACGAAGGTAAATCGGTTCGATTCACGAAATAAATATACAGTGGAACTGGCTTGCAACGAAAGTCGTCAAACGATGAAAACCGTCACTGAAGAAGTACTTGCTTTACTTTGGCTGTGGACCACAAATTTTATATTGGTTAAAAATAAGCTCAAATAATTGAGTATTTTCCTTTGCCTTGTGTATATACTCTTGTAAGTCTAAAAGCGAATCAAAGGAAGTTATTTCATTATATTTAACGGATTTGTGAGCGCTGATGGTAATTGCATTAGCATTGACTCGAAACTTCGAACGCATGCCGGAGCTCTCTTAATTGCATTGCATGCAAAAGCTTATCCTTTATAACCAGTTTAAGTTTATTACGTTAGAAAAACGAGTAGTTAAATATAACTAGGTATTTATTTAGCAGCATAATTACGTAATTACCTAACTTTTCTCGTTATACGTTAGTAATGGTTGTGCAAAATTGATAGTAGTAGACAATTTTGATCCTATGCGAACAGCCCTTTATAGGGTGACTAGTAATTTAGTGACCGATATTTAATTGGCATTTTCCCAGGAGCTCCAAATCTATTGTTCTCCAAAACTATTTGTCTCCATACAGTGATTCCCAAGAGCTCCATAATTTTATTAGTTAAATAATAAAATATTTTATTAAATTAAATTTATTATTTTATTTAATTAAATTTTTTATTTATATATTTTTTTTTTTTTTTGACACCAACATTTTTGTTGATAAGCTTAGATCGACTAGGGATACTGTGTATCTGCCCATTAGTTTTAGACGTCAAATAGCTAGGCTATTAGCTTTTAATATTAACCCAGACATAATTAGTATGTCGAAGTCATGTAGCACCACAATTAGTAATAGTACTAATGACAAGGTGGTTCAAATTAGTACTTTAAACTAGTTTGTAAGACAACAGAAGGTACCAATAACAGTTTAGTTACACTTAATAAAAAAAAGGTATTTTCTAGCACTAACAAAGTTAACTGCACAAAAGGGGCTAAGCAGAAATCCTTGAAATTATTTCATCAAAATATTCAAGGTTTTTCTTCCAAACAATTGGAAATTGAATTGTTTTTAGAAAAAACAATGTTTGACATTATTTGTTTAACTGAGCATTGGTTAAAAGACTATGAAATGTTAATTAATTTTGAGAATTACAGTGTGGCCAGTTGTTTTAACCGAAAATCAATGCTGCGTGGTGGTTCACTAATCTTAATTAAAAGTTGTATTAAATCAAAAACCCGGAAAGACATAGTTGAACTATCGGTTGAACATAGCATTGAGCTGTCTTGTGTTGAGCTGGACAAGCATGTCATAGTGTGCGTTTACAGACCCCCAAATTATCAAAACTACTCTATATTTGAGTCAGTAATGGAAGATGTTTTGTCAAAACTTGCAACTGGGAATAAATCGGTAATTATCTGCGGGGACTTTAATATTAACATTTTAGAAAATAATTCTAATACCAGTAGATTATTAAATTTGTTTAAATCCTTCAATTTGTCAAATGTGTTTGTAGATCCAACCCGAATAACTACTACTACTGCTACATGTATTGATAATGTGTTTTGTTGCTGCGACTATTTAGATAAAGCCATCGTTAATTATCTCCCTTCTGATCACAGTGGGCAAACCGTAACTTTTGAGTCCAACTTACCAATACAAAAAGTGCAGATTCAATTCAGACCAGTAACAGCTGTTAATTTAAATAAATTTAATAGCACTTTAGTTCGTAAATTAAGTAATCAGGACCTTTCAATAAACAATGTCAATTTTTTGTATAAAGAATTCTTTTCGGTAGTCCAAACCGAGTTCAATAATACTTTTAAGAAAAATACTAAAACTATCAGCTCTAAGTTTTTATTTAGTGATTGGGCAACTAAAGGACTCAGAAAAAGTAGGGAAAGACTTTTCGAGCTGTATGGCCTTAAGCCTTATATTAACACAGAAACTTTTAATAAGTATGTTGCTACTTATTCTAGAACTTTTAAGAGCACTTGTAGGGCAGCTAAAGCCTTATACATTAGCAACAAAGTTAAATCAGCAGACAATAAAATACAGACGGTTTGGAAAATTATCAATAATGAAACGAATAGGAAAAAAAAGCATAATTCCGATTACACACTGGAGACGTCAGGTGGCGGTCTCATTTGCGACAGCAAAGAAGTTGCTCAAGAATTTGTACATTTCTTTACCAGTATCCCACTTAAAACTACTGAAACCCTAAACTCCTCGCCATCGCTCTCTTTTGATTTAGTAAGGGCGAACGTTTCAGCCTGCCCGATTGAATTTAACTTTAAGCATATTAACCCCGTAACAGTAATAAAAGCTTTTAAGCAAATCAAGATCAAATTGACCGAGGATCTTTGGGGAATGTCCATTAAAGTCTGCACCTCCATAATTGAAACCATAGCGCCTTACTTAGCCTTAATATTTAATTTGTGTGTGGATCAAGGAGTCTTCCCGGATTTAATGAAATACAGTAAGGTAATACCACTTTTCAAATCCGGGGACAGTAAAGACACTAATAATTATAGACCCGTATCCGTGCTGCCGGTTTTCAGCAAGGTGTTTGAAAAGGTAATGCTGAATCAAATGCTCAATCATTTTAACACAAATAAAATCCTTCACAACCAACAGTATGGTTTCACCAAAGGGCGTTGTACGACCGACGCAGGTGTAACCTTATTAAGACACATTTTTAACGCGTGGGAAGAGGCCCAAGACGCCATAGGAATCTTTTGTAACCTCTCCAAGGCATTTGATTGCGTCGATCACGAAACCTTACTCTTGAAACTTGAGCATTACGGACTTGGAAAACTTGCGCTCAGTTTAGTAAAATCTTATTTAAATGATAGACAACAGCAAGTTCAAATAAACGGTATCAACTCACTAGGTTTAAAAGTAAAAATGGGTGTTCCACAAGGCTCTATTTTGGGTCCTTTCCTCTTTTTAGTGTACATTAATGATCTACTACATTTATTAAAAAATCAGCCACACATGGTATTATTTGCTGACGATACTTCCTTAATTTTTAAGGTAGATAGACGTGCTACAAATTTTGACGAAGTAAATAACGCCCTACTGCAGGTCCAAAATTGGTTCACTGCTAATAATTTAGTATTAAATGGAAAAAAAACTAAGTGCATAAAATTTTCTTTACCAAACGTCAAAAATAGGGATTGCGTGATTATATTGAATCAAGAGAAACTAGAATTCGTCGATAAAACTGTTTTCCTGGGGATCACGCTCGACTCAAGGCTACAATGGGGTTCTCATTTAACATCTCTTGCAGGACGGCTAAGTTCAGCAGCATATGCTGTCAGAAAAATCCGTCAATTTACTGATGTAGATACCGCGAGGCTAGTCTATTTTAGTTACTTTCATAGCATCATGTCTTACGGTATTTTACTATGGGGACGGGCTGCAGACATCGAGTCTATCTTTATTCTGCAGAAAAGAGCGATTAGAGCCATTTATAATCTCCGCAGGCGCGATTCTTTAAGGGAACAGTTTAAGGATATTAACATCATGACGGTAGCTTGTCAATATATCTATGAAAACATCATGCACGTAAGAAAAAATTTACATCTTTTTAGTAAAAGAGGTGATAGACATAACTATAGTACTAGAAATAGGGACCTATTAGTACAACCAGGTTTCAGACTGGCAAAAGTAGACTCATCTTTCATGGGGTACTGTTTAAAATGTTACAATAAAATTCCTCCCCACATACTTCAACTGAACGAGACGAAATTTAAAACTTGTATAAAACGCACACTATGCAGGCAGGCATATTATAAGTTGGAGGATTACATTTCTGATAAAAATGCTTGGCTTAATGCTGGTCCTGCTCCACAACCACAACTAACTAATTAACATTCGAAAATAATGTTGGAGCTGCTGAAGATTGAAGACCATCTTTGCATTGTATTAACTCAATTTCCTTTGTATTATATAACTGCATAGCACAGGTGTGAGTACTATGTACTATAGAGCCATTTACCGGGTAATTTGTCTTTAATTGACTTGAATGTGCCCTGGCGGCTGGGAATGTCATGCTCACTCAAATGTCTCGCTGATGGTGGCGCGTGTGTTGGATCATTTAGCTCCCTTCAAAATGGTTGAGCTGAATGGTGCTGATCCATGCGTCATGTTCGTGAACGGGCGCCGTCAGTTGTGACTGGTCATCTCTTAGCTGCCATGGCTTATTTTAATTTTTGATTTGTTTTTATGTTATAATTGCGGACGCTTTTAACGTGCTTTCTACATTGTTCTCACATGTATAATTTCAACATAAATGATGTAAGCAATATTTTGTAACAATATTTTGATTTAAAAGAGTGTCCGTGGAGTTTCTTGCCCGTTCTTCTCCATAGGTACCTACTACGCTTTGGAATGGGCAACTAGCTTCATATTTCTGACTGACCGACTCCTTGACAATTCAAAAGTGCCTGTAAATGGTTTAATTGAAATAAATGCTTTGAGTTTTGAGTTTTTGAGTTTTGAATACTAAAATTGTTCCCAGCGGCTCCTAACCAAATTGCTTAAGGTCAACAAAACACAACAAATTGCTAATATTAATGTTATAATTTCGTGGTAAATAGTTTCAGTACATAGGCAGTCACAAATCAATCTTATGCCAATTATGTACATGTATGTGTTGTTCCATACATTTTGACGGGATATACGAACATAAATGTTGAGAACAGCTCATTTTTTTCTCGCGATTTGAGGGTCGGTCCTATAGTATAAGTTGTTCATAATTATGAGTAAAGTCACGTCTTTAAGTATCGGTCAGTAATTACCAGTCACACTATAATACAGTATGCATAGGTGTAATTTTTCAATCAGATGCGTAGTAACGTTTTCAGTTTCAAATTAATAATATTCAAATATAGAACAGCTACTATTCCAACAAACTGTCTCACTCTCTGACCATTTAAAAATAACAGCTGTATAAATGATTTAAAAGAAATAAATGCTTTGAGTTTGAGGTCATACGCTTTAGCTAAATTGTAGGCTTTCAAAATGGTCTACTTACTTCTCAATAGCAGCAGCGAAGACCGGGATCCTCATCAGCTCCTTGCCCATAGAAGCCCACTGAGAGCCCATACCCGAGTACACGAACCAGACTGGACGACGGACTCCTGAGAAGTACTGGACCTCACGCGCAAGGGACACGCTCTTCGTAGGGGTTGATTCTGGCAAGAACAGGGGTGTTAGAGTTCAATATTTGTCAAAAATTACGCTCATGTGCAGAGTCGAGCGATTTTGAACCATGTGCGGTGCTACTATTACTGACAGTTCGATCTGCTCTGTGCTTAAGCTGCCCTACAAATGTAAGGTCTGGTATGAGCGGGAATCCCAGGCGGAATCCCGGCCACCGTAGGCGCGGACTTGCGGACGGCGAGCAATGGATAGCTCGCCGTCCGATAAGGACCAGGCCCGGGTCGACGGCGCGTTGTGTTTCACGGCGGCTGGGGTCCGCTAGGATCGATGCCTGCCAGTGTTGCGGGAAAGTCCGAAAGGATTTTTTTCATATACATCTAGCTAAGAAACTGCCGCACAAAATATTCAAAGCAAGCCTATTCAAATTCAACATTGCCAGAATCCAAGTAGGTTTTAAAGCTTACCCAGCAGAGTATATCCCCTAACAACATGTCCAGAGATATCATCATCATGAACAGCATGGAGTAGACGGACCAGCTCAGCATCCACAGTCCTGGACTCCAGGTCATCCAGGATCCTCGCCACTGCTGACTCCGTGCGGCCTGATACGCAGACCAGGCGGGGCAGGTCGTCGAATGGTATGCCGTTGTTGACCTGGTAGTAAAAGTGTTTAGGAAGTGTGATGAGGTTGCTAGATTATATCTACACTAATATTATAAAGAGGAAAGATTTGTATTTTTGTGTATATGTTTGTAATGAAAAACTCAAAAACTACTGCGCCGATTTCAAAAATTCTTTCACCATTAGAAAGCTACATTCACTCTGAGTAACATAGGCTATAATTTATAAAGATTAAACGCGGGCGAAGCCGCTGGCGGCAGCTAGTTACCTATAACTTACTGTGCGTACTACTAGGCACAGTATGGGAAATTAATTGGTTATCAGATTGACACACTATCCGTCAATTTATTTGCTGTACATACAATGCCAGTTGATTAAACGAACAATTAATGTGATCAAAAAATTAAAATTACCCTAACTTTACATATTCCTGAATTTGAAATCACCGGAAAGTTATAAATAGTTTCGTGCTTTCAAATTAACAATGATTAAAACTGGAAACCAAATCAACCTAACCAGACAACAGCGATACCAAACAAGTCCATGTTTAAATTAATCCACTCAAAATTTCGAACAAATTGATTGCCAGATTCCAATAATAACATTTTAGGAACTCATTTTATTTGATATTCCATCAATGAAAACAATAGGCGGACATAATCAATAGATTGGAAATCAGATAGAACTTCGTTAACTTTTGAACTCGATGAAAACGAGTGTTTTACTCGATGGAATTAATTATTGTGGGTTTAAAGGGAGATTGATACCGGCTTCGGGCGGCTTGATGGACAGACCAATTTGTTTTAGATAATAACTACGTCTTTATGGGCCTACCAAACCTCAAATTGCTTAGCTTGTTCCATCGTTATGTTGAAAATACTGCAGCATTAATTTTAAAATAAATATATGTTAAACTTGAGGCTTGATGCTAGGTCCTATGTTTGACGAAAACTAGATTACTCGTACATAAAATTTTCTCTATAGAAAAAAAATCCAAAGTTACCTCTAAACCGAACTATAAACCGCTGGTATTCAAAAAATAAAAAGAAAGAATAACATTTATTTGGACACAGTTCGTGAAACACAAAAAAAAAGTGAAAATAATTGTGTAATCATGTCACTCAGTCCCGCTCTCACTCAGTCCGCGAGTAGTATTAGTGAGAACGAGATAAAAAGTGAATTTGAACTGAAGTAGAATAGGCTCATAATAAACCAACTGGGAAATTGCTTTGTAGTGACGATTACAGTGATGTAAGCTGTACGTTAAGTACGGGGGGAGCAGAGAGGGGCGCGACTTCGTGGATACGAATATAGTAGGTATAGTAGGATAGTGCACTATCTCTGTGGTTAATACATTTATGCTTATTACAGAAAAAGTGTTTTTTAGTTTTATTTAATCAATGTTTTATTAATATTAATGTCAGTCGCTTCTTACCTTGACTCTTGCAACATCCTTCAGCAGAGTATGGGCGTTAGCACCTCCAAAACCAAAACTGTTGACTCCAGACATGCCCCTAGACCAGGGGGTCTTTTCAGTCACCACCTGCAACCTCTTCTCAGCTAAGGCTTGAACTCCCTCTCGAGCAACGTTGTAGTTCAAGTTGGGGGGCAGGTAGCCCGTGCTGTAGGCTATGCACATCTGAAAAGAATGGGGATGTTAGAACAGGTTCTTTGAGATTTCCGATCCAAGAGTGTGCAAGGCGCCTTTGAATTAAAGAAAGAATTCGAGGGAACCGAGATTTCGGAAAAAATAAAAAAATATCTAAGTAATGTCCCTTATTTTCCTGTTAGGACTATTCATTTTTACTCGATTTTCCCAGAAGTGGGAAGTATGCTATAGGTAGAGTAAATAGCCTAATAGCCAAAGAAGTTATGCATATAAACAAAGTGCTCATGTACATGTGCGCCACGTTGCCAATGGCAGAGGCAACTGGAGCCGTCGACGCGTCGGCGGGTGCCGTCAACGCTTCAAAGCTGCCGCTGACGAGTGTCGACTGCAGTTGCCTCTGCCGTTGGCATCGTGCCGCTCGTGTATATAAGCACTAACAATGAGCAGCTTTTTAACCGTATAGTTCGGAAGCGCCCCCAATTGGACCCCAACACAAAAACCTCCGCCGGCTCGGTAGCGGATCCAATTGGACCCCAGAATTACCACATACGACACCCTATCTCGATTATGGAAATATTTAATATGCTACCCATCAAATCTTATGAATGTGCGTTAATTATGAGAGTTGGATAAAAACTCATTATGTTTACGCCATTAAATCTTTCATATTCAGCGTGCAAGTTAATTAATGAACCTATATAAAATTCAAGACTGTAAATACCATAATCACCATTTTGATGACAGTGGTGGTCGAGGCTAAAAAACATAAAAATTGGTGATTTTGTACATCCATACCCCACCACAGGGGCAGTGAATAATACATCATTTAATTATTTGACGAATTCATCCATTGTTCAAGTTAAATAAATAGTGGTAATGAAGTTTTGTGTTATCCAAAGACGAAGTTTCGCGCCAATCGTGCGTGTTTTCATTTTTTCTTTTCACGAATATCACTCATACACATGCAGATACGATTTAAAATGTGACAAATATTATTCGTGATATTATATACAACTAGAAAATGTCCAAATCTTAACATAATATACGAACACAGGTCCAATAACACGTATTATTCATTACCACTACTGAAAATGTTTTCAAAATCGCCGACCATTATACTTTTTTTTATTGTAATGATGTCCGAAAACGATTATGCCAAACGATTATTTTTTAAATTTCGTTCTTTTCGATTAATTAATATGTCGAATATAAGAAATCGATACTTGGAAATTGAAATAAAATTGTTTTACAAAATAAATACATTAAGCACTGGTTAAATTAATAATTTATACTTTTCTAATGTTATTTTAATCGTTTTTCGGTTATTAGGATCACAGGACCTTATGGCCGGGCTAGGTACCTCATCTTTTGAATAAAATTTCGCGCCTTTTTGAATAATGTTTCTATAATTGAATTTAAAAACGGAATGCGCTCGCTGTTCAAAATTATTTTAATATATTGGACAATTATTTATTTTTTATACTCTTTTCTGATAGTTTGCTACAGAATGCCCAGTATACTTTTTAGGTAGGCGTAGGCTTAACAAAATTTTGTTTGGTAATAGTGATAAATTAATTCCGCAAACGCTAATATTTTATTTTAGTTGTATGAGCTTGGTAGTTTTTGTTTTTATTAGGTTACTTTAGTAGGTACTAGAATTTTTTTTTTTTTTGTGGGAGTTTCCCAACGAAATTTAAGAAACTGACTTGTCTTTGTCGGACCACGCACAAAAGGGTCCCGTAGTTGGGATGAACATATACGCATGCACATTGCACAGCATTAATTTTTCGACTGCAAAAATAAGTTTGTATTTCTAGAAAAAACTACGAAAAACAAAGTTAACTCTGCAGTTGTAACCGAAAATAACCCATAATTCATTGTTGAAATACGGGTTATTTTCGGTTACAATGGGTTATTCACTTTAAAAAGCAGTCACTTATAAGCATCTTATCATTTTTATTATAAGATCCAACAATGCTACATGCTTATGTGAATAGATCTTTTTTTCGTCCCTCGATTGCATGTTGAGGAATGACACCCCTAATTATGTTTATCGTAATTTTACTAAACGATTTTTGGTGGTGTAAAGAATAAACCTTCTTCCAAATTTTCAACGATATAGTATAAATAGGTGTCCGAGTAAAATGCCTGTATGATATCTGAACCCATGGACGAACGGACGTGACGAAATAATTAAGAGGTCCTTTTTACGGATTTTGGCTATCGAGTTTACAATCGATAGCGACTGATGTCTATGGTAATTTATTTAAAATACAATTATAATTTCATCTTATTGGGTATCAACACTATCACCCGAAAACCACACGACACACATGACAAAAACTTTTCGCAGCCGCCATCTTGGATTTACATTTTGACCTAACTATTGACTTTATCACCATCGCAAACTATGAAAACGACAGATATTAGGAAAAAAAAAATTGCGGCCACCATCTTGGATTTTCATTTTGACTAAATTCACACTTTCCCTTTCTTTCTCTTTTGCTATCAAATTAGAAGAAGACCGTCGCAAGTATGAACGCTTTTCCGAAAACTTTTTTTTTTAATTTTCTGGTTTGGCCCCCCAAAAGTGACTATTTGCAAAATCCATTTATTTACATTACACTTCCGTGTTTGGGTCACTAAAATGTATATGTGTACCAAATTTCAACCTAATCGGTCCAGTAGATTCGAAGCAAATTGGCTGTGACAGACAGACACAAGACTCGTGACATGAGTGATCCTATATGAGTTTCGTTTTTTCATTCGGTCGTACGGAACCCTAAAACGTTACACCACTTTCCACAGTGTACGTGTATGTACTTATTACTAAAATTAATTTAAAAAATAAAATAATTAATGAAAAATATACCAAAGAGTTTTTATTCAGTTTCTACAATTTTTAATCAAGTTTGATTATAACGAATATCGATTAGGCTGAGTGCAACATTTGAATCGAAATAGAAAAATTGGGTGAACGGTAAGCACTAAGAAGTGTCACGTCGCACCACAATTTTTGTTAATTTTTGTTCATATTTGATCGTGTTTTTTATCTAGTATAAGTATGAATAATGGTAAAAGTAAGAATGCAGAAAGAATGATAATATCTTTATTTGGTCCTTTTGCATATTTTCAGCAAGAGAGAAGATTGTTTATGTACATATTTTCAGGGAATCTGAGTTGCCTACTTTTTGAATAGGGGTATTTATACCTATTTTATACAACTTTCGCAGTCGACTGACGCGGTTTGACCGACCTCAACATATAATTTATGATATTTACCACAAATTTATTGTATAAAATAGATGCGGTAACATACTTTTTTTAATAAATTCGAATGCTGAAAGTTCATGTAAATTCCTGATTTTCATGACGGAATTCGCAACACCCCGTCGAGTTAGCTGATGTGTCACGTGTCAAAATCTTGTCGAGCAGAGAGGTTAAAACCAGAAATTTAAAAAGTGCCATGACATGCTGTGTAACATGTCGTCATGAAGTCAACCCGTCTTCTCGCCTCAATTTTCACATAGACCATAGACACACGAGAACGTGACGTCATTACAAGCCGACTTAATTGGCGGAGATGATGTATCTCTACTGCATATTGCTTGTGTTAATTAAAGCTACAGGGTAGATGCAACCAGTACCTAGATATAATTATGTGTATCTAGACAAGTAGGTACCGACATGAGACATTCGACAGAATATTTGTGCATTATGGATGTGGATTATTGATATTTGATTGGCAAATGAAATATGGATGAACATTCATTACTAAAGAGATAATACATGATAATACTAGACTCTTTCTTTACCAGCAAGTTACAAAATAATACTAATAATATAATAAATATATAATAATAAATAATAATAATGTAACTTGCTGGTAAAGAAAAAGTCTACTTTGACTGTATGAAAAGAAATGAAATTATTTATTCTGTAAATAGGATACTAGAATAACTTAATCACGTTTCATCTAGTTTTAAAACATGATTTAATTTTGACGTGTAAAAGTGTGTTTTTTACCAATCAATCTGCCTAGCCTTTTCCCAACTATGTTGGGGTCGGCTTCCGGTCTAACCAAATGTAGCTGAATACCAGTATTTTACATGGAGCGTGGTGTTTTTTTAAACCAGTTTATAGAAATAAATATCATTATTCATTAAGTAATCACTTATTTATAAATAAGTCTCATTTCCTATCTAACTATCCCTGAGAAGACATGGTTTCGCAAACGTTTTATGCTAAAAAGTAGAAAACCATTCCTAATTTCTCAACACATCAAACGACATATATTTCGATCTCCCATTTATTGCAACTTTGTACAACTGTCCCACTTACAAAACACGATAAGGTACCAGCATACATTCGAGAAGACATCCACATAAATTATGAAGTTACTTTGTCGCAAGATAACATTAATTACGACGCGACAGTTTTCTCAGGAATCAGGATTGAGGGCATTCACTGGGTCCCGGAGGGAATAGGTCGTTGCAGATCCGAAGAGAGTAATCCTCTGGGCGTTTTAACAGAATTAACTCTGGTAGCAGATAATTATTTTATTCGGATTAAAAGTACGTTGAAAATTGAATAAAAAAATGGCGCTTAGGAAATGGCTTGTATTTTTTTAAACGGAATTGTAGATTTTTTATAATTCCGTTTTGTTTTAGTGGTAATCTCATGTCAGTAAAGTAGGTAAAAACTATCAAATTTTTGAGATTATTATGCGAACGTTCTTAAAAGTACGCTAATCGTACTTTAACTAACAGAGGAATTCAAACATACAGCGCCAAACATACAAAATAAAATAAAATAAATAAAATACCTAGAAAAATACCTAATTAAACAACAAAAAAAAACTTTAATACTTAAAATAAATAAATAAATTGTCAAACATAGCGGGTTTCAATCAAGTATTAGTTATAAATACGCTTATAACATTTCGTGCCATAGCGCAGGGTTTGTCGTTAACAATACTTAAATTTAAAACAAATATTTACCTTAGCAATGGAGCACAGACCGGAGGCAGGCTCGCTGTGTCCCAGGTTGGACTTGATGGAACCGATCCAGAGAGGGTCTTTACGACCTGTGCAGAAGATCTCGTCTATGGCTAACAACTCCTCGGGGTCACCGACGCGGGTACCTGGTGACAAGGAAATAGAAGTGAGGAGAGGACGCTAAAGGAGAAGTGACAAACATGTTAAAATCCCAGACGTCCATTTAGAACAGGATTTAATGAAGCTCCCAAGTGTTTTTACTGCTAATATCTTCTAATTAATTGCACTTACAAGCTAGATAAGGATTTTGATAATGGCAAGTTTTCTAGTGCATGCAGTAGGTAAATGATTTACACATTTATGGCCATATTGACGATTTATTATAGGTAATACAAATGATTAAGAATCCAGTTGCGATGTGATTTTTTTAACAGACAATCTTGCATAGTAGCATTCTTTGAAGTACATAGGTTTGTTTGTATATACTTAATAGCTTCAACAAAATAGTCTGTTTTATTCTTATTGTCATCAAAATCATAACCGTCCTTTTTGCTTCGCCGTAGTCGGGTAAAATCAGACCACCTATTCGACTTACGAACGCAAAAGGCAACTCCGTCACCAGCTATTTCAAATTCGAAAGGCAAATCTATAAAGGTTGGCTACAACGTAGCCTTCCGGATTGTATCGTTGCCAAAAGTCACCCATTGAGCGAAAATGCACTCTTGACCCAACCCAACCCTCTTTTGCTACGAACCAAGGCTTCGAATTGTACGATTTTCGAACTCCAAGCGCCAAAGCCTATTATGGCGTAGTTTTTTGGAGAGGGCTTTCCAAAAAAGTATTTGGCTTTTGCGGAGAGGAGCTGAGCTTCAATTTTTTACAAGAAATACAGATTATATGCAATACTAGTAGTAGTAGTTAGCAACAAAAGTAAGCATAGTAGATAGTAGCTTACTTTAGATAACTTATCAAAAGTTTCAGAAGAAATTAATGAATGTATACTTGCTAATTATTATTAATAGTCACTTAGTTTTATGAATCGATTTCTAAATTATTAGATGCTTCATTATAACAAAATTAAATGATTAAAGAAAAGAAAATATGTTGTTAAATATTATAATAATATGTTATACCGAGGCATAATGAGGCTCTTGGTTATAAAATCGACCTTTGTCGCTGATTACTCACTGACATTTTATTCTTGACTTTTACAAAAGACATCAAAGCAAATTCATGTCAATGGTTGGCTGCTAATTTCTCTCGAGGATAGCAAGAACACCCTAAGAAAATAATTACCCACTCCTACTCTAAAAAACCTCTCTGTCTCAATGATTTTTGGCATAGGGAGGGACTGAGACTACCCTAATTTAAAAGCGGGGGGCAATGTATCGATAAAACATTAACTAAATAAATTTTCTTTAAGTCAAAGTCGGCACTCAACATAATTGAATATAATTATTATTTTGATTAATTTAATTGAAAGAGCATGAAAGTGTATACGACGAACGATGAGCTAATATTAAATTATTTGAGCTTTAAGTGTCTCATTAAGAAACAGGCCACTCTGGGAACGAAGGTAAGTTCGTTTAGCTATGCTCATATAGCTACCACGTGTTTGCATACGAACTATGATTACAAAAAAGTAAATAACCGTCTTCCAAAGAAAACACTATAAAGAGAAAAATAACTTTAATTTCGGAAATCGGTGTTTTTGCTATTCAAATTTTCGTTTTTTACCACCGACTTCCGAAATTAGAGTTATTTTTCACTTTTTTAGTGTTATTTTTGGAAGTTGGTTTTATTTGTTTTTTCGGAAGTCGGTTGTTTTTTTTTAAGTTTTTATTTTTCACTTTTTTATACCTACCCCACAAAAATTCGAATAACACCTGATAGGTAAATAACAGTAACGGAGTTACTAAAAACATCGTCTACTTAGACTGAGTGGGAAAAATACGTAATATTGAGAACTAACTCAAAAACTACGCAAGCAAAGTTAATAAAATTTATATGTATTTTTTGTATTATTTTAATTAGGTATTTATATTATTTTTTTATTATTCTTATATTCTTATTTATTTTATTTTTTTCTTTTCTCTGTTTAAACATGATTTAATTTTGAATTTTGACGCAGTAACGTTAAACTTAACTTTTTGACATTTGATATATTTTTCTTTGTTTTTATGTTGTCAAGTTCAATTATTAATATTATGCATTCCATTATTTTAATTATATTATCAATTTTAATGTCAATGACATCTTCTGTGAATATTTTTGTACGCCTTCGGGTATAACACAGCGCGCCTGTAATCTTTTATAACAACTTTCTATTGTACCTACCTGTGTTAACAAATTAATAAATGATTTGATTTGATTTGATGACTACCTCCGAATTGAGAACCTCGTCCTTTTTGAAGAAGTCGGTTAAAAAGACGCGGTAGCTACGTGAGCGTAGCTAAACGAACTTAGCTTCGTCCCCAGTGTTGTCTGCGCTAAAAAGGTGTTTTTGAACGTAATAGCTAATGAGATTTAATATACTTGGCTACTTCTCTCATTTCTACATTAATAATTATATTAAAATTAATGATATGGCGGGTAGCAGGTACCTACTGGTATTCAGCTGTATTCGGTTAGACTGGAAGCCGACCCCAACATAGTTGGGAAAAGGCTAGGCAGATGATGTATGATGCATCCGATTCGATTAGCGGAATATGACGCGAACTAGTTGAATTGAACTACTGCTGTTTAGCTGCTATGGTTTCGGGGTGGAGGTGTGTTACCGGCGTTAGTAAGTAACATCCGTGTTCTCACTCTGAATTAGCTAAACAGTCAATCAAAAGATACAGTATGGTGTTATCGCTCCCTTTCACTAAAGTGCGCTCGCGCCCCTACTCTACGGTAATTATAAGTACTTACCTAACAAAACTTTAGAAATAGGGGTGTATACAACATAAATTCATAATGTCATTCCTATTGTTATACGAAGGGACAGGCAGAGGTCACTATACAATAAGAAATACACCCCTGCTAAGACGAAAATACGTTCCAAGGATTAAAGTTAGCCAGTAAGGGACAAATCTAGATCTTCACTCGAAACTCGCACAAATTACCTACTTTAGCCCAAAATATCCATCTCCGAAATGTAATGAGAAAGTTTACGGACAAATCGCACATTTGAGTGAAGGCACGTATACGGTCGGCCAGTTCTCGACGTCCAGTTGTAACCGTTTCGTCAGTTGTTTGTCAAAGTTGGGGGTGCGGGCGATAAATATCTGGCGGTACACTGGGTTCTAATGTCACTGACAGTTTAGCTTGGGTATTGTGGAATTTTAAGTTGGATTCTGGACGAGTTTGAACTATTGTAAGTGCTACAGAAGCACTGTTTAATTTAACTATTGCGTCCCCACCTATGAAATTGGCGTTTTTTTTCTCACTAATAGAGAATCTCGTCACTTCTATGATTTAAAATATTCATCAATTGCTTGGTATTATTTGGAATAATGACCATCATAGACAACTACAAATAGTAAAAAAACCTTATTACTTATAGTTTTCTTAACATAAAAAATACCTTAAAAATGAATCCTCATTTTGTTAGCAGAAATGACCACTATTTTTTTTTAACTTAGCCAAAACTTATTTTTGTCGCTTAATCTAAGTGGCATACGTTATCTTAGTTTTTAAACAGTAGTGCATAAAAGTTTTAAAACAGTAGTGTTCATGGTTGTTATATAAATTAAGAACGTTAGTATGAAAAATGCAATTTCTTTAAAATTCCCCATACAAAATACCAATTTCATAGGTGGAGACCTAATATTTGAAATCAAGTGCATAAATGGCGTGCAATTTAGAACTTTTTGAACTATTGCAGTAACTGAAGTTGTTCATAAAGCTGTTTAGAAAAACATGACAAAAAGAAAATAATTTATTGCTAGACACGCTCCAAACTAGAGATTAAAATGTGGACTGACCCGTATGGCTGAAAAATCACATCCTAAGTAAAACTTGCATCATAATTATGCCTAGCCTTTTCGAACTATGTTGGGGTCGGCTTCCAGTCTAACCGGATGCAGCTGATATAACATGAAGCGACAGCCTATCTGACCTCCACAACCCAGTTATAGGTTAACACGACACTCCTTGGTAAGACTGGTTGTCAGCTTTTTCATACTGCGACTAAACTAGACAACTAAAACTCCCTAGTAACTGTAATTTGTTCAAACAAAACTTTATTTCGTGACAACAGGGAGGTACTGGAGGTAGCATCCATTTCAGTAGCACACCAAATGTTTTAGCTATCAAAATGGTCTAAAAGCTTGTAAAACTTTGCTTTTATATTCTACAGTTATGAGTGGGCGGCATTTTTGTCGTAAAAGTGTTTTATTTCTGTATTTCAGAATGATATTTCCTGCTGAGGCTCTGTTTCTGGTTTCGAAAAATATGGTTTGGTACTGGGTATATATTTATTTTATACCTTCATGAATATGTTAATCGGAATTGTGATATAGATAGGTACGAGTAATTCCTACTTGGGAAGATAGAAAGGCTTTCTTGAGTGTATTTCGTGGATTTATTTGTAAGTATGGGAGATGAGTAGTCTACAACTATTCATTAGAAAGCATACTGAAAAAAAAAACACTTTAGCTTGGACATTTAGTGGAAATGTCTAGGATAATGGACAGTGAATGGAATAGGCTGATAATGACAGAAGCCTGGTTTGTCACCAAAATTGGTCTTTAAAAACGGGAAGGGAGACTTAAAATCTCACTTATAAATAAAGGGAGAAGAATTGATTGAAATTCGCGAACAAACGCTTGTAAATGAGCCTTATTCCATTTCCTGCCATCTGATCTATAACCTTATGATAAATGAAAGTCGCTTATTGTGAAAATTGATACGATTTTCACCATCGTTTACAGAATTTATAATATAATAAGCCTATAATGTTACCACTGTTGGGACGCCGGCCTCCTCTCTTCAAGAGGGAGTATGTGTATAATACATTAATATTTAACTGACATAAATCTCTATGCTTTGTGAAGTCGTAAAAACTATGTGAAGCAGGGGCGGGTCGCTAGTATTTATATAATCGACAATTTTCACACTGTAATTACCCCAAACTAATTACAAAACACAAAATAATCCCATGTTGTTGAGGTTTCCCTTTCTAAGGTCTTTTATGAGGTCAGCAGAATGGCCAGTGCAAATATGAAAAGAGAGAACAAACAAAACTAATTGTTAGCACTCGTGATTCTATGTACTTTGTACCTGTAGGCGGCCATTTTAGTTTTTCACGAGGTAAACAGGAGTTTCATGAATTCAGGAAATGTAAGGGGAGGTAATAATCGTTTGAACGGTCGTTTGGGTTTTGTTGCTTCTTATAAAATCTTAGTGAGAATATTAAAGAGCATTATGAAAGCTCATAATTACTGTTCTGTTGAGACTGCTAAACTAAGAAGATATTGTCAAAAGGTTCGATAAAAACAATTATTCGTTTTGATAAATAAATCTAGATACAAATTAACGGTAAACTAACCTTTTAACAATATTTATTTAATTAAAATACCAACGTACGTTGATATTTTGGATTGGAACTCTTGAGTTCTGTATTAAATATCAACGTACGTTCGTATTTTAATAAAAATTAAGAATTATTTGAATGCAGAACTTGGTTGTTTTTAATTTTCGATTACCTAATCAACTCATTTTTGAGACAATTGCTTCATATTTTGCAATAAATTACAAGTTTTGTGTCATCGCGCTTCTCTTTCTTTTCTATGCAGTTTGATAGTGACCGGTTGAGCCCTTGTCAGCATCATAATTATGCTATTACAGCGATCTCAAAACCGATACAACCAGTTTTAAACTCCGAAAGACAATAGCAAAGCGAGAATTATTATCAACTTTTGTATTCGACACAAAACTCATAATCAACGTTACAAACTTCCCTTCTAGGCTCGATTAAAATTAATTTCAATTCTCTGCATTATAAGCGTGATATAAAGAGGTTTACAACGCTTTGTACTGTAAACAAAAGTTCATTTTAATTTCATCTCGAGTGCTCTTTACTATGCTTGTGAAAGTTTTTCTATATTACATTTATTCTCTTTTCATTTTTCTCTCTTTTAGTTTTCTCTCTTTAAGTTTTCTCGCTAAGTTAACGTGCCGTTTCTTTTTAAAGTGCAGATGCTTGAAAGTTTTGTGAAAGCTCGGATTGTGACTAATAAGGTGTTAAGGTGCGAGGTTGTTGGACTAGCTGGCTGTCTCATTTATTTTAGTAGTCACTAAATTGCTCTCACGAGAGTTCACTTGAATAATTTGATGTCTTTTTTTATGTTTTAGCGTTTTATTTATTGACAATTAGTCTTCAAAAGTCGGGATAAATGTATTTAAATAAACAGAAAGAGAGTATTATTTTTACTTTTTAAATGCGAGCTGTGATCTAATAAACAGAGAGAGAGAGTACCTACATACTACATTTACTTTAAAGGCTAGCTTTGATAAAACCTGTTCAGGGGGCTTAAACCGGCCACTTTGGCAGAGTCATAAAAGGTAAATATTGTGAATCATCGTAAAATGTCACAAACTGACAATTCATAATATGATCTGCATGCAATTCATATTACGAAATAATTCATCTGTTTGACAGTTTTCTATGGAGATTCGTAAAATGGTCCACAAATCCTTACTAATATTATAAATGCGAAAGTAACTCTGTCTGTCCGTCGGTCTGTCGCGCTTTCACGCCAAAATTACTGAACCGATTTAAATGAAAGGTACACAGATAGTCTAGAGCCTGAGAAAGGACATAGGCTGATTTTATCGACTTACTACGCGGGCGAAACCGCGGGCGGATGCTAGTTATGAATAATTGCTTTTATGTCAAATTAGAGGAATTGCTAAGTGACTGGTTTAGACCCCCAGATGTATATTAGGTCTTATTGGGAAATAAGACCTTCTAATATACCTAGTACACACGGCTACACATCAAGCTATACATTTCCAGTTATAATCTGATCTCGCATTGTACGGAAATCAATGCGAGATCAGCTTAAACTGGAAATGTATAGCTTGATGTGTAGCCGTGTGTACAATGGTCTCAAAATTATCTATTTATCACACTTACGTGACACTTCCGTAATAGAATTCAGGTAATAAATAAGAAATGGAATTCCATTAAGTCCATGATAAATAATTCGCTAAGGTCAGAGTTTAGATCGTCGTCCGAAAGGTCAATGGTTCAATCCTGTCCCGGGGAATTATTGTGGTCAACCGCTTTTAACCCGACCATAATACCTACCTAGGTACGTATGCTTTGATAGACCAAGGGTTATTAGTATAATAAACTGAGTAGCTCTAGTGAAGGTATTTACCTACTGATGAAGTTAGGATTGGTCTAACACATTTGAACGAAAAAAAATGTAACAAAAATTATATGTTCTAATATTTAAATAGGTAGCTTGTTTATTTTTACCCGACTACGGCGAAGATAAAAGGAGGGTTATGATTTTTGCTTTTGGCTAACGTCACGATCTTAACACATACATTTGTTTCTTGACTTTCATTGTATTCTTAAATACTGCAATAAATTGGTGTTCGGTGTATCAATGCTTGCGGAAGACCAACAGTGGACATCTTTCCATGACGGCGTAAAAAGGAAAATGTTCTTACCTGTGCCGTGAGCCTCTACGAACTCCAGGATGGACGGAGGAATGGAGCACTCCTCGTAGAACTCACTGAGAAGCAGCTTCTGGATGTGGCCAGCTGGGTATGTGATACCCTGCTCTTTGTAACCGTCGCAGTTGGTCTTAGCGTGCAGGAGCTGAGCGTAAACCCTGATGGAAGGAATAGATTTCAATTGTTTTTTTGTCAAAGGAAATAAATTAATAGAAACTTCAAAGTGATTTATTTTTAATGTTCTTAACTGTAAATTAAGCTTACCTTCTGGAGTCCTTAGCCTTTTGTAAGAAGACAACAACGATAGCTTCTGAACGCGCGTAACCGTTGGCGCTGTTGTCGAAACTCTTGCATCTGCCGTCCGGTGACAACACTCCCAATCTAGAAGAATTATAAAATAAATTATAATGTGAAATGAAAGGCAAGGATTACACGATACTTATGATAGGCTATGGATTCTATTGGGGATTTTAGAGATGATGCAGAGAGTTCCTACTTACGTACTGTTTTTTTTACCACCGTGTTTTTTTACCACCGTGTTTCTGTTTTTTTTACCACCGTGTTTCTGTTTTTTTTACCACCGTGTTTCTGTTTTTTTTACCACCGTGTTTCTGTTTTTTTTACCACCGTGTTTCTGCTAATGGATATATAAGATTTCATTATGCCAAGTCTTGATGATTGTCGCTCCATAGAGTCATAAAAACGAACAACGTTATAGGATCTGCTAAAACTTTTGATTCGTAGTTACCTATACTCCATTTGAAATAAGATTAGACATTTAAGTAAACCTTTTTTTACTGTTCAACCGATTGACTATCTATACCGTAGACATAAGGATGGCATTAAAACCAAAAAAGTGGTTACAATACCAACTGTTTACTGCAGCTGCCATTTTTCATGCTACCAACGCAATAGAAGTCAAAAACGTTTGAACGGACTGTAAAAAAGGTTTATTCAAATATCTAATCTTATTTCAAATGGATTATGGTGGTGTCTAATCTTATTTCAAATGGTATTGGTAGTTCGATAAAGTACGGTCAACCACATAATTATGCACAGTTGAAATACGAAAGCCGTCTTACCTACTACGAATTAAAGGCGTTGTCAATGTCAAATTGATTGCATGAACGTGCAGTTGATTTTACTGTTGGGTATTATTTTGTTTGCAAGCAAATAAAAACTTAAAGCCTCGTGCATACTGGTGCGATGCTAACAAAACAATTTCAAAGGAAACTTCACGGTATATCAATTACCGGGTGTCGTCAATAGAGGCTTTAGTCAATTATAAAACTAGTATCTACCACAAAAAAACCCGTCAACCAAAAAAAATCAATCTGCCTAGCCTTTTCTCAACTATGTTAGGGTCGGCTTCCAGTCTAACCGGATGCAGCTGAATTCAAGTATTTTACATGGAGCGACTGCCTATCTGACCTCCACAACCCAGTAACTGGGTAATACGATACCCCTTGGTTAGACTGGTTGTCAGACTTTCGTGCTTCTGATGACTCGTAACGACTGTCAAAGATCCACAAATGACAGCCGGGACCAACGGCTTAACGTGCTTTCCGAGGCACGCCAACCAAAACCTCCAATTTCTCTCACACCAGCAGAATAATACGAAATGCCAGGACAGCGTCGCAAAAAAAAAGTTAATAAATAATGCCGTTCTACCCGCGTTAACGTTAAAAACTACATTAACGTTACTTACTGAGCAAAGCCTGCATCACTGACACTTTTCCGGTAACTCTTTGTGAATTTTTAATGTATAGTTCTTCACGTAGAGAGGTGAAAATGTATTTTTAAGCAAGTAAAATGGCTCGTTTTTATTGCAGTACCACGTAAAGTATTTCTGTCCGTGTTATTACTGAAATCGTGAACTTTAGCAGCCTTTTCGAACCACTTCAGAATACGATATTAATATTATCGTATTCTGAAGTGGTTCGAGAAAGCTGGACATTATATTATAATGTCAGAGTGGACATTATAATATGAAATGACGCGCCCATCTATATGTGCCACTACCGCATTAAGCCTCGTGGCTCGCGGGTGCGCCAAAGGTAGCGCTATTTGTCGCGCCCGCGATATCGCGCCAGTTTGTACGAGCCTTCTTTACCCATAGAAATTAGATTTAATGTGTGCGTAAATGCGGTAGGGGGGCGCGTAGTTTCCGAGTGGTCATGACCACTTTACTTTACTTTTACTACAGAACCCAATATTTTATGTGTTTTTTTGTGAATATTTTGTAACTTTTATAGGTACAAAACAAACGTTTATTAGCCAAACGAAAAAGGTGAAGATGGACAACGATCTTACACATACAAAGTTAAGTTAAGTTAGATTGAGCATCACAATGTTTTGGTTTGACCGTTGACCCCCAAAGTAAGCAGGGCTATGTCGGAGTGCGATTGAGCTGAAAGAAGTAAGTCAGTTTACAGAACTAGAGTCGTAAAGCGAGTATTATAATGATGATGATTATGATTGAGGAGTTTGGTGCTCATACCATCATAATTATTCATCATCATCTCCTTTCTTAATTTTGGGGTTAGTTTTCCATCGATCTAGTCCAGTTGCATAACTTATTTGCAGTTGCATAACTTCCTTACTTGCATAATATCCTAGTTCATTTTTAGTAAAACTTGTGTTAAAGCAAATTAACATGTTTTTGCATTTTAATAATCATATTATTTTATCTGTATTTCTGTATAAAAGGTTAGTTCATTGCTAGCAACATTAGTCTATAGAATTTATTTATTTATTAATTTTTTTATTTATTTATTTATTTTATATAATCACTTACAACTATTATTACAGGTACAACCCAATGCAATAGTGAAGCAGACTTAATAATACCAACTTATTTTCTAAAACTTATTTTATACAATACAATGTTATCCTTGTGAATTCACTCAGTGTACAAGCAAAAATGTCGATCTCCTCTGCTACAAGGTTAAGGGTGCGAAGTGCCCGCGTCAGGGGCGCCTCATTTACCATATTAGTGCGGCCACGAGGTACAGCCAGCAGCTGAGGCCGCCGTCGCCGCCATACATATCTGTCCGGCACACTCAAACACACTAACTCTAATATGTTGGCGTTATACATTTTGCCTCTTATTAATTTAAATAAATATGAGACAAGTGCAAATTCACGCCTAACTCTCAGCTCATTGTATCCAACCATGCCTAATATAAACAAGGTTGGATACATAAGCGGGTAAAAAGGATATACTCCATAAAGCCTCAAATATAAAAATCTAATAAATTTATTTTGAATTCGCTCCAACATGAGACTATATTTAGTCTCATGTGGAGCCCAGATGACTGCGTTGCATTCTAATTGGCTTCTCACCAAAGTGTTATATAGTGTGATAATCGCCATTATATTTGTGAAACCACGAACAGTACGCATAATAAACCCCAAATTTCTGTAGGCCTTTTTACAGCACTTGACTATATGATCACGAAACGCTAGCCCCGCGTTAAGACTAACTCCTAAGTCCCTAACCTCTGTAACCCTGATCATCGGCATCCCATCAATGTTGTAATCATGTACAATAGGACTACGTGCACGCGAGAAAGTGATGGTGACACATTTTTGGGCGTTGAATTGCAGAAGGTTTTCCTTGCTCCAAGTAACTACACTATCTATGGCCCTCTGTAAGCGTTCACAGTCCTCATCACCCCTCACTGCCATGGATAGCTTAAGATCGTCTGCAAATAATAAACAATTTGCATCCTTAACGACTTTGGGCAAATCGTTTACCATGATTATAAATTGCAAAGGTCCGAGGTTACTCCCTTGGCTTACACCAGACCACGTAAAGTACGGCTCTGACTTGTGCCCCTCGTACTCTACGTATTGCTGCCTATCCCTCATATAACTGGCGAAGAAATGAAGTAGGTGTGGAGTGAAACCAACGGCTGCTAACTTCTTGAGCAACACGTCATTATCGACCAGGTCAAATGCTTTTTTGAAATCGAAGTAAGCAGCGTCAGCTTGCACCCCACTGTCTACAATCGGCAACACATGAGCCATGTAACTCAGTAAGTTACTGGTTGTGCTCCTCATTGGCCTAAACCCGTGCTGTGCATCTGAGAGTTGCGTTCTCACTTGCATAAAAATGCTGTTATGAATGGCGCACTCCAACACTTTAGCCGGCGACGACAGCACTGCAATGGGCCTGTACCCACTAACATTGTCGCCACTTGTACCCCCTTTCGGTACCGGCACGACACGAGTTGTTTTCCATCTCTCTGGAAATACGGCTGCCTTTAGACACTTATTGAATATATGGAGCAACGGTGCAGCCAGCACAGATCTACAGTCTCTGAATATGTAAGGCGGTATACCGTCCGGTCCCGCAGATCTCTTCGGCTTCAGTTGTTCAAGTGCACTTTGCACATCCTTCAACTGCAATTCCTGCAGATGAATCCGCGTAATCTATGGTATTGCTAGCTCGATGTTGTCGTGTTTCAATCAATGGAGCTCTCATAATGGGGAATCATTTGTTGCTCAAATACATCAAGATAAAAGTCATCAGCATTTTCATTTTTGCCATCGATGTTCACAAACCTCAACTCCGGTTGCGATTCGAACCCGCCTTCAGGAGTGCACAAACTTGTATTAGGTTCATTTGTTTTTTCCTTACCTGGAGAACTGCAGTGACACGTAAGGATGGAGACAAAGATTGGAGCCTCCAACGATGGCGGCGTCGCAGTGACCATCACGGATAGCCCTGAAGGCATGTTCCAAGGCGTAGAGGGAACTGGAGCAGGCAGAGTCCACGGTGTATGAGGGACCAGTCACTCCCAACCAGTAGGAGATACGGTTGGCTAACATGGCACGGGAACATCTGGAATTAATGGTATGGTTAGAACGCTTGTTTCAGAAGGTAAATAGCGGGAAACTGTTATGGCTATCAATCGGACATAACTTTCAAATCCTTACAAATATTATAAATGCGAAAGTAACTCTGTCTGTCTGTCGCTTTCACGCCAAAACTACTGAACCAATTTAAATGGTACACAGATAGTCTAGAGCCTGAGAAAGGACATAGGCTACTTTTTGTTGACATACCACACGGGAAAAGTCGCGGGCTGAAGCTAGTAGCATGGGGTCCCAACTCGAATAAATTATAATTAGTCTTGAAAAAAAATCATAGATGGCAGCATAATGTAACAATTATGAAATTAACAATTACTAAAAAGCGTTATACGGCAAATTTTGGCTATAGTAATATTAGTAAAAATCAAAACATCTTTGTTTAATGCTGATTTATGTATTTACACTCATAAATCTCGTATTTTCAACAAAAAACTTAAATTAAGGCATTTACTTCAATTCGAATTCTTAGAATGATAAAGTAGCTATCTGTTAATCATTTGGTTAAGACCTCTTTGCAATAGATGGCGTTTTACTAAAGTGATGACAGGTCACTTTAAACTTAAAACGTTTAGTCGTTTCATTAATCTAGTAGGTACTTTACGTAGAAATATAAGAATTGAACACCTAGGAAGAAAAAAACGTAAAAAAAGGAACAAAAAATCTCAAAAAAGGAACAAAGAGTCTTGCCTTGTACCTAGGCAAGACTCCTATATGGCGTTTTAAAACTACGGTCTCTGGCAATTAGTGAGTCGATGATGCTGCCATCTGTTAAAAAAATGGGGAAGAAAAATAGCCAGCTCAATAGCCAGACTTAGGGTGGTGTCATTTCTTTGTATGGGATTGGGTATCTGTACGTAGTATTATAATATCTGTGCTAGTAGTCAATAATTTGAACCTTTAAGGGTCGGCAATGAGTTTCCTAATTATGAGCCAACCTCAAATTGCTAAGCATGATCCTACGTTACGTCGGAAAAATTACAGCATTCATTTTGAAATAAATATGTGTTAAAAGTTGAGGATTGATGCTAGGTACTATGTTTTATAAAAATTTTACCTCTAAAGCGAACTATAAACCGCTGGTATTTAAAAAATACTTCAAATTAAATAAAAAATACTTCAAAAAGATAAAGTACCGTAAAAAGTAATGAAGGTCCTATACTTTTCGAGCCTTGGAGCCGCTAGCACCGCACTCCGTATAGTGCGAGCGAGATAAAAGGCTAGTCTCATAAGATGTCATTAACATGTTTTTTGTGATTCTAGTCACAGACGCAGGCTATTGCGATTGCCGAGAAATCTACAGAACGCAAAATAAGGTCATACAAGCCCATTTGTGGCACACAAGGCAACACTTCCAGTCCTCAGAGAATTCCATCAAATATATTATGACACGCTCCTCAGTAACCGCGGGAAGCAATAACGTGTTGGGTATGATATCAATATTACGTATCAAGCTGCTCCTAAATCCCGTAACTATTAATATTCAGAATATTAAACTTACTGTTGGCACTTATAATCAGATAGGTTGGATTCCTGGCTATAGCGAATGCTTAGTAAGATTGCTTGGAAATAAATCTTAATTTCAATAAACAGGCTAACACTTAAATATTTTTTATAGAAGAACTCAAGAATATCTAATACTTTATTTATTTCTTTAACTAGTTGTGCCCCGCGGTTACACCGTGGGAATATCGGGATAAAAAGTATCTCATGTCCTATTCCAGGTCATGGTCTACCTAGGAGCCAAATTCCATGTAAATCCGTTCAGCCGTTGTAGCGTTAAAGCGTAACAAACAAACTCACTTTCGCATTTATAATAATAATTATTAGTATCTATTCCATTATGTGCATTTTACAGTTTAACACTAGTACAAATTTAATAACAAAAGGACTGCTATAACTTATAAAATAACTATGACAAGTTTTAAACGCTTTTGTAGCCGTCAAGCAATTGTAATAATGAACACTGAATGGAGTTGAGGCGCGAAGTTGCAGTTAACCGCTTTATCCAGTCGCGATTATGTTGAAATGAGTTTAATGGCTGTGTGGGCGAACATTTTAATAGTTCTGATGAATTTTAGAGATTAAAAGGATTTTTGGATGCAGTATTTAGGGAGTTACGTGAGGATAAAGACAGAGTAGGTACTAATAGATGCATAAGCTGCTAAGCTTATGAAGTAAATTGACCCGATGGCAGATGGTGGAGATTGAAAGAGAAGGGAGTGAATGATACCGTGACAGTTGACAGGGGAGAGTGGAAAAAGAAAACGTGTTGCGCCGCCCCGTTTAGAAAAATTAAATATAATTATACAACATTATTTTTTGTTTATGCTAAACCCGAAAAGGGGTCATTGTACTCAACAATTTGAACAACTTTTTCTATGGGACCAAATTAGAAATCGCGAAAAAAAATCAGCTGTTCCATACATTTGTGTTCACTTAAATCGACAAAATGTATAGAAAAGCGGATTTTTTTTCGCGATTTGGGGGTTGGTCCCATAGAAAAAGTTGTTCATAATGATGAGTACAATGACCCCTTTTCGGGTTTAGCATAAACAAAAATTAAATATATATAGCAAACTTAAACTGACCCAGTGATACCGAAGCCGTTGACCTGCATCTTTTCGTAGAACCATGTCTTCTCCGACTCTGAGAAACAGGCACCGACGAACACACCGGTCTTCGTGTCCCGAAGTTCTTTAGGATTCACACCTGAAGACAAAATAATGGTTTAAAAAACAGTACTAGGTAGATATAAAATATTAGACAAAGAAATTGCCTAGGTAATATTAGAGGAACACCAGCATGTCCGCACACGTTTTGTGTGTGTGTCAGCTGAGGTAAGCCAAGCTGAGGTAAGCCGATCACGCACCAGCAGTACTGCCAGGCCTACTGCTGTGTTCCGAGGGATATTATTGACGGAAACGAGTGAGTATAGCTTCGTACCGACGCGACGTAGTAATTACTCTTATTTTTATTTGGTAGTACCTGTCAAATGCAACGAATTTAGATGTGGACATCATACAGTCTGAACATCATTTTTCTAACACTGTTTGTATGGCAGCTAACTATTTTTAAAGGTACATAATTATCATCTCGGAATACATTTCATGTAATGTGAATACTTACGCTACATTGAATTATACAAAGATGCAACTCGCATAAAAGCACTGCGCGAAGATACGAGAGAGTATACGTTTCTTTCAACTTTCAAATACTAAACTAATGAAGCGTTTATTGCAAAGATAATAAGTACCTTTATTCATAGAAAAATATTGCTAATTTCTGATAGTGTCTAAAAAATAATTGAGCATCATAATATCCGGAGAATGAATAATAACGTAGAATCTGAGAGTACAAATCCTTATTCTAATATACTTGGATTTCAAAGGGATGTATTTCTATAATTTTACACTGTAAACTAACGGGGAGAAGAACCTGCGGTAGGCTTCCCTTGAACCAATTCAACAATTCATATTTATACAATTTTACAATCTGAAATACATTATTATACAAGATGTATTTGATATACTGAAAACCTGAAAAAGGAGTCATGTGCTTATAATTATGAACAACTTACTATTATGTGACTAACCCTTATATCTCCCGCTGTTCAGCTTATTTTGTCAAGTTAAGCGAACATAAATGGATGAAGCAACAGATTTTTTGTTGCAGTTTCCGGGTTTGGTATCCTATTAAAAGATTTCATTTAATTTCATATTAATGAGTTCAATGAATCCTTTTCAGGATTTCAGTTATTTCAATTATGCCTCGTATTATTATGTGTTATCTAAGTCAGTCAAACTTCTCATTTGACACTGGTCGATATTCCATCAGAAGGATTATTGAATACCTCAAAATATTTCGTATTAATGTGTATCTTGGTTGTTGAATTATTCAGGAGAGCTGTCATGTGGTAATCTATTTACGTCGCGTCAGTCTCTGAAATATTTGGAGAAAAATCTTGAGGCTTGCAATGGGCTACACGCTTTTTATTACCAATACTGGTATACCAACCAATATATGGTATACCAAATAATAACCAATAGGCTGGCTGGCTGGTATACCAAATAATAACCAAATAGGCTGGCTGGCTGGTATACCAAATAATAACCAATAGGTTTCCTAACAAAGTTTTCCGCTAACTCATACGTAGGCGGAATTGTCGGAAAAGCCTCAAAGGAAGTTTTATTGAATAAAGTCTTCTAAGACTAGGCAAAATAACCTTTACTTTTTACTTTACGTAGGGGACGTCAAATACTCGAAGTCAAAGACAAGCACTTAGAAGTTCCAATTGTAACCAATTGGAACTTCTAAGTATTCCGAGACTTAGAATAAATAGTTGGTATTCAAACAAACCACCACTTAATTAACGAATCGTTCTAGTAATTAATTAGAATCTTACTTTAATCTTTTTCCATTCAGTCGGCCATTTTAATTTCTTGAGCCAACAGTTATTGGCGCCCAGCATGAGACTCCTTTGTTGGGCGCCATTAAGAAAGATGCCTAAGAGTACATTATAATACCCAACAAACCTTCAATTTCTTGAACTACCAAAGAAATCTAAGTGATCGAGCCCACTTTTGAAGTTTTATTATCAAATTTAAATTCTCGAGGCCTGTCGCAAAGGCAATATTGAGTTATAATTACTCTGTGGACTTGAAACTTTTAATGGACGTAAAGATAACGGGACGGTTGCCCGCCTGGTTTGCAGAATGACAGTCACAATTGCTTTATTGTGCCTTAGATAAGAATTCTTTATTAGTACTTTTCGGAAAATTATTTTGGTGATATAATTTCCGTTGCTTGTTTTGAAGAAAAGCGACTGACTGATGACTTACCCCCTTTTCTCATAATCATCTTATGATGATTTACTAACAATTATTACTTCTAATAAATTAGTCTTCTTTTTAGGTGCAATGTGCCATACAGAATCTGGTTGCCATCTCTGACAATTGAATTCGTGAAAGGAAGCAAAGACAAAGGCAGGGTGATTTTGAAGAATTTCGGGCATCATTGGAGCAGGGAGTTAATAAGATTCTTCTGTTTCTTTGAATATTAACTACAAATGACGAAAAAAACCTAGAAAACTTGAAAACCTGCTGATATTATGAGCTCTCAGAACATTAGACGAAAAATCTGTCATTTATTTTATAGTATTTCGCAGTTTTCAACGATCGTAATATACCTCGTTTTCTCCGGCACCCTAGTTGCGTCATGCACGATCGGTCAGAATTGGAATCGGGTTAAAACAAATGCCTAATGCATTGCTTCACAAGTTCGAAAAAAAAATCTGCTCAACAACGTAACTTTACGAACTTGTGAAGCAATGGATTAGTCATTTAATTTTATTTCGAACCGATGCCAATTCTGTTTGATCGTGTAGGTATTACGCAATTAGGGTGCCGTTTACCGAGAAAATTCAATATATTCTCTCAGCACCTACTTCAGTTCATTCAACAATCCAATACATTGTTCATTATGTAACTTATACGCTGTCATCCTGTTCCATTGGCTGAAGTTTCAGCCAACTTTACAACGTATATGCAAGTCGAGTGATGGGGCCTTTTATACATTAAAGGGAAACTATACTGAGTTTCAGGGATCAAATTCGGAGTTTGACGCTATGAAGGAATCAAATTACAAATTATGGTCACGATGAAGTTTATTCTGCTTAAGTATTTTGATTTTATGTGGCAAAGTGAACAATAAATATTGTTTAGATGGAGCAACAAATGAACAGTGATAATTATGAAGAAATTGAATTGAAAAATTAAACCATATATTAAATTCTGTGGACTTTAATAAATGGTTTAAAATGTGTGGTTTAAAATGTGTGGTTTAAAATGTGTGGTTTAAAATGTGTGGTTTAAAATGTGTGGTAGAATGTGTAAAAAAAAATTAAGTTAACCGTTGCCCATGGATGTAACCTAAAAGTGTTACGTTCCATATGATTCCCGGCCCAAAAACTAAAATATCGGAAGATGGTTCGAAACTTAAAATATATCCTTTCCCATCCTTAGTACAAATCAAAGTAAATAAAGAACAGGCTGCTCGTATATTGCGCGGTGTGGTCTGCTACTTATGATTAAAGTTTGTAATTGGCTCGGAAAACTTCGGGAGCTAATTGAAACTAAGTTGAGTCGAGACGATGTGGCGAGCAGCGCAGTGTTGAGGATATTATTAGAAATAACGTGTTTTGAAATACTACCTACGTTTCAATAGAAGCCTGGGACAACATTGGTTGGAATAAGGAGTTTTGATGAAATCGATATTTTTCCTAGCGTCGAGACAATATCGGTATCGGTCGGGGAGACAATATGGGTTTTTTTCAAGCCAGGTAAAAATCTAAAAAATCTAAACAGTTGAGTTTATAGCACATCTATTTCAAACTATTATAATCTCTTTGTCTAAATCTTTAAAACGTTACTTTATACAGTGTGGCGTAAATAATGGATAACCCTGAAACTGTCGATTGGCCAGATTATCATCTATCATTTACCCCACTTATATCGTCGAAAAAAAATAATGAAGAAATTACAATATTGTATTTTATTTGTATTTTCCATATTGTATTTATAGTTATTCTGCTATTCTGGGCGGAGACAAATCAAAGATCATCAAAATCGGTTCAGCAGTTCTCGAGTTATAAGTGCTTGAACAAACCCGACTTTGTTTTAAGATATCAAAAATATCAATAATTTGGTCATCCATAGACATAATTATGGCGATATATGTGGGGTAAATGATAGATGATAATCTGGCCAATCGACCGTTTCAGGGTTACCCATTATTTACACCACTCCCTGTATAAATTTATATAGGTATATATGTACCTACCTAATATCTGTTCAATATCTAAGGCAGTTATACATTTTTAAAGACGCAAAGAACGCCACGTGCAATACTCAATATTTTGTAATCGTAACCCCTGAAATAGAATTTTAAAGATCTCAGAAGCGATAAAAAGTTCTAAAAATGGCTCCCATGGCGAATTTAATTCATCCGAGTGGTTTGACTCGCGGTATAGACAAATTGGCCTCATTGCCGCCAAAGAAAGGTAGCTATCGATTGATATGCCTACATTGTGGGTAGTAAGTGGAGGACGCTTTTACACCGATACGAACTAAGACAAAAAGGAAGAAAAAGAATTCAAGATTGTATTAATCATGACTTTGCGAAAATCCATTATAAAATACAATAGACGTAGATATATTTAGTAACCTATAGTAGTTATTAGTAGTCATAAGAAACCCTGTAAGAAATCGACACGTGTTTCTCAACGAGGATGACGATTGACCAGTCGCGAACCAAAACACGACGTGTTGCCACGCCAAGCGCTGGTCGCAGAGACACGTGTTCTCTGCGTCCAGCGCTCGATAAGCTGCTTAGAATTTACTAACGGAAACCCAAATACATTGCCCAACCAGGGTTTCGAAACCAGGTGGGGAGCACTGCAGTCATGAAAGCGACTAACAGACCAACGACGAAGCCCAACGACAAAAAAACACTACCATTCAGGTAAAGGTACGTATAAACTCTACATAACAAAACTTATGTCGCAGGGTAATTTTATGTCCCAGTCTTATACAAAATATGCAGGCCTAAAAAAAAGCACACTGTTGTATTTTCAACGCTCGGCTTAGCGCCGAGAGTTGGAAATCCAACAGAAATTATGTTACGGAATTAAATTAAGGTATCTGCTAGTGTTAGTGAAAACGGCTATAAGAGAATAGTTGAATGCATTTTCCGTTTGACCCAAATTTGATATAATTATATTATGTATTTTCTCCTTTCCTACAATTATTTAAAAATAAATCATCATTTTACGAGTGCAGTGTGAGAATTTTTAAAACGATTTCAATATGGAATTTCAATAAATAGAATGAAAATTGTTGTTCAGAATAAATAATGAAAACACGAAACAATAATAAGCTTTTAATGCGGAAAATCCTTCATGTAAAATATTTATAATGTATAACCATTGTTGGTGACACATATTAAAGGAATTTCAATATATTTTATGCTGAATTTATTCATTAATCAAGGTCCGGACTAGTGTCACTTGAATAAAATTTTAAATACAAAATTCAGAAATAAAACCGAATTGGAATATTGGATTAAAAGCATGCATTTGGGCAATGTTGCAAATAGATGTCAAATATTTCGCTATTTTGATTAATGTGGCAATATTACTGTATGAAAATATGAAATATCGTCAAGTGAACTAAAATATTGATTAAGAAATGCAATTATTAATATCGTAACACCAAGTATTTAGTGTTAGGTGTAAAAAACAAGTTACAACATCAAATTCAGTGTTATAATTGCATTTCATTATTAATATTCTGGTTTACTAGTTAACGATATTTCATATTTCCCAGTAATATTGCCAAATTAATCAAAGCAGGTAAATATTTAACACCTATTTGCGACGTTGCCAACTTTTAAAATAAACGCTCATTGTAGTAGATAGATAAATATTCAATTACCTAATTAGTAAACATTGAAGTTCAAGGACTGCACGATGGAATGATAATAATTTACGATAGCACCCAGAAACATGGATGAAAAGAGAGTATGTGAGGAGACAATAAGGCAGGTGATATCAGAAGAAAAATAATACGACAAGATGTATGCACGTAAACGAAGCAAACGGAGTAGGTATGTAGGGGTTGTAGCAGGCGGCGTTCTGTAATTTCTGCCTATCCCCGTGGGAAGAAGGAGTGAGTTTATGTGTATGATACGACATTGGAATAGAAGTTGGCAGTAGGAATCTGTTTAACTACATCTTTTAGATATCGCTATTAGCGATAATACAACCGTTGTACCCGCCTGTGGTTGTTGTTAAATTTTGGTGTACAATAAAGCTTCATTATTCTATCTCTCTATCTTTTACGGCCACTAAACATTCTTTTCTGGGGGCCTAAAACGGCCTCATTTATAGCAATTCCTCTAAAAGCAATTAATTTCCTGAATTTCCAGCTGTCATTAGCAATTCTTCTGACACATTTGACACAAAACAAATTCATAATGTGTGGACCATTTTCAAATCTCCATAGAAAACTGTCAAACAGATGAATTATTTCGTAATATGAATCGCACGCAGATCATATTATGAATTGTCAGTTTGTGAAATTTTCCGATGATTCATAATATTTTCCTATTATGATTCTGCTAAAGTGGATCTTTCAAGCCCCCTGCTCGTAACGGTGTAACCGTCGGAACTTTAAAAGTTAAGAATCAATGTTACTGATTGCAAAGGAGGAGGGTTGCGTAAAATGTTCCGTTTTCCATCCGGCTGATCACTCCCTAAGTCGCAATTCTTTAATCTTAACTTACTGTATATTGGATCTTCCTTATACCGGCTAACAAATTGTTTAATAATTTACAAATTCTATTACCGCATCGTGATTGTGGCACATGTGTTTTTATATAGAAAGTTTCAGATGCTGGGAATGTTTTCATGATTCGGTTTGTTTTCCAGTCCCACATTTTGTACACGATTTTATTACGCGTAGTTGTTATTCTTTTTTCTTGGCAACGTAAGCTTTCCACTTTCGTAACGTAGATTGGTATTACAGAAAATACTATTTATGTTACAGAAAAAGGCTTTGAACTGTTCGAAAGCGAGTATTTGAATAGACAGAATATTCTTCGTTGCGGCTTTTTTACTCGAACTTTTTGTATTTCGTTTGGGAACGAATTTCACTCCTCGATCGCATCTCTCAATAGAAAGAATTTTTCGAAATATGCTCCAAATTGTGCTCTATCAAAATTCATATCAACCGTGGCAATAAAAAAAAAGTTTTCACCTCCTGGACGATAGTCTAATCATCATCTGCCTAGCCTCTGGCCAACTATTGGCTTGGCTTGGCTTCCAGTCTTACCGTATGCAGCTGAAAACCAGTATTTTCCATAGTGCGACCTGACTTGATCGGGTTGGACCTCCACAAGCCAGTTATTGGGTAAGATGCTTGGAAGGACTGGTTGTTAGACTTTCGGGCTTGTGAGTACCCGAAACAACGGTCAAAGATCTTTAAGATATTACAGGAAAAAAATGCTTACCAGCATCAATAACAGCTTCATAAGCCTTTTCTAGCAGGATCCTGCACATGGGGTCCATGGTGTGGGCCTGCTTGTAGTGGACACCGAAGAAGGAAGCGTCGAATTTGTTGACATTGTTGATTTTGCCCGTGCGCTGTGGGATCTCAGGATGAGCCAGCTTCCAACGACGAGAGTCTCCGGAAATTAAGTCCACCTGGCCATGATAAATTAGTAATTAATTCAATGTATAGAGAAGATTGAGATCTTACAATAAATATAATTACAGACCGTTTGACTATGACAGGTACTATTTCCTCTATAGCTGACTCAATTAAAACAACTAAGATTGACAATACAGATATTTGGAATATATTTTTTAACAACATAACACTCCGTTTTAAAATGTCTGACATCTTCTGGAAACATCGATAGACAGTTGAAGAGCCTTCAGCTCTCATTCATTCTGTATGAAAATAACTGGGAGATGACTTTTTTTATTGAATCATAATAATAATATAAAGCGCGTTCTTGACCTAAAACTTTTTGACGCGCATTGGACCGCCGCGCCGGCGCCGGCGCCGCGGGTCGCACAGCATTTTAAAGTTATTTTGTCTCATTAGTCAAGGCTTGTAGGTTAAATAAAATACTTAATTGTGTTACTGACCTTATTAAAAAGGTTTTCCTGCAGGTGTATGACGGAGTCCGAGTCAGGGAAGTACCCTGACACGCCTGTGATGAGGACCTCGTCTCCGGGCGGGGGGTGCGATAGTCGGTGTCCCGACGTCAGCCTGTCCTCCGCTATTGTTGTCGGCGCCATCTTGAAAATAATAATAGATGTTAGAGATCGGATTAACGATAGTTTAGTACAACACATACCGTATTACCACAAAACCGTGTTTATCAGTTGTTTAGCCTAAACACCTTTTAAACTTGACTTTTCTGTATGGAGTTTGACATAAAACTGACAGTAGAACGTTTAACAAGTGTCTAAGTTTTTGTGATTAGACCCATAATTAGAGCAAGGTATTTTTACCCAGTAACATGGTGGTCTCAAAACTGATAAGAGTTCTGGTCTATTTGATTATTGATAAAATTACAGAAATATCTGACACTTTTATTATCATAGGCACTCAAACGCCCGACTGTAGCGTTGGGGCAACCATGATTGCCCCAATCCTACATTCGGTCGTTTACAATTTTGGGGCAACCGGGCGCTTGAGTGCTTAATACCCCACAAATACCACTTTCCTACCAGTTTTGGATGGATCCAAGAATTGTTTTGTTCAGTGACCAAAGCAGAGTAAGTTAGTGAGACAAATATTAATAAACGAAGAAGCTAGTTTGCTTTTCCCTAAAGCACGTTTACAACAACATGAAAATACAACGTATTTATTCTAGGACACAAAAAACATCACAAAGTTTAAAGTAAATACGCCTCTCATTTGCCGGCAAAATCAATTAAAAAAACCTTGCCAACCTCCATTTATTTTGTACCTGTATTTTTAAGCCAACCAAATTGCTATTGAAAATAGCACTACGTACGTCAAAGAACGTTGTTTTAATGAATTAACTTGTTAATTTTACGTTAAACTTGCACTGTGAACCACTTGATTTAAATATATTGGCTCGCCTTTGAATAATTTCGAGCAATGCATATTTAATTTCGTTACAGTGTCGTGTGTAGGGACATTAAAGTTAATTTTATGTGCGAAAATATTGTTGTTGAACGGATAATTATGTTTACTGAAATTAAGTACAGATTTTTAAAAATTTGTTTTGTTTTTATGACCTAACTTTTTTTACATGTACAGATTACTGAATCAGATATCAAATCATATCATATATGAGATATAATTTGATTTTTACGTTTTAAGGTCGATTCACACATATCAGTGAAGCCACAGTTCCGACACAGTACCGGCACAGTGCAAAAATTCATTCATTCTCATGCCGGTGTCGGCACTGACACTGAGACACTGACAAGTGGGGATGCGTTCATAGAGAATGTATGAAAGAATATTTTGCACTGTGCCGGAACTGTGGCTTCACTGATATGTGTGAATCGACCTATATCAAAATCAAAATCAAAAGTCATTTATTCAAACTAGGCTGAAAATCAGCACTTTTCGAACGTCAATATTACATAAGACAGTCCCCCAAAAACGCCCACCCTTCACCACTTCCTAGTGCTTTAGCTGGGAAGAAGAAGTGACGCAACAAACTCCCCAGCAGCACAGCTGTCTGTTATATGGTAAGTGTGGTGTGGATATTGGGATCCCGCAAGGTACTATACTTGGACCAATCTTAATATCGTTTGAAAGTGATGACTTCCCTATAGTCACTAAAAGAACTTTACTTATTTTTCCTGCATAGTAAAGACTTTATTATTACATAGTTATTTCTTCGCCTTTATCTTTAACCGACCAATATTTCTTTCAACCACTTTCCTGTTCATTTGACCTCTACATATTTTCATAGATATGTATCCGAGTTTGGAAGACGAGTATTTTTCCTTATCCTGAGGCTATTTGCACAAATCTGCGGGTAGCTTAAGTGCCCTCAAAGACTGTACATAATATAGGTAGATAGATGTACTTATTTTCAGATGTAAGTAAATTTTGGCTACGTATTTGTATGACATTATGTTGTGATTAGCTCTCCTACCATAACTTTATATCGGTTTCTTGTAACGATTAGTTTGAATTACATAGTTTAGTAGCCTTTCATCCAGGGGGCCTACCACCACCGCTTACAGCAGTATTATTTTAATCTTACTTCGTGAGGGAAAAAGATAGAGCTATATGTTCTGTAGAGCTTTATCTCTTTCCTACACTAAAGTAATAATAAGTGGTGGTGGTATTTCTTCTCTCTTAAATTGGAACTTGATTTAAACGTTACTTTAAAATTTAATCATCATCTGCCTATTCTTTCCCAACTATGTTGGGGTCGGCTTCCAGTCTAACCAGATGCAACTGAATACCAGTATTTTACATGGGGCGACGCTTAACTGAGCTCCAAAACCCAGTTACTGGGTAACACGATACCCCTTGGTAAGACTTTCGGGCTTCTGACGACCCGTAACAACGGCGTTACGTGCTTTTAGAGACACGGAGGGGTATGTAAAGATGGTCACCTATCCACGGACCAACCGCGGTAAGCGTAGCTTAACCTGATCGATCGACGCGTACGGCTGATATTAATTAGCCGCAAGCCCCTTTAAAATTAAATATTATTTTCATTATGTAATGTAAATAATATTTTATTTGTAATCTATACTTCTATACTAATATTATAAAGACGAAAGATTTGATTGTTTGTTTGTTTGCATTGAATAGGCTCCGAAACTACTGAACCGATTTGAAAAATTCTTTCACCATTAGAAAGCTACATTCACCTTGAGTAACATGGCTATAATTTATAAAGATAACAGCTAGTAATTAATAAATTAAACCGATCGCAAAAAACTACAAATACATTAAATATCTACATCGTCAATAAACGCTATTATTTATTTTCTTTCCAGTGTATTCAGTAATTACGTAATCAATTATGCCATGGTAGACATTTCATTATCACGTGTTCCCTGGTCACCTTCCAGTTCAATATTCATTAAACGGCTGTATTTTACCCGACTGCGTAAGTAGGTATTGTGCGTAACAATGGCAACTAACCCCATGTCAACACTATGCCTGAATAATGACTGCCTTCAAAACATATACATTTTAATTAAAATTCTGTATTGTTTGGCTTATTGAATTGCAAGTAGATTGTTAATGTGTGGTCTATTTTGGACTTGTTTTGAATAAAAACTGAACCTCGAGTCGATTCGATCCTGTTAAATTGGGCAGTGTTTTTCCAATAGAAATTTCCACCACTTTTCACGCTTATGTCCTTAGTAAGAAGGTCGAAAATTGCTCATCCGCCAGTGTCTGCGATGGTACGGTACAGTAGCCTGAAGTTTAGATTTGTGCCACAATGTGACGACCTCAAGTAACATGAGACTAGACAGGAATAAGATGATGATAATTGTGTCAGTAACCATAACCAGCGAAACGCTGGTATTACTATTTTAGGGGTATGAGGAACAGGGTATAAAGTTCACTCATTCACCATAGAAAAGGTAGGATCCAGTGGTATTAGTTTTTGGTATTAGAATGGAATAACTCCTCCGACCAGACGCGTGTTGTGTCTGGCGGGCAACTGCCCAAAGATTGATGTTGGATTCTTGTATATATACGTAATATGTCCATCACGCGGTAAACTCTAATTGCGCGATGCAGGATGTATGTAACGTCAAGATTTTTGTGTGACGTCGTCTTTGATGCGTAGTTCGCATGTGGCGATGAAGATACCGCCACACTCCTATACACCTCTGTATTACTATAATAATCACAAACCAAAAGAAACAAATGAAAACCGAATAAAACTGTGAAAAAAATACTCTCTTTCTCTATCTTTCTCTTTGGGGAATACAAGCCAGATTCTGTACCTAATGTAGGATATACAATACCCTAGGTACATAATATAACAAGATTTTGAAAAGGCAAGTATCTATCTGCTTACTTACCTACATACATAAAATCACGCCATCTTCCCATGGGGGGTAGGCAGGAACACAGAACGACCTAGCTGCTACGATCCTTACATACTCCTTTTACCTCGTTTACGTTGATACATCTGCACCTTATACTACGACGTATTAATGCCACCATGTTTCCAGTGTTAGTGAGAGACGGAGCTATACAAGGCCGCTAGCACCATCCTTTTTTCGCAGTGGAATAATGATGGCATTAATACTTCATAGTACAGCCCCCAGGTCATACACGCACGCCGTTTGCGAGTTCTACGCACCTGAATTTTCTGAAGAACATCACCAATAAGGTCACTATATGTCCTCCGAGGTCATCCAAGGAGTTCCCACTCACATCTGCCCTGTATATTATCTATAATACCTTTTATTAGTCGCCTTTCATTCATCCTCTTGCCTTAGCACATCACATAATTTTTTAGCCTATCATTGAAATGTCTATCTACTCATCTTAAAATAGAATCTACCGGGATGTTACCTTCATCGATTTATGAAAACAGATTGAGTTGATGAAGCCTTTCATCTCGGCCTCTTTACGTTAAATTAAGTTTTAAGATGACAAAGACTACGTTGATGTAAACCACTTAGGTACTTCCAATAGCTTTGAGTCTGCCATCTGAGAAGAAAGTATTTTAGAAGTCATTATTTCGTTTATTATTTCAAACGATCGCGCCGGCTGGTTGAATGTTTTAAGCTCCTTCATAGAGAAAAAAAACATCAATTTATTATACACTAGCTGATGGCCGCGGCTTCGCCTGCATGGATGTTGGTTATTATATACTTAAACCTTTCTCGAGAACCACTTTATTCGCTGGTGAAAACAGCATGAACATCGGTGCAGTAGTTTTTGAGTTTATCCTGAACAGGACGACAGACAGACGCGGCGGAGGACTTTGTTTTATACTATGTATGTTAGGATATGTAAGGATGCCCTTTGCATTTGTCGTCTCCACCTTGTTGGCAACAAATGGACCTAAAAGTACTTACTTACTTGCTTACTTGTGCATAATGAAATCATGCACTAATCAAAGTTTCTCTGTCTGTACGTGTGTTTGTCACATCATTACGAACTAAACAACTTAACGGATTGTAATGAGATTCGTCGAATTAATAGGCGCTGGGTCCTGGAGAAGGACATAGTTATTCTTTCTTTCTTTACAGGCTACTTTTTATCGATATTTAAAATTATAAATGCGAAAGTAATCATTTATCTGTCTCTCTGTTACCTTTTCACGTCTTATAAGCGGAACGAATTTGATAGAATAGACCGTGAACTGGGGGCACATTAGCAATTCCTCTAAAAGCAATTCATGTCCTGAATTTCCAACAGTGACACAAAAGCAATTCATTATGTGTGGACCATTTTACGAATCTCCATAGAAAACTGTCAAACAGATGAATTATTTCGTACTCGCACGCTGGTCATATTATGAATAAAATTGTCAGTTTGTGACATTTTACGATGATTCATATTTTCTTAGTATGATTCTGCCAAAGTGGCTGTTTTAAGCAAGCAAGCAACTTGTCATCCCGATAGTACGTTCCCGTATGATAATTGCCGACCTCCAGTCGGTAGACGGAAAAAATAGGTATGTTTCAAATCTTCTTCTTTTCGTTTTGTTATTAACTAACCTGGAGTCAGATTTTTAAAGCCACTCATGGGCTTTTGACTTAGCTTCACTATTCACATGCCGTTAAAAAATATCTCTCAGCCACGCCGGTTTCTTCACGATGTTTTCCTTCACCGTTTTTGAAGCAAGCAATAATTAAACAATACGCACATGAATCCGAAAAGTCAGAAGTGCGTGGCGGTTCGAACTCGAGAACGACTTGGCAGTCTGACAGGCACACCAAAGCTATCACTGCTGTATGTTTCAAATGAAACTATTGTTGCCATTATGTACCATCATAATCAGCCATCATCTGCCTAGCCTTTTCCCAACTATATTGGGGTCGGCTTCCAGTCTAACCGGATGCAGCTGAATATCAGTATTTTACATGGAGCGACTGCCTATCTGACCTCCACAACCCAGTAACTGGGTAATACGATACCCCTTGGTAAGACTGGTTGTCGGACTTTCAGACTTCTGACGACCCGTAACGACTGTCAAAGATCCACAAATGACAGCCGGGACCAACGGCTTAACGTGCTTTCCGAGGCACGGAGCAGTCTCGGTATGTAAAGATGGTCACCCATCCACGGACCAACCCCGGCAAGCGTAGCTTAACCTGATGGATCGACCCGTGCGGCTGTTATTACGTAGCCACGAGCTCCTCATGGAAGTCCTGTTGCCATTATGTACCACAAGATATAGTCTATGAACGTCTAGTTCTAGCATATATAAATAGCATTCCCCGTAATACGTTAGATTTCTGTTATATAATGGAAATGTTAAATGTTCTTCCAGGTATCTTTGTACATCGAAACACCGATAAATCCTTTCATACCTTCTAGTAAGAAGTTTCAATTTCCAGGTGTTTTATTCAGCTGGAAATCCCTAAGATATATTACTGAATAAAATAGAAACAGCTTTGGTTAGGTTCACAGAAAAACTTCGAGAAATCTTTTAAGCGGTATTGGATTTACTAAGCTTATGAAAAGTCTCTTGTGAATCTGATGCTGAAAAGTAGACAGGTAAATAAGATTAGCATGTCAATTAGAAAGTGTGATAATTAATGCTGTACTGTTTTTCTTTTGTTTTTTTTTTTGTTTTTGTGGCGTCAACGCCTGTTAGAGCACATCTCTGGGGACTTGGGGAGACTGTAAAGGGGTCTCCCCGAAACCTAACTGTGAATTAATGCTGTACCTAAGTATGAGAAGAACCCTTTGACTTGCAAAAGAAGACTTTTACTTGCAGAAGAAACGTTTGACTTGCAGAAGAAGACTTTGACTTGCAGAAGAAGATTTTTACTTGCAGAAGACGCGTTTGACTTGTAGAAGAAGCCTTTGACTTGCAGAAGAAGCCTTTGACTTGCAGAAGAAGCCGTTGACTTGCAGAAGAATCCTTTGACTTGCAGAAGAAGCGTTTGACTTGCAGAAGAAGCCTTTGACTTGCAGAAGAAGTGTTCGACGTGCAAAAGAAGCCTTTGACTTGCAGAAGGATAGTTATACGCTTATATTCATCATTATAAAAATATTAAACAAAAAAACTTAATTCATGAAATGAATAGTGTATTTTACCCAGCTGTGGAGGCCAAGGAAAAGCACAGAAGATACTAACAGGCACTGTGTCTTGCGCATAGGACGTTCTAATAAGTCTAATAAGTCGCGGCAAAAGTAGTAAAATCAAAAGACATTTATTCAAACAAGGCAAAAAATAAATCATCAATTTTGATGGTCAAAATTACAGTATCCAAGGCTAAAATGGCCGCCCTTCACCACTTCCTAGTGCTTTAGCTGGGAAGAAGAAGTGGCGCACCAAACTCCTCACCAGCACAGCTGTCTGTTCAGTTAGAACAACTTGATTATATACTATATATACAATAGTACGCAAAGTAATTATCATTACAAAATATTAAATTAAATTATCTGCCCCGCTCCGGCTTCGCACGGGTAGCACTAAGTACCTACCCTACCCCTACCCTACCTACCCTACCCTACCTACCCTACCTACCCTACCTACCCTACCTACCCTACCTACCATACCTACCCTACCTACCATACCTACCCTACCTACCTTACCTACCCTACCTACCTACATACCTACCTACCTACATACCTACCTACCTACCTACCTACCTACCTACCCTACCTACACCTACTTTACGTTACGTTTAAACCTTCCCTTGAGGATAACGAACACAACAAAAAAAGAATTGGCCAAATTGGTCCAGGCGTTGTTGAGTTATGCGCTTACCAACATATTTTGCGATTCATTTTTATATTATAGAAGATTATAGATGTCAGCTAGTACGCTAGCTGACATTCATGTTACACGGTAATACGACTAATACGATACCCCATGGTAAGACTGGATGTCAAACTTTCAGACTTCTGGCTACCCGTAAAATCTAGGTTTTTAGTAAGATTGCATATTATCATACGGACCCAAAAAGTTTTTCTAAAAAACGTTTTCTAATCTATGGTAGATTTTTCGAAGCAGCTAAACATATTTCAGCTCAGACATTGAGTAACATCATGCTTAACATAATGTATAAACAATTGTATAGGTATTTTCACATGAATTACGTCGTCAATTTTAAAATCGTTTGTACACATTAGACGATTGAATCGGTAAACAGCTTTTTTATTCAAACAGTATGCAAATGAGAATCGACCCCCAGTAATTGACCCCCAGGTTACTGACTGTGAGTGATTCTAAATCGAATCAATTTGAAGAAAAGCGTTGTTTTTTTCAGGCAAATATTTTAATACATTGATGCGGTTTAAGTAATTTAGTGCGTTCTAGAAATATAATGTTAGTTAAGTAGGTACAGTCGAGCAAGCTATTTGGTATACAGGCAGATAACTTGCAACTACTTTAAACAATTTTGTAAGTGTTTTCAGTAGGTAGTTAAAAATCCTTTTACGTCACTCTCCTACGCCATAAGGTCAAAAAGTTAAATTACATACACAATCAAAACGAATTTTGGCAGTGTAGCGGGAAATTAATTATATTTTTCCTGTCTATCAAATACCTACACACCTGAAAATAGATTATGAATTTGAAAGCGGAGGATACAAAGACTTTAGTTGATGACGAAATACATTTTGGTGGCGTTCTATAGTATCTGCCTACCCCCATGGGAAAAACGCGTGAGTTTATGGATGGAAAATACATTCATATACTTCAATACTTTTTATGACTAAAAGTTTTCTCTTTAGTCCTTCAATTTGATAGTCAACTTTTGATGAAATATCTTGCAACATCGACTGATTTGTAAAGGAGTCTTGCCAATGTCAGAAAGTTTGTAAGCGAATTTAGAGTACGCATCACCACAGGGGGGCAAGTCTACTAATTTACAAACGTGTCAGTGGTCTCACAATGATGAGTTTTTGACAGATTTTGTCTGGACTCCCATTCGGTGCAACTGGGAGACACGCACCACACAAGGGTTTTGCCTAACTAAAATATTTTAAGGATGTAGGTAGTTTTAAGATTGCCACAGACAATACTTTCTTTGCGTTTTTTGTTTGTATGTTCTTTTTACCCAACTCGCAAGGAAGGGTTTATGTTTTTAATGTTCGTATTTACTTGTTTTCTTATTTTTTTTTTTTGGTTTGTCTTAAAACTTGAATTTATGTAACTATGCTTTTGTGTTGTGTCTTCTATGTTTGTACCGAATAAATGTTTTATCTATCTATCTATCTATCTATATCTGTCAAAAACTGATCATTGTGAGACCACTGACACGTGTAAATTAGTAGACTTGACTGAAGTCCGGCGGAAAATTATTTATGGAACTACATTTTTTTAATGCAATTTGATGCAACGCCATAGAAGAAGACTGGATGCCGAGCCCAATATAGTTGGGAAAAGGCTAGGCAGATTGATTTTTATGAAACGCCATAGACACTAGCGCCGCATCTAACGGACTTGTGTGGTGGCGCGGACTCTAGAACGATTTGTACCCATATTGAATGCTCAAACCCTTGCCCTATAAAATATTTATTAATTTAACTACAGATGGATCAGTCCGCAAAATCATTTTAAAAAAAAGCGACTTGCTACGACACAAAAAAGTGTAATTTAGGTCGCACGGCGCTAATTACGTGTGCGTTACCCCAGCAAAATAATGTCGAAAATAGTCATTAAAATCTTACTCCAGTGTAAGTGCAGATTATAGAAAATTAGTTGCCCAGAAGCTGCAACTAATTATCTATAAGATTTAAGTTTCAATCGAACTGTACCTACGCGTAAATCTTATATTACGCTTCTAAATTGGTCCGACAAGACGAGCCCGCCGTGCCGCGTACGCGTAGCTTCATAACCAAAGTGTGCCTTCTGTAGATACATATTCATTCATTAAGCATTATGTCTAAACGAATTCAATTAATTCTGAAGTCTGAATAATAAGAACCTCATCACTTTGCAGAACAATGCGATAAAATTCCTTCATACCTATAGCTCTTTAGGCATTTCGTCGAAACGAAATAAAAAAGAATTTTACAAAATACGATATATTCATTACAAGAACACAGACAAATTCCTATCATGCATGTTTCTTTGCCAGGTATTTTTATAATGGAAACATAATTATCCATGTATGCCACAATTGCCATAACCATGCAAGTAGGTATTCATGCATGCATGCCCTATTGCAAGTTTTAGTGTGCCCGTTGACCGTTGCCCAAGTCGTTTGCAGACGCAAACGACTTGGGGAATGATCTAAATCTAATGATAAATCAGAAAATCTCTCGATAGGTGTCAAAAAGTCGGTATTTGCGGCATAAAACTGAACATTGTGCCTATGTCATACAAGCCTGCAAGTTACTTGCACAATAGTAATGCGCTTTTAGAATACTGTTTTCAACAGGTGAGTGACTATACAGGCTAACGCAGATTGGGCAACGTATTGCAAAAATTCTCCTTTATCACTTTACTAATTTTGTATGAACCATCACTCACTTTAGGCAAACCGCACCGCACCTTTTTGTATGAAAATGCCTTGCGCTGTGGCCCGACGCTGTAATGTGCGCTTGGATTTAGGTATAGTCACTTGCACGTGTAGCATGACCACCGTAGAACCGGGTTTTGTCGACGGAAGAATAGACAAAATGACAGATTGTGATTGTTCATCTGTTATTTTGTCTATTCTTCCGTCGACACAACCGGTCATGCTACGCGTGTAGATCAAATACCTACTGTCTATAAATATAGGTATCATAGCTGAATACTACTGGATAGTTTGAGCTTGTTGTATGCACGGGTTTAGTGGTCTTCTTAACCGGAGTTTATGTATTCGATAGTGCTATTGATTTTACACCGTGTTTCTGAATATTTAGATATGGATGAACTTTGCTTTAAAGAATCAAATTAAATTAGCTAGCGAAACCGGACTGACGTGATCTTAAACATGATAAAATAAAATCATTTTTTTTTTTTTTTCAACGACCGCTGATGATTTTGTTACTTGAAGTTTGAGTTGAGAAAATCAGTCTGTTTGTTTGAAATCTGTTTTTGATGCGAAAACAATCATATATGTGAAGTTTACATTAAAAAAAAAAACAGATAAGTATTTTAAGTGACTACCACACTAAATGCGGTCGATGATCCCACAAAAAAAACCATCAAATTAACTTATTTTTTGTTTTATCATGTTTATCGATACTCATCACGTGTACGGAGTTTCGCTAGTTAATTTAATTTGACCCTCCATATAATTCTGACGAATCCAAGCATTAGTGAATTTGAAAAGTCCATTAAAGTTGCATCCATAGGAATAACTACTGCAGGTAAATAATAAAATACCTATTTATTTTTTTATTAAGTTAACACTCTAATAATTATTATGGTAAACACTTCATCAAACCTTTCTTTCACTTCTAAAAAGTCAACCCCTCAAAAGACACTTTCCAAAAAAACTTGTTTAAATAAACTGAAATCCGCACTCACCTTTCTATTTTCCTTTCAAAATATATGAAATTCACAGTCTGGGATTAAACCTGGGACGTGGATACCGGCAGCCGACAACCACTCGTCTGGACTCTGTGACGATCACGTTGTAGTATTTAAAACCAATAATTAAAAAAAATATATGCACAGGGTGTTCACAAAAGAGAGCACATTTTACGTTGCATACGATTGTTTTGACAGAAAATATTATTGTTTTGTTGAAGTATTGTGTTGCGCGTCAATCAAAGAATACAATACAATGCTTTTGATTTGAAGAGTCGAGCAAATTCTTTTTCTGTTCCTCGGCTCTTAAAATCTCTTGCCATGATTGTCTAAACTATAAATCTTGCGAATAGTTAAGTAATGATTAACGACTGTTCAACTATATATTTTTGACGTTTAAACGTCTCTTAACTTTAAGCAAAGTTTATAAATAAACCCTTTATGTAATAATAGCCAGTATTTCCAGCTTTATCTTGCTAATACCGACAAAACATCAACTTAATGCCAAACGCGATGCTTAACGAAGGATTAATAGAACTTAAAGTTTCGCAAAGTTTCAATAATCCAGTAGAATTTACTCTTGTCACGTATTTTCGGCTGAATTCCAAAGTTCAAAATATCATCAGGCAAACTATATTTAGCTGACATTCATCTTTTTGGCGCTGCCAAACTATCTACCCCAAGTCGGTTTCCAATCTACAAAATGTAATAAATGAGTAATTGGTATATTATATGCTACTAGGTAGTCAAACTTAGGTAAGTAGATACCAAGACATTACTTTTAGTAGCCCAGGAAGTATTGCGGTTATTTATAAAAAAATATTATGAATATTGGAGTACAACTTATTAGAATTGATGTGGCGACATCGATATGTCAAAATATTGAGCTATGCTGTGCTATGCCTAATTTAATTTAAATGTTAATGTATAGGTTTAATTTAAACATTAATATATATGGTATATACGCATATACTATTCGGAAAAAAAATCCCATAAATTTTTTGAAAACCGTATCCAAATCCTTAATGTAGTCTATAGAAGAATTAAGCGGTCAAATTGACTTTGATTTATACTATCAAGGTAGAGATTTGAAAGGTGTACAGTTCATTAAATATATATTATTTTTGCCATAATATATCCACATAATATTTGCGACTAATTCCGTACCTAATCAAGCATCTTGGATGCACTATCGCGAAACAGTGCTACGTAACGTATGCAGGTAAATTCACGACAATATTCCAGGAAATTCGGCTAATTCAATTCAAACGTACAATGCCTCTTAACAGTGAAGGATTGTCCCTGTCGCCTGCAGGCAATCAGCAAATAATAATTAGCACTTGAACTAAATTATTCATACAAAGCGTATTTCTCTATTATTCTCTATTATTGAAGTGACATCGGGAATAGCGGGGTTTTAAATCAATGCAACTTGTTCTATCATTTTCTATTTCATATTGCAAGCAAAGCCGATGCCGACCATTCTGCCAATGCCTAAAGTGAAGTGGAAAAGCAAGTGTGCATTCTTAAAAACTATAATATAAATAGAACGATAAAAATCTTCGATTAAATACATTTACCGTTAAACTTAATGTAGATCTTGTGGGGTTTAACGTGTATCGTTAATTAAACCTCTTTATAAAATGTTCGAAATGTTCAACGTTCTGTCAAAATCGATGCATTTTGAATTTAAAACTTCATGTACCTACATTACTTTGTGAATCAATTTTAAAATCAGCCTGTATATGATTTGTTGGTCACATTTAACGTCACACTACAGTTTAATTTAAATTCAGTATATTTACAAAATGTCTAGGATATCCTTGATAGGTACTTTGCTTATTAACATTGAATAACTCTAAACATTAAAAAAAAAACTGACTCTATCTATAAATAGATGCGTTTCGTAGTAATTCAATATAAAGTTTTATAACCGTATACCGTCGTAACATGCAATAAGTATTTGCTTTTATTTCATACTAGCTGCCCACCACGGTTTCACCCGCATACGTCTCGAGCTCTGTGGACTGACCGGATAAAAAGTATCTCATGTCCTAATCCAGGTCATGGTCTACCCATGTGTCAAATTTCATCTAAATCCCTACTGCCGTTTTAGCGAGAAAGCGCAACAAACAAACAAACAGACTTCCACATTTAGTTAGGATAAAGTTAGGATTGGCGAAATAAATAGGCATTTCTGGAAAGAGAATGATCTCAAAATAATGTAGAAAGGTTAAAAAAATATTTACCTAAAGTCATTAACACAATTTCCATTAGCTGACTCAATTATTTTTACAACTTACCTTTACTTAGTTCTAGACACTTCTTCAACTGCAGAATTCCTCACTTGCACGCCAACAGTTACAGCATTATAGCGGCTTTGTTTGTTAATTATAATGTGTTCAGTTCGTATCGAAGCATCCTGACCTGCCACTTTGAATTACCATAAGTGTTAAACTTGTATAGCTTGTGAATACACTTAAATACCCATTTAAAGTAAAATACTATTCGATCAGAAAAGTGGATTAGAAATACAATCTATCTTCATAAAGGAGCTCGTGGCTAAGAAACAGCCGCACGGGTCGATCTATCACGTTAAGCTCCGCTTGCCGGGGTTGGTCCGTGGATGGGTGACCATCTTTACATACCGAGACTCCTCCGTGCCTCGGAAAGCACGTTAAGCCGTTGGTCCCGGCTGCCATTCGTGGATCTTTGACAGTCGTTACGGGTCCAGTCGTAACCAGTCTTACCAAATGGGTATCGTATTACCCAGGTGCTGGGTTGTGGGGGTCAGATAGGCAGTTGCTCCATGTAAAATACTGATATTGAGCTGCATCCGGTTAGACTGGAAGCCGACCCCAACATTGTTGGGAAAAGGCTAGGTAGATTGAATCCTAATGTTCGTAAAATAGTTCCAAATTGAATTGAATAACGTTGTAGAGCCGATTTTTTTTTCGAAATTATTATGCTATGTGTTAGCTATCTGTTTCAAAACCATTCAGATTGTTATTGAGCAAGGGTGCTGGTATTATCGCTATCTATATTCTATTGTACAGCAACACGACGCGAGCATGTCGGTGACGCGAATCCATAAGTTTATGCCCTAAAGAGTTATTCATTTCAAAAAAATATGCGCTGGTAGTGTGTCAATTATACTTGAAGGATGAGTTGAGGAAATCCGTTTTTTTTTGTTTTATCGTGTTTATAATTTACCGATGCCTATGATCGTTGATTGATAGAAAGACGTTGTTCCCTAACCTCTTAAAATAATCGTTTTGTGGTAGATATTTGACGACATCCATGGGAAAATGCTGCTAGCCTATTTCAGAACCGAATTTTTATTATAATTATATATTTTTTAATATAATTATTAAATGGCAAAACATTTGAGCACAGGAATTTTGAATACTTAGTTGAGTCTATGAGGTAGCACGTGACATTTGACAAGCTAAGACTCGGACGGCGGAAGGACTAAAATCTATTCTATGGTCTGTTTAAAAAGTATCTTAAGAAAGTGTAAACAAAACGAACCCTGTTCGGGTTAATAGGACTTACGTAATCACTTACTATTTGCAGGGAATAGTAACACATTACCTATATTTAGAAGGTATCAACTTTGTATTTCATCACCGATACCAAGAAAATTGTTTGTATAAAATTATCAAGTTGTAATTGAATAATCATCAACGAAAATAGAGGTTATAAAATTAACCTCAATTGTCAAAACCAAAACATTTTTAAGTTGACTTAAAATTTGAATTTCGGAATTCAAATAATCAAATACATAGCACTCAATTTTTAATTAATTAATTTAACCATTTATGTACAGTCACGAGCACTAATATGTATACACTTAGCAACTTTTAAAAGTGATTTTCTCCTACTGTATTGATTGTCATTTTATGATATAACGAACATAGTATTTTTGAACCCAAATTATTATGAAATAGGTATCATCTCAAAGTTTTAATCGTTATTCCACGAGAAAAACGTTATTGAATTTTGCTGAGTGTATACATATTTTTGCTCGTGACTGTACACACGGCTACACATCAAGCTATACATTCTCAGTATAAGCTGACCTCGCATTGTACGGAAATTCTGTACAATACGAGATCATCATAAACTGGAAATGTGACTACCAAACGGAACTTCGACAAACGTTACTACGACATGATATGTATAGCTTGATGTGTAGCCGTGTACACACATTATATAAACAGACAAGAAGAAAAGAACTGGGGGCCTAAACCGGCCACTTAAGCAATTGCTCTAAAAGCAATTCATTTCCTGAATTTCCAGCTGTCATTAGCAATTCAATTTGTGTACCATTTTCCGAATCTCCATAGAAAACTGTCAAACAGATTAATTATTTCGTAATAGTAATCGCACGCAGATCATATTTATTATGAATTGTCAGTGTGTGACATTTTACGATGATTCATAATATTTTCCTAATAGGAAAATATTATGAATCCCCCCGGAAAAATAGGTACATGCCCACAAAAAGGTGATGGTCACTTATAAAGAAATCTCTCCAAGCATACCTGCGGTAGGAAAGATTATGAACACCGTGTGTAAGAGTAGAGAGAAAGTAAAATTAATCAAATAAAAAATAAAATGAGAAAAGAAGTTCATACATACTCATAAATATCACTAATAAGTATTTTATTAACTATAACGTTGTACCCAATTTAAAATAATAAATACATTATGATGAAGTGGAAAGATAATATCGTTCTCTCACTCAAATGATGGAAAATGGAAAAACCGAATAACACTTTGCCCGACCCGGGAATCGAACCCAGGCCCCACGCTCAGCAGTCACACTTGCGACCACGAGACCAAAGAGGCAGTTAACCATGAAGTTATAACTTACGCATTACCGAATCACCTCTTTAAGTATCACATGAGTATAAGTTTTGTAATCAAAGTAAAGTTGCTAACTTGTAATAGTTTCGAACCGAAACAAAGTTCCTAACTTAGTAACGAGTCTTAGGTAAGTTAGTAAGCACCTGCTTTGAAAGATTATGCGTTTATAATACACTAGCTGTGCCCCGCAGTTTCACCCGCGTAGGTCTCTATCCCGTGGGAATATGGGGGTAAAACTTATCTTATGTCCTATTCCAGGTCATGATCTACCCGTGTGCCCATCCTCTCCTCTCTTCTCTAGAGTAGGGAACATCGCGGGGCGCGGCGGCGCCGGCGTCGAACGGTTCGCGTATTGCATTTTCATACTCGTGACAACTTCGAAATTAAATGTCCGACTAGAATGAATTAAAAAGTATTTTACTGCTACATAAATACCCTTGATGTTAAAACTATTTATTTGAATAAGAATTAATATTATTTTGATAAAACTCCTTCGCAATTATTGCATTAATTTCAAACAAATTTGATTACCATAAAAAAGGTTATAGTGAGTCATTCTTAAAAGATAGACATATGCTGCCGCGGACTTTTTTTTAGAACTTTTAAAGAGGAACAATTCCATCATACATGGTATTTACGTAACAAAAACCGTTTACGCAGCGCACGCTACGTAAGCTCTAAAAAAGGAATATTTTTTCCCGTTTTTGCAACATATTTCATGTATGCTCCGCTCCTATTGGTCGTAGCGTGATGTTATATAGCCTATAGCCTTCTTCGATAAATGGACTATCCAACACAACAAGAATTTTTCAATTCCAACCAGTAGTTCTTGAGATTAACGCGTTCAAACAAACAAACAAACTCTTCAGCTTTATAATATTAGTATAGATATAGATTAGTATAGATAAGTAGGTATTTAGGGCTGGTAAGGAAGATTTGAAATGTTTTACGAACACTAGGATTCAATCTACCTTGCCTTTTCCCTATGTTGGGGTCGGCTTCCAGTCTAACTGGATGCAGCTGGATACCAGTATTTTACATGGAGCGACTGCCTATCTGACCTCCACAATCCAGTAACTGGGTAATATGATACCCCTTGGTAAGACTGCTTGTCAGACTTTGGGCTTCTGACGACCCGTAACGACTGTCAAAGATCCACGTATAACAACTGGGACCAACAGCTTAACGTGCTTTCCGAAGCACGGAGGAGTCTCGGCATGTTAAGATGGTCACCTATCCACGACCAAGCCCAGCAAGCGTAGCTTAACCTGATGGATCGACCCGTGCGGCTGTTATTACTTAGCCACGAGCTCCTCCATTAGGAATATGACCTTTTTCAAAGTTGTCAGCCAATTTATGAAAACTGTCTCGTTGGTCTAGTGATAAACCCAACAAAAACATAACATGTTAAAAAAATGCAAGTCTCCCAACGCAGTTCTTCTACCGCAAAAAGTTGTGTAAATGTAAAACCAAATTTCAAAATACTAATAAAGCATTTGTATTGCCAGTATTTTAATTTTATTGACGTACCAATTGTTGTCTCCACATTGTTTAAACAATTCAAAACTACAATCAGTCATGGAATATTTCACATCGTAACAAACTAGAACTTAGTATAAAAATCGTCGCCTACGCATCAATATTCAAGTTTTATGCAAATATGTACCTATTGTATTTGGTAGTCAAATACATTGTCTTCGGTTGACAGCTGCATTGAGTTTGTGTGAAGATCCTGAATTGTTTTGTATTGCGTGCAATGTACACAATGGTAGATCATGGGCAATGATTGAGATGTTTTTCAAGTATTTGTGGTTCGTAATAAATTGAATACAGGCCTTTGTGGTCTCACACGATGAGTGAATTGTTTTCCGGTGAATTTTACTAATCCGATCATTTTATAACGGGTGTAAAAATACCCTTAACAAAGCCTAGAGTCACTGTCTTGTTCTTGCCATTATTGTGATCGTTTTTTTGTACTACACCATACCTGGGAACCTTCAGGTTAGGGAGATATTGAAGTTCAACTTTTTTTTTTCATGAAAACCAGTTTTAAAAGGTTTTGCGTGCGTAACTTTGCGCATTACCAAACCGTACCTAAATAGCGCATTTGGACACCAAAACTAAAAGTCGTCTCGCAGCAATTATTTCACTAAATAGGAGTCTCAGGATCTCCAAACTTTGAAGCCTTAAGGCCATAATGTTTTTTTCAGTATGTTCCAAGGCCAAAACAGTTTCAATTCTTAACTACAATATATTTCTAGCTAGACTAGTCGCAAAGTGCGCGACCTAAGCAAACATACGCTTTTTTTGCATTTTATTGTGTATTGTGACATCTAGTTAGTGGCTTTCTGTTTTCTGTTTTTGGCACTACTTACTTGTGTGAGAAAACGTTTTCCAAGATTAAGTACCCAAATAATAATTACAGATCATCTAAATTAACCGATGAGCATCTTAATCTCTTTTAATATTATGGAATGTGTATTGTGAGAGAGAAAGTCACATGGAGGGGGCATAATGCTTTTTTCTTACGTGATCATTTCTACCAATCAACTCGTTCGTTCGCTGAACTTCGTTCCAAAAAGTATAGTGTCAGTACTTTCCAGGGAAAGCTACTTATCAAAGAGCTCACCTACTAGGTACTAAAATCAAAATCAAATAAAAAATCAGAAGTAATTTATTCAAAATAGGCTGACAATCAGCACTTCTTGAACGTCAAAATTACATAAGACAGTCCCCCAAAACACCCGCCCTTCACAATTTCCTAGTGCTTTAGCTGGGAAGAAGTGACGCGAGAAACTCCCCAGCAGCCACTCTTCGTACTCATTGAGGTTTCACACTCATAATATACTAACCTCTTTTGTTTCAAATTCTAAGTCATGTTGAGAGTCATAAGTATCAACATCAGTGGGAGGGTGAAAGGTGTTTAATTAAATATGCTTAATTAACAAAACAGGTGGGTCGCGTTTTTGTTGAAACTCACTGAGAGAAGGAAACGATTGACGTTTCAAACGATGGCGTTTCAAACGCTTGGACAGAAACTAACACGCGTGTTGGCAGCTCTTGATCAATCGAAACTATGTTGCGAATTATCATCATCGACATGTAGATTAAAATAAAACGTCTGCTGCTACCTAGCCGTGGACGTTTTTCGGTAGCAATTAGTGTGGGGCGGTGTGGTTTACGATTCCAATACCGTTCGCTGTGATTTCTTTTGTACCTCTTCCTTGAGAAATATTAAGTGATATTATACAAAATCCTAGTAGAATTAAAATATAAACTTTTGGATGTCCAAAAAATCAAAATGTATGTTGATATAAAATTGGATCTCCTCCTTCTGCCCCCAAGCATCACCACAGCGATCGGTATAAAGAATGAAGAATTGGTATCATTCAAAACATTGTAACAAACATAGCAGAACTACTTACAAATAATTTGCATACTTTCATTCTGGCATTAAACCCGCATATAAAACGCGGCGTCTAATCCACCCAGTGCGTCACTATTACGACATTGTCTAAGTAGCATTTTCTCTTCATCTCACACTGTTCAGTGCTTAGCACTATCTAATTTATAGCCTTTCATAAAAGCTGACACTTTACAGAGGTGTGAATACACCCTCGTTGTTAAATGCTAATTAATGTCTTCGGTGAAAGCGCCACGGTAGCCTGAAAAATTAAAATTTTGTTACGTTTTTTGCAATTTACAGGTCAATATTATGTTTTATGTTGATCTGTATAATTCGTGATTCACCTGTACCTTGGACATTACTGACATCGGTGACGGAAAAAATTCGTGAGATTATGGGTGTGACAAGTGACAATCGCTTCGAAAGCGTTTCGTATTTCTACAACGACTTTCAACAGAATTGACATAAGCTTTTCGATAGCTTATGTCAGTCCTATAGATTTTTGCCTTTTCCATCACCGTTGTCGCTGATAGAATGTCACTTTGTCTAGGGCCTCTGGACTTATAGTTGACATAAGTTTGAACTAGCCAACCCGTCTTGAGCCAGGGTGGTGATCAATGGTCACCTTTCCCCTGCAGTGGGACAATAGGCTGGTATTATTTTTAATATCACTCTCTGGCTCCATTTTCTTACGTTTCTGCGTAAGATTTTATTTCCTCTATTTACGACAAAATATCATAATCAGCCTATAATGTTCCCACTGCTGGGACACAGGCTTCCTCTCTGTGAAAGGGAGTGGGCCGTAATCCACCACGCGGGCCCAACGCGGGTTGGTGGATAAACAAAACATGTTGACGACGAATTGGCAAACCTTGTGTGCTATATTTTATTTAAATTATTAAGGGGCCGGCGGAGCATCGGTTGGAACTACAAATCGAGTGCTACAAATGTTGCGCATGTGTGCTTGTCGGAGCGATACACACAGCTACCGTAAACTATACGACCACGCACACATTGGCATTGACATGACATTTACTTGACGCGATAACACTAAGTACTAGCAGTGTTATTTATAAAAAAACTCGCTAATCACTCATTAGCGACTGTTTAGTTAAGCATATGATTAGCTCTTAATCAATGATTATCTTTTCTTTATTTATAAACACTACTTAGCAAATGATTAGTTGCGAAACGAAATAGAGGTAACAATATGCGTTCGGCACAGATAATAATCAAAATAGTCGACTATAAAACAGAATTTTAAGAAAAAAGTTGTCAAAACCACCCTTTTTGTATCTGTCGTGACTTTGACAGACAAAAGTCAACAATTTCATCGGAAAATTACGAAAATAAGAATTTGAATAAAATCGTATAATAAGTTTATATAATTGTGTTTGCGATGGTATATCAATGAAAATAATAAGCGTCAATAAATTGGAGTTATCTGGAAAAGGTATTTATCTCTGAATATATCTACTTACTTATGTAAACCAATGTAATCTGACCAAATGAATGTGAAAGCAGTAGCTATGTATTTTCATGCTACAAGCCTGTTAAAACGAATATTACTATTTTGGAAATGTATGCAGATACTTGTGTCTGTTTTATATGACTTCCTATTGCTTTTCAGGGTTTTAGTATCTTTTATTAACAGTTCATGTACCTACTTATTTACAGGTACCTACAAGTTTGACTGCTGCTATGAAAACCACTAGCACCTAGCACAAATACTATTCAACCTCGTAAAGATGAGGGAGGAGACCATGCTACGTGAAAAAGATGAGGAATACGAGTGGCATGAGAAAAGAATGGCACCCATGTCTTTGGAGGAAGAGTTTTGGAAATCAATAATAATTAATTTATAACAAAAAAATTGTTTTATTCATCGAGATATAAGTACTAACGTACTAGAGAAGCTACGTCAAATAACTGAATTGTCCTATTCTTCGTATTGAATCTTTAGTTCGCTGCAGCGCTAAAATAATAACAATTCGTCTAAACCGTACCTAATTTACCACAGTGCTAGATTTGCTGCGGAAGTGTATTTATTCTCGGCAAAAAGGTCTTAAGCGCCATGTAAATCACGGCACTTACGCGTTTTCTTCGACCAACTGCGGCGCGATCGCCGCAGTTGAACGAGACAAAGTAGGTGTTTACGGTGTGTTCTCTAGTACGTTAGTACTTATATCTCGATGGTTTTATTATGTATCAAAATAAATTATTTTCTATAAAATGTCTCTTGTTATTTGTGTGACTGCCACAACATAGCTTTTCTTTAGTTCTGGGCCTTAGAGCTGGCTCAATAAGATGAGGGGCACATGGGATAACACATTGGATAATAACTTCCGATGAGCTTCCTCACTTCGCCGTAGGTGAGTATATGTTCCTTGTTCCTCACGAACTCGATTCTCTTCAAATCTCCTAAACACCTACTGAGCTTTCTCCTAACTGAAGTTTCCAGAAATCCTTTCATCATGATTGTGTAATTCGAATGAAGAATATTATTTATTAGGTAATCATCCTCATAGTGGATTTAAATGAGATTTGTAGGTGTAGTTCCCGCCGGGCGGCGCGGCGTTTCAAAATTATGTAATCTTCATCAAAATTACGAAATCTTTCTATGTCGTTCTGAAATCCCGTAAAAGATTGTCGAAATCCATATTCACTAAGGCACAACTCGTTATTACGATCAAAATTACCTCGAAGCACACAATATACCTATGGGATCAATCAGCTGATTCAAATAAAATCCGCCATCTTGCCACTTAGCATCCTCTTAACAGTGGACCGGTGGTGTTTAATTTTGACAGCTACTAATCATTTGCTTAGCGACCTCTTAGCGCTAAATAGCGTTTATAAATAAAGATTTCGCTAATCAATTGCTTAGCAATTGATTAAAATTTAAGTAGTGTTTATAAATAACACTGTAGATATATAAGACCCTAGATAAATAGGTAATGGTGGAAATTTGCTCAAATTGCAAATGATTTAGGTATTACGTTTGTATGGAAAATTCATCGGTCGCCGCATTCTTAAGTACTTTTGTAATAATTATACATAAAGTAGGTACGGTACCTTGGTAACAATTGATTCTGTAATTACCGTATTATAAGTAGTTTCTATATAGTAACCCATTCGAGGTCGGTCCGTGGATGGGTGACCATTCATTACATAAATCTCGATACATAATGAACGTGTTGTTTAGGTTCGAGGGTTCGAGAACCCTCCGTGCCTCGGAAAGCACGTTAAACCGATGGTCCCATGGCTGTCATAATGTAAAGCCATAGATTATAAATTATTATAATCTAAGTGTAAAGCTTTGACAGTCGTTACCAGTGTTCAGAAGCCCGAATGTCTCACAAAAAGTCTTCCCAAATGGTGTCGTATTACCCAGTAACTGGGTGGTGGAGATCAGATACGCAGTCGCTCCAAGCAAAATACTGGTATTAAGCTGCGTCCGGTTAGACTGGAAGCCGACCGCAACATAGCTGTGAAAAGGCTTTTTGTACGACTGACGGAGGAGTGTGGGTATGCAAAGATGGTCCGGTCCATCCACGGACCAACCCGGGCAAGCGAAACTTAACCTGTTGGATCGACCCGTGCAGCTGTTATTTCTAAGCCACGAGCTCCTGTCATTGCAAATTATTCTTACAACCATGACCCTTAAAAAAAAACCTTAATTTGGATACATTTTAGTCATGCAAAACAGTTTATCTAACATTTCGCAACACACTAAAATGACCCAGCATTTTCCGTTACACAGCATCAGCGATTAAGAAAAAACCAATTTCAATTAAAGTAAACATTAATTAGAAAACCATTAATTAGTATCCGACGGGCGACGGGTGTAATTGAATAATCGGAAAAAGTCGAACGCCGCTTGGGGGCGCCACCGTCGAACAGAACCTAACGTCTTCCACGGAGTAATGAGTAGACGGCACGTGGAGCCACGAAAGGGGAATTTAACCAAATTAATATTAGTGTGGGAAATCAAACGCCTGGATGGATAAAACTGGTTTTTATTTAAATTTACAATGGCTTATGCTACGGTACCACGTCCTTCTTTCTCACAGCCAGGCCGTGGGAACCGTCGATCTGATGAAGGCTGTGGTGGGATTGCTCAGCACGGGCCGCGACAGGCCTCGACAGGTGTGGCCCCGCGCCAGGCCACGACAGGCCTCGACAGGCCGTGGGACCTTGGCCTTTAAACTATTCACAGCTACGTCTTTTCATAGAAACAATGCACACCGCCATTTTGCTACTTCCTCGTTGTCGTCTCTCACACACACTCGCTCTCGCTCATGTCACACCGTCATACCCGCATTAGGAATAATATATATGTAAGTCAACTTATTTTGGATATAATGGTGCCCGTCCACTGCTACATATTATAATGTGCACGGAGAGGTTTGTCACGTTAGCTGCACCATAGTAAAATAATGTAACAGTATTATCTCGGCAGTGACCTTGAAATAATTACCTACAGCCGCTAGGTAGATAAACCTTCCACGTCCGTGCGTAACTGCCGCGCATTTAATTATTTTGCGTACTGATATATTATTATATTTCTAAGCGCGTCGTTGCGACCGTTTTGAATGAAGATATAGTACTGTTACTTATTTATACTGTGGCTGCGCGGTTCATTAATTTGACAACCACGCATTCGTGCGTAGCGTGGCCGGTGTAGGAAGGCGCGCACAAACGTCCTTTTCCTGGAATTTTGACGAGAATATACAGACACAATGCAGTGGGTAGAAAAAGACTGATGAATACCTTAAATCAATTATCGAAATCCGGTCCGACTTACGGATGCGTATAAAAGGACACCGGAGCGTCGCGTCGTCATGCCAATTAAATCCGTGACTCGGTGGTACCTCGTACGTGCTCGTATCCGGCTGAGGATAAAAGGAAGTTTCAGACGCATTATAAAATAGTAGACAATAATACAAAATCAACGGATGATGGAACTCACTGCAGAGGGAAGGCCACTCTCTCCTTTATCCAAACTCTTATTCAGAATTTAGAATATATTTTAGTTCAGAGAAGTAGATAATTATGTCTAAAAGCTGAGGCACGCTCCTGGCATATTGTAGATAGACGCTTGGTGATGTTGAGCGGATACTCGTGAGCTATGCAAAAAAAAAAACACGAGCAAACCTTACAGTAGTCGCATAATGTTTTAACATCTGACATCTTGACTGACGTATATTCTTACTTATTATAAAACAAAGTCCGCCGCCGCGTATGTTTGGCGTTCTGTTCGTGATAAACTCAAAAACTACTGCACCGATTTTCGTGCTGTTTTCACCAATGGATAGAGTGGTTCTCGAGGAATGTTTTAGTATATAATAACCGACATCCCGCGAGCGTAGCCGCAGGGTTCAGCTAGTTATAATATAAACAATATTCATCATCATCATTATCACCATCACCATCATCATAATCATAATCATCATCGTCATCATCATCATCATCATAATCGTCCTGTTTACAACCTCTCGGAAAACGGGCTGGTAATATCTGACGGCGGCCAACTCTAGCACCGCGCTTGCTCATTGGTCAAATTCACACATCCGTCCCTTTGCATGAAATCATTTTCATTAAAAAACGCAGTTCCATACATTTTGCTCCACAGAAATAAAACTACCAACTCCACCAATTTTCTTAGCTCTTGGTAAAGACGTAAAATATTAGCAGCCGTTGACTCGGCACCGACTATTGAACTAATACAGTTTCTCACAGACACCCATTTACTGTAACAGTCCGCTACAAATTGTAATTGTCATTCGTTCTATTTCTGTCTTACGAAGGAATCTTTTTCTTTCTTTCTTTCTTTGGGTCTACCTATCTACCTACTATCCTAGTATTGGAGTAGGTTCTTACAAAGATTAGGCATCTTTTTTTTCCAAGTTTAGGACGTAACTGCTAATCGAGATTATTGTTCTTTAGCCGGTAACTATTGATCCGATTTCGATAATTCTTTCATTATTGGGAGTGCGGACTCGTAGTCAGACCAGGTTGTCACACCAGTGTGACTAAAAGCATTTTTTTTTGCTGTATACACTGATATTTCCATACCGTGTACCTAAGTGTTCGTGTTGTAGGATAAAACGGGTGTAAAAAAACGTTTAACGAAGCCGAAAGTCACTTGTTATTCCCGTCATTGTGATTTTTTTTAAATTCTGCGTCATACCTGGACCTGGGAGCGTTTTGGTTATTGAACGTCAAAGTTCCAACTTTTTCAAACGTTTTTTAAAGGAAGCACGTTATCAATGTTATAGCTTAATTTTAAATAGCCCCCCCCTACGAACCTTGAACTGTTGCATAAACAGAATGTTTTGCGTGCGTTTCGTTGCGCACTACCGTAAACAGAGATTTTTCACACCAAAAATTAAAAGTCGTTTCTCAGCAATTATTATTGTGCAATGTTACTTAATTTGTTGTACAGCTTGGCAAAAAAGAGTTTGGAAAAAATGAGGGCGCCACTACCGCATATAGGTCACTTCAAATGGGAAATTAGTAAAAGAATTTAAACAAATAGTTAAAAACGCTGCTTGTACTGACTCAAAAACCTTCTAGCACTTGTCGGCAAAGTAGTGTCAACATCATAGGTCTGCATTACCTAAGTAAAATATTTAGTTTCATCTGTCACCGCATCATACTCTTTTTTGCCAAGCTGTACCTACAGAATGCGTAGTTGAAGGCTATCTGATGACTCTTTTAACACCCTGTATTTTATGTTAAAATAAGAAATTTCATGCGGACGTTGTGATTGGCAGAAGCTAGTTGAAGATATTCCATATGGTAGACCATCATACCATCAGGTCAGCCATCTGCCTGTATTTGCCAACCATCACCGTCATCATCACATTTTGGCTTTCTACTAACCAGATGCAGCTGAATTCCATTAGGTACCTAGGTATTTTGTTTTTATGAACGTTTAATTTATACTGAGAACCTAACCATTCCACGTAAGTCCCTACCACCCATTAGTACCTAACCATTCCACTAACCTACCTAATCGTTTGAATTAATCAGATTTATTCTATTATATTCAATCGTTATCAAAGTGTAGGTAATGAATTTAGTGGGTAACGACATTATCTGCCGTCACGTGACATTATGTTTAATTTCAATAATTAGAGCCGTTCGTTAGCGATTTGCTCGATTTTATCGATCGTCGCTGATGAACAAAATGATGCTGGATTTTGTCACTACATGCCTGTAATCCCTGAAGGGTGAAGGTGCACCTATAGTTCGCATGTGGCGTTGTAGATGCCGCCACCAGTTATGTTCAAGTCGCATGTAATAGGGGGCGAACCTATTGCCGTGTAACGGGCACAAAACGTAACCCCGGGCTGCTACTAACATTTTAACCTTGACATTTTTTAATCAAGGTCGAAATTCGTGAATCACTTGTTGATTTTACAGTGGCGGTCGACAAACAAAAGATGACGATCGTCTGTTGCTAACACATTTACTCAACCTTTATTTGATGAAACGTGTTGATACTCAAAATTGAGCAAATCTGTAGACACCATTACCCTGAGTCCTAACCAAAAGCAATTGTCGCGCGAATACGCGATAACGCAATCGTTTACCAGAATAATGACGTAATAACGCCATTTGATTGATCGTGCGACTGTGTCATAAAAGAGCGCGACGGTCGCGGTCTCGCGCGACGATCGATTTTGGTAAGAACGCGGCCTTACGATCTAATTTCTTGTTGATTGAATAAATTCTTTTGGCTCCTGAAACTTGAAGTTCTGTTATTTCTTATACCTAGTTTATGTAAGTTACCGTATTTTCTGAGTCTTTGGTATTATGATTACGGAGGGAAGGGAAAGTTTCTCGTCACGAATTTCGCAATTTTTGTTCACCAATTTTATTGTACTACGTCATGGGTTTTAGAGGTAAGTATTTTCTACACTCATGTAAAATCTACTCCCAATCAACATAAGTATTCCCTCAGCAGTGGTGGCCCAGGACAGCAGTGATGGCCCAGAACAGCAGTGGAGGCCCAAAATGGTTAAGGAAAACATCGTGAGGAAACCGGCATGTCCTAGAACCAAAAATTCGATGACATGTGACATCCAACCTGCACCGGGCCCGTGTGGTAGATTACGGCCCACTCCCTCTCATCGAGAGGAGGACTGTGTCCGAGCAGTGTGGGAACATTATAGGCTGATTATAATCCGAATCCCAACTAATATTATAAATGCAAAAGTGAGTTTGTTTGTTTGTTGCGCTTTCACGCTAAAACACCTGAATGGATTTGGATGAATTTTGGCACATGGGTAGACCATGACCTGGAATTAGGATATAAGATACTGTTAGGAATCAGAAGTGAAATAAGTTAAAAAAATAAAAATAAACAGTCTTTAATCCATTTAAATTACAATTTACAAAAATTATAGAAATATGAAAAGAAGCACTGTAAATATTAATCAAATAAAAATCACACAAGCCCAAAAGAATAATCAGTACATGAATTTAAACATAACCCAAAAATAACCGAGCACACGATAATGGTCAGGTAGCACGTCCGTTCCGAGCGCCGTCCAAGCAAAAAAGGACCGTTGCCGCACCGCGTAGCTCCTTTTATAACCTTCCATCGGTTGACAGCTGATCGCCTGACAACTTCAAGATGTCGCCTCGCCTTCCGTGACCAACACGGCCTCTCCTGATGCTCTGACGACCTCGTCAGGTCCAGAAGATGGTCCCGCCTGATCCGTAGCAGTGCCTCCCAATAAGACGCTCGAATCTTCGTTGTCTCCTATAATTAGACAGTCGCATTACATAAAAGACAAAAATAGATGTAGAAGCGAAAACATCTGGGATACATAAAGGGTAATGCGCATTACACGATATCATCACATATCAAAATCTTAGAGAAGATTATCAAACCATTTAACCTTCTTCACACTGCAAACAGAGGCACCTAGTTAGCGTGTCTCACAGTGGCTGTCGGCATAGGCACCTAGTTAGCATACCGCCCAGACTTCTACAAACACTGTAGGCATAGGCTCTCAGTTTGCATACCTCCCGGTGGCTGTTGACATAGGCACGTTGTTAGCATATCACCCAGACTTCAAAACAATACTTGCCTTCAAAGAATGCAGCACACGTTTCAGGAGTCCACTCACCCCTCCAGGGTACCATGAACTGTGCAGCAGCATATGTGGTTTTTCCATAGGCACCGGCCAGAAGTTGCAACTCATAGCGGCCATGGTCCAGAACTTCAACTACGCGGTAAGGCCCGCGCATACCAGGATCAAGTTTCCCCGTGGACTGGGAATACTTGATAACGAAGACTAGGTCGTCTTTGCTGTAGGCACGTGGAGGTTGTCGGTCTTCATTAACACGCTTATCTTGATCGGCTTGATTTTTGCACAATCGTTCGGCCGTCCTTTGTCTCTTCATCTCCCGTAGCGACTCACGTTTTTCACCAGACGATTCGATGGCAACATCTCGGATTAGCGTGCGAATGACTGGGGTTGCTCCTTCGGCACCGATAAGCAGGTTGAGCGGGGACTGCTGGGTGGTCTTTTGCTTCGTCATGTTGAGTATCAGCTGTAGCTTCCACAACTGTTCAGACCATTCCCCTTTCCGATGGTTCACCTCGATCCTCAACATGTTAAGGACGGTGCGAACGTAACGCTCCACCTGACCATTAGCGTGGTGCATCTCGGGCGTAATATAATGAATCTGACAACTTAAATCATTCATTAGCGACACAAAACCAGATGATTGAAACATCCTACCTCTATCACATACAACTGTCTTAGGTGTTCCAAACAGAGACACAACATTTTGCATAACACGTTTTAACTCATTTAAGTCCTGAGTACAAATAGGGTGTAATAAACAATATTTCGTAAAAGAATCTACGACAACTAAAACGTGTTTATTACCGTTAGATACTACCAATGGACCTAGGGCATCTACATGTAAGGTGTCAAAAGGAACATTTGGTTTTGTCCAAGAGTTAATTGGCTGTAGTGGAGCTCGTGGAACTCTCTTGTGAGCTATACATATGAGGCAGTGAGATATATACTTAGAAATAAAAGCTCTGAGACCAGGAAACCAAAAGTGTTTCAAGATAAGATCGGCAGTTTTATCAGCGTTAATATGGCTATGTTCATCATGGAATATTCGGAGGAGACTCAAACGATGTCCTTTTGGTATGTAACAAAGTAACTTCGACTCTTCACCCACAGGTGTGAAGCGATAGTACAAAAGATTATTGCGTTTAACATAGCGTGAAGTGTCCAAGTTTCCTTCATCTAAACACCTGATCAAGGCTTGTGTCTCCTCGTCTCCTGTTTGTGCGATTTGAGCCCAATTACGCGGTTTCTCAATGTTATTTACCGTAGGTACGGGGTTACGACTAAGATAGTCTGCGTGAGGTATCATTACCCCTTTCCTGTATTGAATGATAAAATTAAAGTCCTGTAGGTAAATCCACCACCTCGCTACCCTCGGGAGTAGATCTTTCTTATTTTGGGTGGCTTTTAAGGCATTGCAGTCCGTCACTACAGTAAATGGCATTCCTATTAGGTAATGCCTAAAATGCTTAAGAGCTTTTACTACAGCGAGTGTTTCCAGTTCATAAGAATGGTAACGTTGTTCACTACCTTTCGTAACCTGGCTATAGTAAGCAACCACACGCTTATTACCATCTTTATGAACCTGTAGAAAAACTGCACCATAACCTGCACTACTTGCATCAGTGTGAACCTCAGCAGGAAGCTTTGGGTCAAAAATAGCTAATATTGGCTCACTCGTAAGACACTTAATAAGCTCTTGGCGAACGCTTTCCTGCTGTGGTCCCCAGACAAAATCAACACCCTTACGCGTCAAACGAGCAATACAAGCCGTCTTTATCGAGTAACTAGCTATGTACTTCCTGAAGTACCCAGCAAGGCCTAAAAATTGTCTTGCTTGTCTAACGTTCTGGGGAACGGGTGCATTCACGAGCGCCTGGACCTTATTTGTTGACGGCCGCACTCCACCATCTGATATAATTCTACCTAAATACTCAATTTCTTGACATAGAAACGAACACTTGCGCAAATTTACTGAGAAACCGGCCGTCGTCAAAACAGCTAGAACTTCATCTAATATCTGTAAACCCTGATCAATTGAACGGGACAATAACATACAGTCGTCGACGTATACTAGTACTTTGCCTGCCTCAATGAATTCGCGCAATGTATTTGCAATAATACGTTGATATACTATGGGTGCGTTGGCTAAACCATATGGCATCTTCATATATTCAAAAAGCCCTTCGGGCGTCACGAAACCAGTTAAGGGTATTGATTGCTCATCTAATTTAATTTGTAAAAATCCAGTAGCCATATCAAGAACCGTGAAGAATTTTGACTTCCCTAGTTGATCAATGTGATCATCAATTAAAGGTAAAGGATATCTATCCTTAACAGTGATTTTATTAAGTGCCCGGAAGTCCACACACATACGATCCGATCCGTCCTTCTTTTTTACTAGAAGAATCGGGCTCGAATATGGGGACTCCGAATCACGTATTATGTCTTTACTAAGAAGATCCTGAATAATCTCTCTAACTTTAAGCTTTTCATTGTAGGACATTTTGTAAGGACGATAATAAATAGGTACCTCACTGTTCAATTTGATGTGCATACAACCTGTGGTAACTGTAGACGTAGCCGTACCAGAAATCATAAATGCCGAATATTTATCGAGTATTCTTTTAAGTTTTTCAAAATCTTCTCCAGTTAATGCAGTTTTAAAACCATCGGGATGCACGTCAGATTTAACCGAGGATACTCCCGTTATCGCTTTATCATGAGTTAAACGTTGAGATTCTCTGGTCCTTGTGTAGGTTACCCCTTCCCTATTCAATACATCAGTACCAATAATAATTGGTGCATTCATACATTCACCAGGCACAACAAGCAAATCTACTTCGAGAGTTATTTCCTCAAGCTCTATTACAAGTGTGACATAAGAATTGACACAAATAATGGAATCACTTATTCCTTTCAATTGTTTATTAATTGGTTTCCTCGAACAAGAAAAATGATTGACCACTGATGACGAAATCAAAGAGACTTCTAACGCCCCACTATCAATCAGAATATCTACAGGTATACCCTGAACCATTCCAACTACAATGTCACTGGACTTATTTTTAACAGGGGCAGAACAGAAATTGACATTACTTTTATTGGGCTTAATATCTGCACGCTGCTTAGCAAAACAAACACTTATATCGTGACCCGTCTTCTTGCAGTACGCACATACTGCCTTATTTAAGGTGGAATTCGATTCAGATTTATTTGGTTCAGTCGCATCGTTTGATTTCGACTTTTTTGAACAACCCGCTTGTTTATGCCCTATCTGACCACAAGTGAAACATTTGGGACCTTGACCCTTAAATGAGCGCTTAGAGTTGTTCTTATGTGGACTCTTGTTATCTTTAGAACGCAAACTGTCATTATTCTGCTTAGAAACGGGCTTTACAAAGGTAGATAGGTAACCAACGAGGTTGTCAGGCGTCAGATTTGCATTAGTAGCAGTTGCTTTGATTTGAGGGTCTTTAATCCCCCTAATAACAATCGCCGCTATCAACTCGTCTGATAGGCCTTTTACAATCCGTAGACGTAATAAACATCTACGTGCATATTCAGCGTAGGTTGGGTAACGGTCTGAATCAGAGCTCATTACTTCGTACAAAATACCTGCCACATCAACTTTCTTGACACAAAGTGATTTAAAATCTTTTTTAAAATTGCTCCATGAACGGTCACTTGTAACCCATTCACTAAGCCAAGTCTTAGCATCTCCCTTCAGACAGCTCCCAACGCGGGAAAGGCACTCATTTTCTGACCACTTGTTCAAAATCTGAGCCCTATCAACCTCGTCAAACCACTGATCAACGTCATGCACATTTGGGTCAAAATTAGAAATGTAAAAATGATGGGTGCTTACTGACTTTAACGACTGTATTGCCTCCACTATTTTCTCCGTGGTTGCAGTCGAAATATCAGTAGCAGTACCTGTTGTTTCCGGCGTAACTATCACCCGTGAACGATCTTCTAAAGCCTTCAACCGCGAGACAATCGTCTCAAGCGATCGTCGGCAAAGCGGTGACGTACGGCTTCGCAACCCCATGCGGCTCCCACGACGATCTCGTTCGCGCCTGGAACGGCGATCGCAATCTCGAGACTTGCTGCGTGACCTTCTGTTCCGCTTATGGCGGTTGCGAGACCGTTTAGAACGCGAATCACTATTTGAACATGAACGACTCGATCTATCCATTGCTATTACCCGCTTTAATCTAAAATTGAAAGCCTGAAAACTAGTTTTAACTTGTGGGCGCAAATGAATCTTTATCCCACTTCTGATGTTAGGAATCAGAAGTGAAATAAGTTAAAAAAATAAAAATAAACAGTCTTTAATCCATTTAAATTACAATTTACAAAAATTATAGAAATATGAAAAGAAGCACTGTAAATATTAATCAAATAAAAATCACACAAGCCCAAAAGAATAATCAGTACATGAATTTAAACATAACCCAAAAATAACCGAGCACACGATAATGGTCAGGTAGCACGTCCGTTCCGAGCGCCGTCCAAGCAAAAAAGGACCGTTGCCGCACCGCGTAGCTCCTTTTATAACCTTCCATCGGTTGACAGCTGATCGCCTGACAACTTCAAGATGTCGCCTCGCCTTCCGTGACCAACAATACTTTTATCCCAAAGAAATCGCGGGGCGCAGCTAGTAATATCATAATCCCATATACTATATTTCCCAAATCATCACAGCTCAGTCCCACACAAACGAAGCTACGCTATACATGCTATATTCAGCTGTAAGAATAATGTGACACTCAACGTTAGGGCTGCGCGTAATTCAATAACGAGCCGCTTGCTTTGCAAACATACCTGTGACTGGAGATGTAGCATTAGAAACGTTTAGAAGATACAGAAAATAATATAACTAATAGAGTATTTAGGGAGTCATCATCTGCCTAACCTTTTCCCAACCATGTTGGGGTCGGCTTCCAGTCTAACCGGATGCAGCTGAATACCAGTATTTTACTTGGAGCGACTGCCTATCTGACCTCCACAACCCAGTAACTGGGTAATACGATACCCCTTGGTTAGACTGGTTGTCAGACTTTCGTGCATTTAACGACCCGTAACAACTGTCAAAGATCTACAAATGACAGCCGGGACCAACGGCTTAACGTGCTTTCCGAGGCACGGAGGAGTCTCGATATGTGAAAATGGTCACCCATCCACGGACCAACCCCGGCAAGCGTAGCTTAACCTGATGGCTCAACCCGAGCGGCTGTTATTACTTAGCCACGAGCCTGTGTGATATCATTATAAATTACAGCCATTAGTCAGGGATATGATAATTGACCGGTGACAAAATTTGTAAAATCGGTTCACTAGTTTTTGACTTTTATTAATTACGAACAAAAGAACAAAAATACAAATCTATTCTTTAAAAAAAACTAAGTAACTTAAACTAAAACCCAACTACGACTTAAAAGGTATAAACAAGACACCACAGACAGACAAATTAAAAATCCGGAGTCACACGTGTTAGGGCATAAATCGAACAGATTACGTGTGACTCCGGATTTTTAATTTGTCTGTCTGTGGTGTCTTGTTTATACCTTTTAAGTCGTAGTTGGGTTTTAGTTTTTGTTACTTAGTTTTTTTTTTAAATTGTTTTGGGGTTATAATATATATATTTTTGAAATGTGCTCATTAAGCCCTTTCATTTGATACCCAACATGGTACGATTAAACCATATTTTTTTTTAAGTTCCTCACTTCATGTCCTCTAGAGGGCGCCATGTTTAATTTAATGTGACTTCACATAGCCTATAACCAGCGGACAATCACGACGCTTCTAACGATACCTCAAATTGTGATAAGTGGTTTGGAAGATAGGAGGGAACAGATGAACATACATACATACATACATACATACATACATACATACCGGTCAAATCATAACCCTCCTTTTTTCTTCGACGTAGTCGGGTAAAAAAAATTATACCTGCGTGTAGAAGAAAACAAGATGGCAGCGTAAGTTCCGATTTGGCGCACGCGCCGAAAGATCCTTTTACAACTATAAAGAAGACTGCTCGGTTTATGGCAAAGGCTCGCCCCAGCATAACTGACGAAATGTGACTGTACTATAATGTGTACAGCTCTGCCCAACCATTCGGGGAAACAAGGCGTGATGTTATCCTTACTTACATATTATAAAACAACGTCCTCCGCCGCATCTGTCTGTCTGTCTGTTCGTGATAAACTCAAAAAATGCTACACCGATTTTCATGCTGTTTTCACCAATGGATAGAGTGGTTCTCGAGGAAGGTTTTAGTATATAATTTGGCGGGCGAAGCCACGGGCGTCAGCTAGTGTTTTACAAAGAAAATCAGCCCCTCCTCTATTTTTGCTCAGCTCTATGATCGTCTAAACCAGTGTGCACAGTATGTCAATTCTAGTTCCTTAATGATGGTCTCACTCTCTCGCCTCCGTGTGCGTACGCTTTCATTTCGCACCATTCATAGAACTTGCCTTTCACAAGGAGGGTAGTATCAAGAGTTGGTAGTTAGAAAACGATTTCGAAGTGAGTATTTTTTCCGATGAAACTGTAGTATCTACCAATTTAAAAAGAAGTTCTGTTTGTAGGTGTATGTCAAAGACTTGCCTTAAAGTACTGAAATAATTTTGAATACTTGGCTTCCTTAAAGAAAATCAGCAGTAGGTATCAACTGCCGATTTTCTCATGTTGATTTCACTCTAAATACATTTATACAGTATGTTATCTACCGAAGCGCGTTCCCGTTAACCTGCGATAGTATAGCGTAAATACATGCTAAAAAATAATATAACCATTAAAAAAAAAGTATTTTTAATTTTTTTGTAATAATTAAAATATTCACAAAAAATCTTAAATTGATACGGAAAAGAAACACTCTGTATATTTGTCACACTTGTATTTCTACGTTGAAATAAGTGTGCGTGTACAGAGTGTTTCTTTTACGTAACAATTTTATAGTTTTGTGAATATTTCACTACTAATATAAAAAAAATCGAGTGGTAATATTTTTTTTTGCATGTTTGGACACTATTCTATTGCGGGTTAACGGGAACGCCCTTTGTTAGTTAACATACTGTATAAAGCGAATACATGCATAATTAACAAGCCAACAATAATCATATGCTAAGTACATTTGTATAAAAAAGGGGGGGAAGGAATCAAAGGGCATCATTAAATTTGTCCGCATCGCCAACTTTCAGTCGCTGGTATTATTGCCACGTTGTATGGCAATGCTGACTGATTGACCTAAAAAATAGGTCACTTGAAGAGTCGACCAACCATTGGGCGTTGTTTCGAAAAATTTGATGAGCACGGGTCGATCCATCAGGTTCAGCTACGCTTGCCGGGGTTGGTCCGTGGATGGGTGACCATCATTACATACTGAGACTCCTCCGTGTCTCGGAATGCACGTTAAGCCGTTGGTCCCGGTTGTCATTTGTGGATTTTTGACAGTCGTTACGGGTCGTCGGAAGCCCGAAAGTCTGACAACCAGTCTTGCCAAGGGGTATGGGTGGTGGAGGTCAGATAGGCAGTCGCTCCATGTAAAAATACTGGTATTCAGCTGCATCCGGTTAGACTGGAAGCCGACTCCATTATAGTTGAGAAAAGGCTAGGCAGATGATGACTCGGACCCCACCCGTGGCCCTAGTGTGGTTCAACCCCAAACATATAACTCCCAATATGTAAGGTTAAAGGTTATATTTGTGCAGTTTGAGGTTTTCTTTGATTGGTTGACTAATTAGTATTTAAGACAAACCAACTGCTAATTTGGTCACTGTCCACTTCCAGGCTTTTGAACTGGAGACGGTTCTGACTGTATATACATTTTCCAGCGTCGCAGAAGCATCTGATTAAAGATAATGCAAACACAAAACAATTAAAAACTTCTTAGTCTTAAATATTTTCCTCTATTACCCTACCATTTCCACTAGTAGGGGCCCCGTACAAATACCAGCAGAGTAAATTACTCCAATTCGTTTATGTAGACGTAGAACAAGCGGTTCAGACGTGCCGCAGACTGCTAAACGGGGCTCTTAAGGACAGCGCCTTCCCGGGACTTGAGGAAAAGAGGGAAAGAGTGAAGTGCAGAAAAGGAATGAAAGTCTGTGAAAAATGACGAGTGCGTTTTGTTAAGATTTTAAATTAATTAGGAACTTACTTGTAAATACTTTTTAGTTTAATGAAATTCAAAAATTATTTCACATAAACCTAAACACGTACTGTAACTGCCGCATGCGACAAACTACTGGCCCAAATAGCACTACAGAACTGGTGCCTTGAGACAATGAGGTGGGGTCGCGGCAGACCACGTGGGAGATGGCGGGACCTGGATAGGTTCCATCAAAATTGGAAGGACGCGCGGGCTCGCAGGAAAAAAAAAACCTACATAGGCACGCATAAGAGACGTCAGGAGTTATGTGCATAGTTCCGAATTGATCGTTTCATACGGATCAAAAAAGTTCTAGTTACTCTAATAATGGGTATTGAGGGCAGCTCCTCTTGTTATCGCTAGAATCATGTCATAGAACTTTAACTATCAAATCAAATAAAATCTTTTTATTTCGGACACGAATATCCATATAGTGTTAGTAACAAACAAAAAATAACTTATTGCCTAGTGTTAGTATTAATCAACCTCCGCACAAACTGCTGAACAATTGGCGAGCCTAAGCTCTCGGCTACAGTTTTCACTATAAAGCGGTGTGCCGCTTAAACTACGGTTTTGTAGAAGAGCGGTGGCCGCCACTTATTGGGCCACAGTGACGATATCGTCATAAAAATGATCACACCACGGCACCGAGGTCTTTACGGTGTCAAAAAACGCTCTCTATGGAAATAGAATGATATCATGATCAACTTAAAATGACGTCATTCGTCGGGAAATTGCTGACGCTATGTAGCGGCCACCGTAGTCTTAGGAACCCAAGCATAGGAGTCTTGTGTAACGTTAGCAAGAGAAAATACAATTTTGTCAGACTTTTCTTCCCCTTAACGTGTGACATGCCAAGACATGCACCACTTACGACATATTTAAAGCATTACTGAGTGACTGATGACTACTGAGTGACGAAGGTGTATGTTGTGATATGCTTGTAATTATGATAATGATTACAAAACTAAGTTGCCATTACGGTTAAAAAGTCACACCCCTAAGAACAGACAGACAGACGGAAGACGGACGGTCAGACAGGCAGTTTTTCGTAGGTTGTAGTAACAATGTCCTGTTTTATGTGCATCTGACCATTTTTTTTTTCTAGCTAAACCTTATTTTTTGTTTCGTCTGCCCGTTGGGTACGAAACCTTACAAATGGCACAACCCTTTTAAGTAGAAACACATTCTATTTTCTTGTAAAATGTGTGCTTTTTAACACTTTAACCCATTCGTTGCGGCGGACGCCTATCGGCGTTTTTTGATTTACTATTCGGGTGCGGAATACGCCCAACGGCGTTTTTTTTAAATTGCTTATATCTTGCCAAAATCTAGTCACAAAAAAATATATTTGCAGTATGTGCACTATTTTTTAAAACACAGCATGGTACTGCTCGCCGTTTCCGGAATTTTAACTTATAGAAAAATTGCGAATTCCTTTCTAGGTGCGGAAGACGCCTAACGGCGTTTTCCAGGGTTTAACAACCTTTGATTCTAAATATATTTAGTTAATATTATTTTTCTATAACCCTTCCCCTGTTGTCTGACGTGCTACGATAGATAAAAAAACGCAGTTGACTGATGCTTTTTGTACCACGGCAGTTCAACTATGGTCCAACTTTTTTGCGATTATCTGTGAAACTAAACGCCCGATCTCTTTCATTCTTGTGGTATAGTGGGCACGAAAGACAGAGCTAACAATAAAACACGCCATGCTATCAACATTGCACAGAAACAAAATGGCATGGCACAAAGAAATTACTGCAAAGAAAATGGTGGAAAATGGCGGAAATTCGCAAATTTTGCAAATTTATATTCTTATATTTAATCACTTGAATTAATCATACAAATAGAAGCCATGTCATGCCAAACCGAAGAGTGGACAGTCTGAAGCACAACTATGAAGCGTCAGTGCTATGTCGCAACTGATAAAAAACAGATTATCCTCATTCATAAACGTAGACAGAGTATTCTATTCATAAAGCTGTGGTGATTTGATTAGGTCTTTACCTATGAAATTGCCGTTCTGCAGTACTGGCCATTTCAAATCAAAATATTTTTTGTTTGGCTAAGAATTCTAATTTTAAATGAATTTTATTTTAAAAACATGGAATTCTTTTTTCAAAAGAAGATGAATGAAGATTAAGAATTAATGATGTGTGTTTAAGAATAATCTAAACATAAAAAATCTATTTGCTCTAGCAACATTTTATATTAGTTTTTTGTGTACTGGCAACATTAATGGTTGAATCTGGTTCGGTGACATTGTACTTTTGCTTCTGTGTAAATTTATCCTAAATAATCTTGGAAATATAGTCTACTGCTTAAAAACTACAGCATTTTATTATACATGCTGTTTGTGGTCCTTCGAAACCTGTGAATAGTTGTGCGGTGTGTAATAACGTATTCAAGAAATATTAACGGGGTAGTGGTAAGGGCTCGGCGCCGGCGCCATTGTTCGTCTTCGTCGGGCAATTATTTGCGAGAAAACTATAAAAACCCGGAGCTTGAAAAAACAAGAATATTCGAAACATTTCTGCACATTTCACAGAAATACAATAAATAAATATAAATTGTTGTGAACTACAAATCTATAATTTTGCAGCTCACTGAGTAGGTACTTGAGTAATAATTGTACGTGGTCGCCGGGCAAGTTTTTGCGGGAAATCCATAAATTCTCAGCAAAAACTAAGAAGATTCGAGAAGATCATCGTATTTCACAGGAATACACTCAATTCAAGAGAAAATTCTGATGATAAATTATTGCAAATCTATAATTTTGCATCTCATTCAATCTACCTTCCATTAAAAATAATCATTCTTGTGGAACGGGCGGGAAACGGTCGACTCGTCGAGATACTACGTCACTGTCTTTAGTCTGTGATCAGCGTCGTGCAACAAAGTTGAAGTTGATAGCTGTCATCGAGATCACGATTGGTTGTATCTACCCTGCTTGCAAAGAAGTTCGTCCAGTGCTTACGGTTTTTAAGTGTGCGGATACGTAAAGCAAAGTGTTCTGTGAGTATTTAGTGCGTTGTGCGTAATCTACTTTCGTATTAACAATGACGGTGGAGGAAGTGCTTAAAAAGTTGCGTCTCGCCCGAGCACAACAAAAAGGTACTGTTACACGCATCGAGAACTTTATTAGTGATCCTATTAATCTTGCGTCCGCGTCTATGGAGATGATACAAGCTCGTATTGAAAAGCTGAACACAACTTTCAAAGACTATGAGAGAACACAATTAGACATTTTATCATATGATGAAAAAGACAAAGAAAATGTTGCTATTTTAGAGGATAAATATTTTGACATAATCTCAAAGTTAAATTCAGCTTTAAGAAACTTAAGTACATCTGAGGTAAAACAATGCTCTAATGTTTCAACTTCAAAATTACCTAACATTGATATCCCGGTATTTGATGGGAAGGATTTTACAAAATATACTCCATTTATTGATCTATTTATGGCTGTTATTGATGGAAACAAGACACTCTCAGATGTGCAAAAGTTATTTTATTTGCGCAAATTTTTAACTGATGAAGCATTGGCTGTTATTGTAAACCTACCGCTTGTGAATGAATCTTATAAAGAAGCCATTGAGCTTTTAAAAAAGCGATTTGACAATAAGTCAAGATTAATATTTAATCATATAAATATACTATTGCAACTGCCTGTGATGCAGAAAGGTACAGCAGCCTCTATAAGGTCTTTTATATCACAAGTGCAACAACAATTGTATGCACTTAAAAACTTACAGCAACCTGTTAATCAATGGGATATGCTTTTAATTTCAATCTTATCTAAAAAATTAGATCTATATACCAATCGTGCATATCAGATAGATAGGGACACAAATATACTTCCAACTATGGAAGAGTTCATTACTTTCTTAGAGAAGCGCGCTATAGCATTCGAAGATAGCTGTAATTCTGACTATAAGAAGAATTCAGTACAAAAAGTGAGCAATGTTGTCACTAAAAATTCAATTTCTTGTTCTTTTTGTGCAGGTGTGGCACATTTGTTACATTCATGCCCAAAATTTAAAATGGCTTCAATAGAAGACCGAATAAAATTCATAGATGACAAAAAATTGTGTACTATGTGTTTAAAGACTCACACGGGTAAGTGTAAGTTCTCATTCTCTTGTAAAATTTGCAAGGAGGGGCACAATACGCTCCTGCATAAAGACAGTGGTTCTGGCTCACAGGCTTCTATATCACTGCATTCTATTAATTCAAAAATGAACACTTTATTGCCCACCATAAAGGTAAAGTTGATCGACTATCATGGTTCTGAACATTATGTAAGAGCATTACTTGATTCAGGAAGCCAAGTTTGTCTTATTACCTCACATCTTGTGGAAAAATTACAATTAAAGCTTAAGAACCAAACTACCAATATAATTGGCATAGGCAACAATTGTAATCAAATCAACAAATACGTTGACATTACTATCAATTCTCCAGTGAAAAATGTACAGTTAAATGTAAAATGCCTGGTTGTAAACTATATTACAGCAGATTTGCCTCAAAATCATTTTGATATTTCAGGGTTAAATATTCCCAAGCACATCCAGCTATCAGATGATGAATTTAATGTACCAACAGAAATATCCATGCTATTAGGAGCTGACATTTATTTTAATATTTTAATAAATGGTCAAGTTAAAATTCATAATAGCTTGTTATTGCAGAATACTTTGTTTGGTTATACTATTGGTGGGAAGCAATTTGTTAATGACCACAAAAATAGTTTAGTTACAAACTTGGCTATTTGTGATAGTAACAAATTAGAACTTGTAATGGAACAATTTTGGCTCACTGAGATGATTCCCCAGTCTGCAACAGGAGGCTGTAATGAATTTAAAAAATCAGAAAAATGTTTCCAGCAATCTGTTAAACTCATAAATGACAAGTTTTGTGTTGATATGCCCTTAGTTTCCAAAATGGAAGAGTTGCAGCTTGGGGATTCATTCTCGGTGGCTCTTCAAAGATTCCTATCACTGGAGAAACGATTTAAACAAAACTCTGTATATTTAGAAAAATATAAGAACTTTATTGAGGAGTACATAGCATTGGGGCATGCTAGAACGGTGGATGTAGGTACTTATGATGTCCAAAATGGCACTGTTTATTTTTTAGCTCACCATGCTGTTCTAAATGAAGCGAGTCTTACCACCAAGCTGCGCGTGGTTTTCGATGGTAGCATGAAGTCTAGGGCTGGTGTATCACTGAACGATGTTATGTTGAATGGTCCAGTTGTTCAAAGTGAACTCTTTGATATTCTGCTTCTATGGAGAACATACTTATACACGCTCACCTGTGACATTCAAAAGATGTTTCGTGGAATACTTATCAACCCCAGTCAAACTTGTCTTCAAAATATTTTATGGCGTGATGATCCATGCAAACCCATCAGCTGTTTGCAACTCCAGACTGTCACATATGGTTTAAAATCTTCTACCTTCTTGGCTACACGTTGTCTGATAGAGTTGGCTCGTAGGTATCAAACTGAATTTCCTTTAGCTGCTCAAGCAATGTTGTTAAACACATATTGCGATGATGTTATTTGTGGATCTAATAATACTAAAGATCTTCATCAATTAAAATATGAGCTTATTGCTCTTTTGAAAAAAGGCAGCTTCACGCTTCATAAGTGGTGCTCAAACTTCCCTGAGGCTATTAATGACCTCCCCAATGAACACAAATGTTTTGAAAATTTAGACATCAACAAAAACAATATTGTCAAAACATTGGGTCTAAAATGCGACATTTTAAATGATACATTTACTTTTAACTGTCCAATGATTGACAATGATGATACCAAGACCAAACGGTCTATTCTGAGTTTCATTGGCAAAATGTTTGACCCACTAGGCCTCATAGGTCCTATTATAGTTGTGGCAAAAATTTTTATGCAATCTTTATGGTCTATGAATTTAGACTGGGACAAAATATTGCCCCAAGAGCAACTCAATGTTTGGGATAAATTTGTAAAAAACTTAGCTTTAATGAATACAATTACTGTGCCAAGATATGTTACTTCATGTGATGTGGATATCATAGAGTTGGTGGGATATGCTGATGCATCTATGAAAGCGTTTGGAAGCTGTCTTTACCTACGAACTGTTAAACCTGATGGTTCAGTTTTTGTTAATTTATTGTGCTCTAAATCCCGTGTTGCTCCATTAAAGAAAAGTTTAACAATTCCAAGACTAGAATTAAATAGTGCTTTGCTTCTTTCACAACTTGTGCATAGGGTGTACAATATTTTAAAAGGTAGATTCCCTAGTCTCACAGTTCACTTATACAGTGATTCTCAGATAACATTAGCATGGATAAAATCTAAAAACATAAAGTCAAACCCTTATGTAGCTAATAGAGTAAATCAAATAAAAACATTAACTTCAAACTTTCAGTGGTCTTATGTCAGCACGGCTAATAACCCTGCTGATCTACTATCAAGAGGTTGTGACCCACATAAATTAAAATCTAATGTCCTTTGGTGGCAAGGTCCTAAAGAATTGTTAAATAAGGACTTTGAACACTCTGTAAGTAATATTGAGTTTCCCATTCCTCATTTAGCTGAAACAGGTGTTGTAAATAATATCTGTGAAGTCAATAAACTTTCTTCTAAGAAAAATGAGCCAGTTTTAAGTGATTTAATTGGAAAAATATCCGAATTCAATAGGCTTCAGCGAATTGTTGCCTATATATTGCGATTTAGTAAAAATTGCTCCAAAAACATTAATAAAGAGTATGGCCCTTTGACACTGCAAGAGCTTCGTAGTGCTTTGTTGGCTATTATTCGTAGTGTTCAAAGAAAGCACTTTCTCAAAGAAATAGAGTGTCTTAAAAATAATTTGCCTATCAAATCAGGATTATCAAGTTTACATCCTTTTCTGGATCAGGCTGGTGTGCTTAGAGTTGGTGGCCGTCTTCAGTGTGCGATCGACATGGCTTATGACAAAAAGCACCCGGCTATACTTCCTAAATCTTGTAATTTCACAGATATCCTAATTCGTAATGAACACATGCGTTTGTTGCATGCAGGGGCAAAGTTAGTGTTGAGCTCACTTTCACAACATTATTGGCTTATCAGTGGTGTATGTGAAGTCAAGAAGGTAGTAAACAAGTGTGTCAAGTGCTTCCGTTTGAAGGCTGCAGCTGCTAAGCAGCTTATGGGGTCTCTCCCGCAAGAAAGAATTACGGCTGCTAGGCCATTCAATGTAGTTGGGGTAGACTTCTGTGGACCTTTTAATGTTAAATCTTCTAGAATTAGGAAACCATTAATCACGAAAGGTTATGTGGCACTTTTTGTTTGTTTTGCTACAAAGGCAATCCACATGGAGCTGGTCAGTGACCTCACCACTGAAGCTTTTTTAGCATGCCTCAAACGCTTCATTGCTCGAAGAGGAATGCCAGAGAAAATTTTCTGTGACAATGCAAAAACATTTAAGGGTACCGCTAATGAGTTAAATAAACTGTATAAATTGTTTATATCAAATGCACATGTGGATGCTGTGAATAATTATTGTACTCCTAATTTCATTAAGTTTAACTTCATCCCTAGTTACTCTCCAGAGTTTGGAGGCTTATGGGAGGCAGGGGTTAAGAGTTTTAAATACCATTTTAAGAGAATTGTTGGAACTGTTGTCTTAAACTTTGAAGGTTTGTATACTGCTATCACAGAAATTGAAGCTGTGCTGAATTCAAGACCTCTCCTTCCCATGAGTTCAGACATTTCCAATTTTGAGTATTTAACACCTGGCCATTTCCTCATAGGAACCTCTATGATGAGTTATCCTGAAGCAGACTTATCTAATCATTCTATTAATAATCTAAAATTTTGGAACATTTTATGTAAAATTAAACAGGACTTTTGGAAAGTCTGGTCTGGTGATTATCTTACACTGCTTCAAAGCAGACCAAAATGGCACCATATCAATCCTAATTTAAAAGAAGGAGACCTAGTTATTCTTCGCAGTGATAATACTGCTCCTATGACATGGCCCATGGCAAGGATTGTGAAGACAATACCCGGACCAGATGGTATGGTCAGAGTGGCAGAAATAAAACTGCCAAATAATAAAACATATGTTAGATCTCTGAGAAAATTATGTCCATTACCGATAAATTAAATCAAACTCAATTTAATGTAACTTTCTTGCTTTCATCCGGTAACATGTAGACTGTAGTTACAGCATTTGTCATCTGCATGGCCCCGGCCCAACTATGTTTAAGAATAATCTAAACATAAAAAATCTATTTGCTCTAGCAACATTTTATATTAGTTTTTTGTGTACTGGCAACATTAATGGTTGAATCTGGTTCGGTGACATTGTACTTTTGCTTCTGTGTAAATTTATCCTAAATAATCTTGGAAATATAGTCTACTGCTTAAAAACTACAGCATTTTATTATACAATGTGGGTAATCGCAGGCAGGAGATATCAAGAATGGTTATGATCATACCACGAGTGATATTGTCACATCCCACCGCTTTAGATTTGATGGAGAGAATGATATTTCTGATCTCTCCCGATTCTACTGGAATGAAACTGAAAGGATTAATATGAGGACGCGTTAGACCAGAGATTAGAGACAGTTTGCTGCTTGGCTAGACGATCCATGGTAGGAACAGTGGAGAAGTGACGGTTGAGTTCGTCTAAGTCAATTAAGTTAGGAAGGTCTAAATGTCGCGATTTGCCGATACCAAGAGTTCCAAGAAATTTCCAAGTATCGGCAGAAGAGGAAGAATTTATAGTATCCAGAATGTGGCGGCGTTTAGCATTGCGTATCATCTGATTGCATCTATTTCTTGCGGCCTTGAACATTGTCCAGTTCTCATCACTACGATCCCTTTTAAATTTACGGAACGCGCGGTCCCTACGTCTCATTGCCATCTGTATCCCTCTTGACATCCATGGTGCAGGTGGGCGTTTTACCTATCTTTACTTTTTTGACGGGAGCATGGAATAATAGTAGTATTATAAAAGTAAAAGAAGGTTGACTACCTCTGATAATAATTTATAATGATAATTTAGCCTTTCTTGTCTTTAGAAACTAAAATATATGAGACGGTAGTTTAAAAGTGAAGCACAATTATTTAATTAAAATAATTAACTTACCATTTATCGCCATATTCACCTAATTAACTATTACAGAACAAAAACTGCACAAAAAGACTCCTAATTGATGTAAATTTAGTTTTTTACACCAAATACGACTGTACCGTACCACCCGTATCGCGTATTTCTTGTTTGTCTAAGATTTTATCGTCAGAATGGTCAATTTCTTTAAACAGTGCTGAAAACGCCAATCGGCGTTTTATATTATCATTATGAGGTGCGGAGGACGCGCATCGGCGTTTGCGACGAAAACCGCCCCGCACCTGGCTAGTAAAGGTAATTTTTACTGCCGCAGCGAATGGGTGGGACACTAAACGCCCATAAGCGTTATAACAATAAAACTTCTATGGTGTCTCCTGAGGGTGTTTCGTTCTAAATAAATACAGCAGCTCGGATCTGGATTTGTGCCCGGTTGATGGCAATAAGCTTTGCCCCCCCCCCCTCCCTGTTACACCTCTGCCTAATCCTTCGAAGAGTCGGGATGTTACATTATGACGTGTTGAAATAAATTATTTGACTTTAACAATCGTTTTCCTTTTAAATTTATCATGCAACATCGTACTTGCCCCCAAAGATTCAAACTCAAAAACTCAAACTCAAAGCATGAAAGCATTTATTTCAAATAAACCAATTACAGGTTTCAAAACACAGAACGGTAATCGAGCTATCAAAATGTTTACCGATGCAGAGGACCGGCCTTTCAGGAATGGAACGAGCCAGATGTGGCCCGCAGTAGTCCGAATAACTGAAATTGTTCCTGCCTTTGCTTACACAGAAGTACTGGGCACGAAAATAGAATCGAATTTTGTTTTTTAAGTTGGCAACACATTCGACTTACATAATTCTTGTTGTAGTTGATTTGCTTTGTTGAACTTTATAAAAGAACATACTACTACTTGGACCAGGAGCGTAGGGCGTTGGCGGTTCGGTGCAATATGTTATTCGCAGTTTTGCACGTTGTAGTGGCGATGAGGAGTATCTTATTAAAGCCTACTGCCAAATCTCTGCACGTGTAGCTTGTGGGTGAGGTATACGCGGGGCGGGCCTATGTCCTACGCGTTCAGTTAATTAATGGGTTTAGGATGTGGGGCTTCCGCGTCTCTGCAGCGCTGCGCAGATGTTTGCGGAAGCCCCTTGATGATTATTTTCATGCCGTAATGAGAAAGCGCGGAAGCTCCAACAAACATCCTAAGAACATTAGTCGACAAGGTGGACAGCCCCTTTATGAGGCACTGGATGCGAAGGCACGTGCCAACATGTATTGAGCCACTTAGTTATTAGTTGTCGGTTATGTTAGTGTGTAAGTTTTACTAACATAGTTTGTAAGTCTTTATGGATTGTAAGTTTTCTTGCGGATCATACATAAAAGTATTATGTGTGATTCGAAATAAAATGAAATGTACGATAAGGGCAACTCTAGCGATTTAAATCTTTAAGGAAGACAAACAAAAGCAAGATTAATTGTAATCTCAAATAAGCTGAATTGTTAGATACTTACTAAGTATTAAGTAAGGTAAGGTTAAATCGACATTTACAATGAGGGTTTCGTGACATACTTATTACTGGTACTTCGTATAAGCTGCTAATTATGCTGTTGTGTTTTCCTTGTTGTGTGAGCGAGCCTGCCAATTGTTTCTAAAACCAGGATAAAATGGGGGATTTTCAAACATTTTATCCCTAACATTCACCGTTACTAAGGCCATTCACCGTTGACACAAAAATCGTTAGGTCGCAAAAAACTACACTGTACTGGATTTTTGTGTGATGTTGTTAGGATAGATACCAATAGGTCAAAATGTTACACTTATTTCGGTGTAGCTGTCATTCGCCGAGTACAACGTACGTTATAGAACTTCGTCCTAGGAACTCACTACAAGGTACCATAGTTTTTACCCGACTACGGCGAAGAAAAAAGGAGGGTTATGATTTTGACCGGTATGTATGTATGTATTTATGTATGTATGTATGTATGTATGTATGTATGTTCATCTGTTCCCTCCTATCTTCCAAACCACTTATCACAATTTGACAAATGAGGTACCTATCGTTAGAAGCGTCGTGATTGTCCGCTGGTTAAAGGCTATGTGAAGTCACATTAAATAAAAAATGGCGCCCTCTAGAGGACATAAAGTGATGAACTTAAAAAAGGGTATCAAATGAAAGGGCTTAATGAGCACATTTCAAAAATATATATATTATAACCCCAAAAGAATTAAAAAAAAAATCAAGTAATAAAAACTAAAACCCAACTACGACTTAAAAGGTATAAACAAGACACCACAGACAGACAAATTAAAAATCCGGAGTCACACGTGTCAGGGCATAAATCGAACAGATTACGTGTGACTCCGGATTTTTAATTTGTCTGTCTGTGGTGTCTTGTTTATACCTTTTAAGTCGTAGTTGGGTTTTAGTTTTTATTACTTGATTTTTTTTAAATATTTATTTAGGATTTCCATATTTTTTTTAATGGCCTTCGAATGCCCCTCTTCCGGCACCCCCTGCGTGATAACTCTGGCCCCATAAGTATGGGGTGTTGTGCTTATGAAACGATAAAAAAAGATATACACAATAAATAAACTGAACCAGATTGTGAAATAGGTCTTTACTCAAAAGTTGCAATCATCACTTCACTTGATAATCGCTTTTTTCATAATTGTAAAGTATAATTTCTCGTGACTGTACCAACTATTCACCTGGAGCTGTAAGCGCAGGGGACTCGTTTAATAACGGACCAATGGCAGCGACCTTACATAATTAAAACTAAGGGTGCCGACAGAGAAAACAACTAAATTATTTATTAAAACGTCCGGATTTGCGGTGTTGGTAAACAGTTAATATTTGTAAGTACAGCCGACCTATTCTGAAAAATCTCACTGTGAAAACTTAAGTGAAGTTGAGTGAAGTGAAATGAGCTTGAAGTGAGCTGTTGATAGTCAATCCCTAGCATCAGCCGGTCTATTCTTCGGAGTACGAAAATCTGCTCTGCCCTGCGTCACCTGCAGGCGTAGCATGGCGCTTTCTATATCTACGAAGAATAGACATAGCTTTTTCTATACAAAGTGACAGTTCGTTTCTTCATTTTTGACATCCACCGTAGAAATCTTTCTACAATCTGTCATTTTGTCTTTCATTTCTAACGATCCTTGTCTAGGTCTTTTTATATGTAGACTATTTCGGAAGAAAGTTTTCTATCCTTACTGTCAAAATCACACTGACAACCGATAAATCCTATGATAAAACAAAGAATTCTGAGTCGAATTATGTAAAAGAGTGAATTTCGTAAAAAGTGCAGTTGACTCTTTCTATTTTGCTGCCGTCTCGTACTGTCTACTGTCTACAGGAAACGTCATCTTTGTCTACTCTTCAGTCGACAAAACGGTGCTCATGCTACGCCTGCTGCGTCTCAGCATACGCTGCTTCATAATTTTGTTGCAAGCGTCTATTGTTTGTACTAGCTAGGACGCTGCGTCGCAGCATCCGTTCGCGGCCTGTGTCTGCCTCGACTGCCCTTTTTTTTTTTTAATGTTGGGAAATCATCAAATGACTTCTTCCGCTCTGAGCTTGGCGGAGCTTCCGGACTGACTAAAACCCACCCGTGTTCCTTCAGTTGCCTATTGCCAAGGTTCCGGTATCCCTTTCGGACTTTCCCGCAACCCTGGGAGGACGTCGCCTGCCCTGCCCTCTAAAATCTGAACTTACTGTGCTGTGCTGCATTACATGCGTTTCAACATACGCCTTATGCTTGATGTGCCAATTAACCCAAGTTTCGTTATTTGCCATTAGTGACCAACCCAAGCAATGTCACAAACAACTAGGAAACATCTTTATTAACTAATATTTACAATGGGAACACAATTCAGGGACCACAGCTGAACAGAATCGGTTGTATGTACTTCAAATTGTAGTAAGTAAACACTGTCACATTACCGATGAAGTGTACCACTGAAACAAGAAAGAGAAAATGAGAGTATAATAATTCCTTCATGAAATATACAATGTAAGAAACATTCTAAATAAATAGGTCATACAATTTGGAGACAAAAATATGACAACAAATGAAAATACTAGTAGTTATTTAGTATTTTAAAACTATCAAATGCTTAAATCGAATTTAAAAAAACAAACATTCTAAAACAGTTGTGATGGGCCGACTAAAATTTAAATATTATTAAATAAATAATATATGAATGGATAGACTTATATAAAATATTAATAGAATAAGAGAATTAATGGAAATATAAATACATAGGTATTAGGATATAAATAATTCTTAACTTAATAACAAGAAAAACTTGTAAAGCGCTCTTCTGCTCTACCAATTTAAAAATTTGCTGTGCCCGACAGGGTCCATAATTGTTTCTATTATGTTTTATTTACCACCTAATTTGTACATTATGGATTGCAATAAACGATTTGATTTGATTTGATTTGACTATTATGGGTACCTATTATCGATCTTTGACAACCTATAATGCCTAAATTATTGCTTATATTTGATGGATTTTTTATACAGTTTTAATTGTTGTATTATCGTCGTCCACCCATTGCAATAAAAACTACATTGAAATTAAAACATCCGTTTAGGAGCTACGATACTACAGATAGACGGACAAAATCATAAAGTCTCACTCGTCTGTCTCAAAACATTCGGAAAGTTCCGAAATATGCACGCCTTCACGTAACTAACGGTATAACCGTCTTAAAACAAAGGTATTTTTAATAAAATTAATATTTTGTTTATTACATACATACATTGAAAACTCGCGGCTTCTTCCCATGGACCCCATGACCAACCCCCAGGCAGAAACTTACAGAACGCCTCCTGCTACAATCCCTATATACTCCTTTTGCTTCGTTTACGTTCATACATTTGTATCCTAATTGCGTAATGCACGATGTTCGAAACAAATGTCTAATCCATAGCTTCATAAGTACGAACTTATGAAGCTATGGATTAGACATTTTTTTCGATTCTGATTGATCGTATCAATTAGGGGCCTGGGGGCCTAGACAAAATCCCTTTTATGTAAACGTTAACGCCAACGGAAAGATCAAATTGTATGGAGTTGACAGAAGCAGTCACGTGACACCTCTAAAGCTAATGTCAACTCCATACAATTTGATCTTTCCGTTGACGTTAACGCTTACAGAAAAGGGATTTTGTCTACAGCCTCTGGTCAATGGTCATACACGCAAGCCGGTTTCGAGTATTACGCACCTGAACTTTCTGAAGAACATCAACAATAAGGGCACTATGATAATGTCCTAGGGCGTCCCATCTGGCTTGTAAATACATTTTGTTAGTCGCCTTTCACTCATCCTCTCAACATGACCAAACCATCAAAAAATTCTGTATAATCCATACTAATATACTAATCCATACTAATATTATAAATTCGAAAGTAACTCTGTCTGTGTGTGTATGTTACCTTTTCAAGCCTAAACCACTGACCGGGTTTCGATAAAATTTGGCAAGGAGATACTCGTAGATGGAATCCCGGGGACGGACATGGCCTACTTTTTATCGAAATACAACGCGGGCGAAGCCGCGGGAGGAAGCTAGTATTTATATACAATTCAAATATAAGAAGACTTGGCAGGGTAGGTAATGTAAATGCAGACACAACCGGCGAACCGTTGCCTATTGGAAGTGGCACGTTTTGCTGACTCGGATCTCGGTTTTGCCGGGTCGGCGTCGTTACCCTAATATTTTAGTGAAATTAAAATAGATAAAGCACCTACCGTGATACCTATAATAATATATCGCTACAAAGTATCAGTTGAATCTATTTTGTTGCTAAAGTCTATCTATTAGGTACATTTCATATGTTTAAAAACAAACAAATAAAGGTTTATAATTAATCTGTTTTAAAACTTAGTGGTTGGGTTAAGCCAGTTTGTTACTACCAACTGGCTCTTTTACCAACATCTTTGGATATCTCCAAAGATGTTGGTAAAAGAGCCAGTTTTAAAATTATAAATTGACCAAAACAGTTGACAATTGTCCAACTGTTTTTTTTTCGAGTAAAAAGGGTTTGGAGAGGAATGTATGTCTGTATGTATGACTGGAACCGACCACCCGCTTTTCAGGAGAAACCGAAGCACATTACTGTTCATAATAAGCTTCGTGTATTCGTCCCACTGCAATCGTCCCATGAGTGGGACGAACGGTGCTTTAAAATAATGTTAACTTTATTCCCGTTCGTCCCACTGATATTGTTAGTGGGACGAACGGGATTAATGTAGTAATTTTATTTTTAATTCCCATTTGTCCCATTACTAATATCAATTACCTGATCCTAACATAGTAACTACGCCGACAACACACGCATTACTGAGAAGAAAGTGTCTGTTTTCCGATATAAGTACCTTGTACGTATCTGTAAACAAAGAAATACAGGGTCAATTTAAATTACTTAGCGGAACTCCACAGACATGATGGTTATCGATAATTTTAGTGGTTTAGCTCAGAGACTCTTAATACTAGAAAGTTTAAATTTGTTATGGGTATACCTATAAATCACGCCGATTAAGTGGTAAAATAAAACGATGAAAAAAAAAAATTTTTTTTGTAGGTCGGTACACGTACGTGATGTTTTTTTTTTCTCGTCAATCCCATAGTGTAGGGTATCGTTAGAAATGTCGTTTAAAAATATTGTGACTTTGTGAAAACCATTTTTGGATTCAGGGATCCGTTTGCGAAATATTAAGCTTTAAAGTGCAAATTTGTGTTAGAGTCAAGTGTTCGGACGCCTCTGCCAGCGAAACGGTTGGATTGGATATATGAAAAAAACCACGGCAGTATATATAACGAAATTAAAAGGATAAATATCACAGATAAGTAGGCTCTACAAGTTACCGAGTAATAATCGACCAATTTACAGTTGCAAAAACATGCATTGCACATGCATTCTCCCATACAATTTTTTCAACTACAATGTTATGTTTGTTGTTGATATAAATTCACCCCAACTATGGAACCCTTTATTGTGTTTGGTTCGTCGTTTCGGTCAAAATGTTACACTTTTTTCGGTCTTGCTCTGCCAAAGGTGCAGAGAATAAACTTTCGAACTTTGTTCCAAAACCACTTTTAGATACAAAAACACGTAAAAATAAGAGCAAAGTAGTAAAAGTTCCAAGAGTTTATTTCTGGAGCAAGGTGCAAAACTTTACGCCATTTATTTTCAAGAGATTCGCCAAGCGCCTGAAGTCAGTGCCGTGAAATCTCTAGTAAACGCTTGATGAATAGACTGAGGAGCAGAGGCCCTGAGATACCGTACTATGTTATTTGGGCTCTAGACTTGATTCATAAGTAGCTCTAGATCTAGGTGACGAGAACCAGAAAGAAAGTATGGAAACCGGACAATACAGGCTTTTAATAATAGTACCTATAGTTACAATTGTTTCGAGTTTGCTTCGCCATTTCTTCTCAAGGGTAGTCAGATAGATGGGAACTGTCGACTCCATCTAGCTATTGTTTTTATGTGACTTAATTAAAAGTGATTCCGATAGATATCCTATTTACAGAATAAACAATTTCATTTCATTTCAATGAAAATTTTATTTATATTTTTTTATTTTTTTTATTTCTGGATTCAGGATAAAAGAAAGGAAAGGAAAAAAGAAGGAAAGGAAAGGGGAGGAAGGGAAGGAAAGGTTCTGAATCGTTTAAAAATTAAAATATACTGGGAGCTGGTTGAATTGTAATTTAAGCGACTGCCTATCTGTCCTCCACAACCCAGTTACTGGGTAATACGATAGCCCTTGGTATGACTGGTTGTCAGAATTTCAGGCCTCTGAATACAAGTAACGACTATCAAAAATCTACAAATATTAACCAACGGTTTAACATGCTTTCCGAGGCACGAAGGAGTCTCGATATTTGTCACCCATCCACAGTCCGACCTCGACAAGCATAGCTTAACCTTCAATCGAGCTTTTGCTGGACTAAAATGAAAGACAATCGGTTTTCAGAAAGCGAGTGTTGAACAGGAATTTCACCGTGAATCAAGAGAAATGGCGGACAAACGTAAGGATCGTAAATAAATAAACTAAAACGTCTTACCTCTTTCTATAACCAGAAGTGCGAAATGAATCTTCATTACCGACAGCACAAACATGTAGATCCAAAGAAGAGTTGACATTAGGATGTAATACTGAAAACAAGGTTACAATGAGAGTTTTTTTAAATTTATTATTCTTTTTTTTTGGTTGGTAGATTGGCGTGTGCTAGCTGACATATGGCTAATAATTAGATTTATGTTTTATGTTGCGTAATGTAAATGATTTTGTAAACTTTTGTGTAGAATCAAATTTTTCTAACTGAACAGATAGCTGTGCTGCTGGGGAGTTTGTTGCGCCACTTCTTCTTCCCAGCTAAAGCACTAGGAAGTTGTGAAGGGTGGGCGTTTTGGGGGACTGTCTTATGTAATTTTGACGTTCTAAAAGTGCTGATTCTCAGCCTAGTTTGATTAAATGACTTTTGATTTTGATTTTGAAAATTCTTGCACCATCGATCTCTTTCGGTGCAAAATTTCAACACAATCAGAGTGCAATGCGGTGTTGAAATTTTGCGTTTCTATCACAATCCGAAAGATTTGGAAAGTATAGCTCCACCATTAACTTCATCTTTAAAAAATTCGTCTGCCCGGCAGTGTAAACATCGCATTATTTTTTTTGGGTGGGAAATTATCAAATAACTTCTCCCGCTCTGGGCGGAGCTGGAAAGCGTGTTTGACTCTTACTGACTAAAGCCCACCAGTGTTCCTTCAGTTGCCTGTAATTTTTTAGAGGCCATGGTATCCCTTTCAGACTTTCCCGCGACCCCGGCAGAATGTAAATATCGCATAGAATGTTGATGGACTGACAATATGAATGGCATTGCTTTTGTAGTACAGATTGGACAAGCTCCGCGGGCTTGGGACCGTGGGTTAAAACTTTTATTACGCGCTGTACCTAGTATTCATTATTTGTCGTTTGTATTATGTCGTATATTATAAAATCATATTATTATAACCTTCCTCGAGAACCACTCTATCCATTGGTGAAAACAGCATGAAAATCGGTGCAGTAGTTTTTGAGTTTATCGCGAACAGGACTAGGTACAGACACGCGGCGGAGGACTTTTTTTATATTATGTAAGGATTTTATATTTTCCGTTTCTTATTATTATGTTTATTTTACTTCAAATTAAAAGTTTTATTATTACGATGTGTAATTTTCTTTAAATTTTTCAGCCAACTTTCCAAAAAAACTGAATTACCTTGTAAAACATAATTTAATTAAGAAATTAATGACTTACCCACATAACCTTCTTTTTGTCCAACTTCAAAGATGTTAGTAACAACATTCCACTGACTACAAGTAAGACCGAACCACCGAAAGACATCAGACTTATTACTGAAAACATAACAAATATAAAACTGACGAAAAAAAATCATCATGGCTTTCCCAACTCTGTTGGGGTCAGCTTCCAGTCTAACCGAATGCACCTGAATACCAGTATTTTACATGGAACGACAGCCTCTCTGACCTCTACAACCCAGTTACTTCGCAACACGATTTCCATTGGTAAGACTGGGTGTTACTTCGCCACGATATCGAAATATAAAAGGAATGATCAATCAATTAATCAATCAGAACAAAATAAATGATTGATTGATTTATGATACCAGCAGGTAATGCCACCGTAAGGCAAATACCGTGATTCTATAGACTATATTGTCCCATGTCCTAATCCAGGTCATGGTCTACTCATGTGCCAAATTTCATACAAATTCGAACAGTCGTTTTAGTGTGAAACCGTAACAAACAAACTCACTTTCGTATTTAAAATATTAGAGATTTATATACTTAGGATTATTAGTTAAGATTTTTACCTACTAATGCTTAATTAAACACTTACTTCTAGAATTCTCAGTTCCATACAATTTGTCGTAATGACAAGCAAGTATCATGAGGAGTACTATCAGAATGGATCCAACTATGACTTCGCTTATTGCAATCCAAACGACTACAGTGCGAAGTCGGTTCACCAAACCTAGTTTCACATTCATCCCATTCTCAGCTGGTTGCACATTTTTATTTTTCTCTTCAAGACTTGAAATTTTTTCTGGCATGTACGTGTACAGCGTTTGATCAAGGATCTTGTTGAAATCAAACCCTGAGGAGTTCTGCATTTTGATTTTGTTCTGACTATATTATATCTGCTGCTTCTGGATGGCTACGTTTTAATTTTGTGTCTTTTATTGACCAGTTTTCATTTCACCCACATTTCACCTACAAAAATGTACTCTTCGCCTACTATTTCACCAGATTTCACTCACCATTCACTAAATTGTCACGTTTTTAACATCATGGTTGACGTTGTCAATTTGCGAATGCTGTTTTGAGGTTGTCCTTGTTTTAGGGTTGAAACTTTTTGGTTTCGTCATTGATGCGTGAACGGCTACAACGTCAAAAGAATACAATCCAGGTAATTCTACTACCTGAAAAATACGTAAAATGCTGGTGGCTGATAAGCTGAAATAAACGAGATTCGAACACGAAATTTTGATGTCGTTACAAAAATAATCCTCCACTGATGAACTCGATGAAAAGTTATAAACGTCTTCATTAGAAACAACGTCTGAACTCCCCCATTTTCTCCCCGTAAAGCATAAAAGCCTACATCCATCCATCCACAAATACATCCAACATCCATACATACATTAACATCCACATTGGGCACCTCAAGCGTACGTAATCCAGCGGTGCAGTCAGCTCCATTAAATTAAATACTTAATGAGACTCCACATCGTGGTGCCACTAAGTAGATAGATACAAAAGTTTCATACTCAGATAATAACGTAATATTCATTGTAATCTTTACCTTACATTTGTATTATCTTTTAGTGGTCGTGCGTTCATTATAATTTGTCCCGGGACGCGATGTTAGCACTGTTCTGTCAGTCGCCATTTTGAACTCTATTATTATTGTAACTAAGCTTGACAAGCAATGGTGCCAACATTACGGCAAGAGACAACTTATAGTGAACGGTCTGTACCACTAGCTACTGTGTTCGAACCTGCGACCTATACGACCTGCAAACTCGTTATATTTCGGTTGTTACCACTGGACCTCCATGCTCTCCTTAAAACTGTGAAAAAAAGCTGAGAGGTGTCGTTGCAACGAAGTTCCTTTCGCTGTGTTTTTAATTTTGTTGTCTATATTGTTTTTGATGTTTAATATCTATCCTCTCGTTTTCCTGCAATCTGTGGGAGTGCGCGCGCGCTATTTGATTTGACCAATGAGAGCGCGCGGTGCTAGAGTTGGCTCTCAGATGGTACCAGCCCATTTTCCGAGAGGCTTTAAAGATGATGATGATGATGATGACGATGACGATGAATATTGTTTAAAACATAATACAGGCTGTAAGGGTAAACACTCTTGTCATTCAAACTATGGGTAGTTGACTTAAATATAAAAACAATACCGAACACAACAAAAAAAAACGTTATTTTCATTAAAAGATTTTAAAAAGTTTCTAGCCGACACCGTGCTCTCTAGCGAAACAGCTGACTGACTGAGGGAGGGGTCGCGCTCGCGGCCGGTCAGGTCACATCCCGCACCCCCCGTAAAATGTAGATTAAAAAAAAAAGAAAAAAAAGTTGTAATTTTCCATTGATTTTACGTTCTATAAATGAAACTAAACCACTGGTTGCAAGGATAACGGTGTTTACCCTAACACCCTGTATACGTCAGCCAAGATGTCAGATGCTGCACATCAATATATGCGACTACTGTTAAACGGGTGATACACGTGCGAGCAAGTACGCGTAGGTACTTATGGCTTGGCGTGCTTACTCGCCCGCCTGTCATCGCCACGAGCCGCGAGCCGCGAGCCATTTTGACAATTAGCCAATGAAATTCTGAGCAAGCTTCACCTGTGTCACCGACGGCGAGCCGAGTAAGGTCGCGAACTTTAGGTACGCACGTTTATCACCCACTTAAAGCTCACCCGTTTTTTTTATTGTGACCTGACACGTATCCCGCTCCTCTATACTACAGTAATATACATAGGCATACGCTTGTAAACACTTAAACACATACTAGACCAACAGTGTCGTGACGCTAAATATGTTCCACCTTTTTTTCGTCTATATCTCATTCGCCGAGTGTGCAGAGCCTATCGTTATATAAGGAACCACAAAATCAGCTGAGGTGTTCCTTCTGAGTTTCTTTTGCGGAGCTTACCTGTGAAATACAAGTTACTTGGCAACTTAACTCCGTATTTAATATTGAATTATAATACGTACGAGTAGTTTTCTTTCTTTACTATAAGAAATTTATATTTAATGAGAAAACTTATAATATTAAATACTTTAAATATTGAGTTATAACACGTAGGTACTACCTACGGTACGAGTAGTTCTTTTCTTTACATACGTGAGTCCATCAATGCCTGGTTGCGGCCATTTTTTAGAGAAGTACTATAGTACTTTTTTTTTTTTCAAACTGTGTAAATTAATTATTATATTCCAGAATCAATGACGAACAACGATATTTTTTTACGCGCTATCTTTACTTTATACAGCTTTATTTGCAGGCGAAATCGAAATAAAATCTTTGATAACTTACCTCCTTGGTTGCCATGTGTTGAAGTAAAAAGTTCGTTCCATTTTTAAATAACACGTACCTACTTTAACCGTATAGTTCGGAAGGGCCCCCAATTGGACCCCAACACAAAAACCTCCGCCGGCTCGGTAGCGGATCCAATTGGACCCCAGAATTACCACATACGACACCCTATCTCGATTATGGAAATATTTAATATGCTACCCATCAAATCTTATGAATGTGCGTTAATTATGAGAGTTGGATAAAAACTCATTATGTTTACGCCATTAAATCTTTCATATTCAGCGTGCAAGTTAATTAATGAACCTATATAAAATTCAAGACTGTAAATACCATAATCACCATTTTGATGACAGTGGTGGTCGAGGCTAAAAAACATAAAAATTGGTGATTTTGAACATCCATACCCCACCACAGGGGCAGTGAATAATACATCATTTAATTATTTGACGAATTCATCCATTGTTCAAGTTAAATAAATAGTGGTAATGAAGTTTTGTGTTATCCAAAGACTAAGTTTCGCGCCAATCGTGCGTGTTTTCATTTTTTCTTTTCACGAATATCACTCATACACATGCAGATACGATTTAAAATGTGACAAATATTATTCGTGATATTATATACAACTAGAAAATGTCCAAATCTTAACATAATATACGAACACAGGTCCAATAACACGTATTATTCATTACCACTACTGAAAATGTTTTCAAAATCGCCGACCATTATACTTTTTTTTATTGTAATGATGTCCGAAAACGATTATGCCAAACGATTTTTTTTAAAATTTCGTTCTTTTCGATTAATTAATATGTCGAATATAAGAAATCGATACTTGGAAATTGAAATAAAATTGTTTTACACAATAAATACATTAAGCACTGGTTAAATTAATAATTTATACTTTTCTAATGTTATTTTAATCGTTTTTCGGTTATTAGGATCACAGGACCTTATGGCCGGGCTAGGTACCTCATCTTTTGAATAAAATTTCGCGCCGGAATGTTTCTATAATTGAATTTAAAAACGGAATGCGCTCGCTGTTCAAAATTATTTTAATATATTGGACAATTATTTATTTTTTATACTCTTTTCTGATAGTTTGCTACAGAATGCCCAGTATACTTTTTAGGTAGGCGTAGGCTTAACAAAATTTTGTTTGGTAATGGTGATAAATTAATTCCGCAAACGCTAATATTTTATTTTAGTTGTATGAGCTTGGTAGTTTTTGTTTTTATTAGGTTACTTTAGTAGGTACTAGATTTTTTTTTTTTTTTTGTGGGAGTTTCCCAACGAAATTTAAGAAACTGACTTGTCTTTGTCGGACCACGCACAAAAGGGTTCCGTAGTTGGGATGAACATATACGCATGCACATTGCACAGCATTAATTTTTCGACTGCAAAAATAAGTTTGTATTTCTAGAAAAAACTACGAAAAACAAAGTTAACTCTGCAGTTGTAACCGAAAATAACCCATAATTCATTGTTGAAATACGGGTTATTTTCGGTTACAATGGGTTATTCACTTTAAAAAGCAGTCACTTATAAGCATCTTATCATTTTTATTATAAGATCCAACAATGCTACATGCTTATGTGAATAGATCTTTTTTTCGTCCCTCGATTGCATGTTGAGGAATGACACCCCTAATTATGTTTATCGTAATTTTACTAAACGATTTTTGGTGGTGTAAAGAATAAACCTTCTTCCAAATTTTCAACGATATAGTATAAATAGGTGTCCGAGTAAAATGCCTGTATGATATCTGAACCCATGGACGAACGGACGTGACGAAATAATTAAGAGGTCCTTTTTTACGGATTTTGGCTATCGAGTTTACAATCGATAGCGACTGATGTCTATGGTAATTTATTTAAAATACAATTATAATTTCATCTTATTGGGTATCAACACTATCACCCGAAAACCACACGACACACATGACAAAAACTTTTCGCAGCCGCCATCTTGGATTTACATTTTGACCTAACTATTGACTTTATCACCATCGCAAACTATGAAAACGACAGATATTAGGAAAAAAAAAATTGCAGCCACCATCTTGGATTTTCATTTTGACTAAATTCACACTTTCCCTTTCTTTCTCTTTTGCTATCAAATTAGAAGAAGACCGTCGCAAGTATGAACGCTTTTCCGAAAACTTTTTTTTTTAATTTTCTGGTTTGGCCCCCCAAAAGTGACTATTTGCAAAATCCATTTATTTACATTACACTTCCGTGTTTGGGTCACTAAAATGTATATGTGTACCAAATTTCAACCTAATCGGTCCAGTAGATTCGAAGCAAATTGGCTGTGACAGACAGACACAAGACTCGTGACATGAGTGATCCTATATGAGTTTCGTTTTTTCATTCGGTCGTACGGAACCCTAAAACGTTACACCACTTTCCACAGTGTACGTGTATGTACTTATTACTAAAATTAATTTAAAAAATAAAATAATTAATGAAAAATATACCAAAGAGTTTTTATTCAGTTTCTACAATTTTTAATCAAGTTTGATTATAACGAATATCGATTAGGCTGAGTGCAACATTTGAATCGAAATAGAAAAATTGGGTGAACGGTAAGCACTAAGAAGTGTCACGTCGCACCACAATTTTTGTTCATATTTGATCGTGTTTTTTATCTAGTATAAGCAAAGTATAAGTATGAATAATGGTAAAAGTAAGAATGCAGAAAGAATGATAATATCTTTATTTGGTCCTTTTGCATATTTTCAGCAAGAGAGAAGATTGTTTATGTACATATTTTCAGGGAATCTGAGTTGCCTACTTTTTGAATAGGGGTATTTATACCTATTTTATACAACTTTCGCAGTCGACTGACGCGGTTTGACCGACCTCAACATATAATTTATGATATTTACCACAAATTTATTGTATAAAATAGATGCGGTAACATACTTTTTTTAATAAATTCGAATGCTGAAAGTTCATGTAAATTCCTGATTTTCATGACGGAATTCGCAACACCCCGTCGAGTTAGCTGATGTGTCACGTGTCAAAATCTTGTCGAGCAGAGAGGTTAAACACAGTAATTTATTTGACCGCTAAACACGACAGATATGGATTTTCAAAGTAACATTTCCGGCCGCATCGTAACTTATTACTTGATTTTTTTTTGATCTGTAGGTACAGCAATTTCGATTTATCTCGAAGAAAATCAAAATAATGCTCGAATTTCCAAGCATGTTTGAGAAAAGCAATTTATTTAATGAGAAAACTTATAATATTATTACTTTATTCATTACTAGCTTCCGCCAGCGGCTTCGCCCGCGTAATGTCTTTATGGATTATAGCCTATGTTACTTAGTGATAATATAGCATTTACCCATAAACTGTACCCATCAGAAAATCGAGTACTTACTTAAGTGGTCACAGGCATAGTTTTTGAGTATCTTGGATTCTGGGATATTCCGCCGCCGCTAAATTCATTACTATCTTGAACTTCGGTCAAGAGAGCTTGACGTGAGCTGTCACTCCATGTAGTGGTATTCTGTAAAAATCTCACCGTGAAAACTTAGGTGAAGTGAGCTGAAATCGAAATTAAAATTCTATTTTTTACCCGACTACGGCGAAGAAAAAATGAGGGTTATGATTTTGACCGGTATGTATGTTCATCTGTTCCCTACTATCTTCTAAACCACTCATCACAAATTTGACAAATGAGGTATCGTTTGAAGCGTCGTCCGCTGCTTATAGGCTATGTGACGTCACATTAAAAATGGCGCCCTCTAGAGGACATAAAGTCAGGAACTAAAAAAAAAATATTGTTTAATTATTTGTCTGCCTGTCGTGTCTTGTTTATACCTTTTTAGTCGTAGTTGGGTTTCAGTTTTTATTACTTTAATTTTTTTTACACCTCGTCTCATGGGAGATTTCATATCATATCATATCAACGATCTAAGTTTAATAAAATGTCTTCAGCGTCGGGCACAATCTAAAGACAAATGAAACCTATTGTCGATAAGTCGAATTCATTTTTCTGCCATAATCTTTTAATTTACCAAAAATGGTCGCCAATTTAACATTAGGTATTATTCCAATTACGTCTCCGAAGTTAACCGAGATTCCAATCTATCTCAAAAAGTCGATTGTCCTTCACTCGACTCTTGAGATCGGGAGACAATGGATACTTCGTTGACTAAACTGATTTTAGTCTCGACTTCGACCCCAAAGTTTTGATGACTCGGCTGTTATGGAGACTAGCTATGGTTGTGAATCTGCTTGTATTTTTTTTTGGAATGAATATGTTGTTCCCTAGTATGACACGTTTTTATGTACTTCCCCATTTCATTATTTATTACTATTAACTATTATCCTATTAACCGGTGGTATGCCGGAACGTGGATCTCGTAGAGACACAATGGATTTTTAATTGTGTCTGTAATGGGTTAACCTAACCTAACTCGCTTCAAAACTACAGTACTATTGTCTTAACAAAATTTCGAACTGGAAGTTTGGCAGCGTACTCTACCGAGGTTGCACTGCAGTAGGTAACTCTATGCAGACGCTACTTATTATCAGTTATTTGTTAGTTGCTAACTAAAATACAGTATATTTATCTCACGAAGCGACAGGCACTTCACTTGTGGTTACCAAGTGTCGAAACGCGCTGTTATACCTCTTATTGCACGGTTCTCTGGCTGAAGGTACTCGTATAGCAAGTTTTGCGTGATACGTGAAATAGCACTATCTTAGAGCATCACAACGTTCCACAGTGTGAGTTTAAGTTGGCGCAGACACGACTAATCTCCACACATTACCTGCTAGTTACTGCAGTTACCAACTCACGCCTGAGACTAACCGCAGCACGACACGAGGTGGAAGTGACGCCATATCACTTCCTTTAAGTAACGATGACTAGTATATTTACCCGACTACGGCGAAGAAAAAAGGAGGGTTATGATTTTGACCGGTATGTATGTATGTATGTATGTATGTATGTATGTATGTATGTATGTATGTATGTTCATCTGTTCCCTCCTATCTTCCAAACTACTTATCACAATTTGACAAATGAGGTATCGTTAGAAGTGTCGTGATTGTCCGCTGGTTATAGGCTATGTGAAGTCACATTAAATTAAAAATAGCGCCCTCTAGAGGACATAAAGTGAAGAACTTAAAAGAAAAAATGGTTTAATCGTACCATGTTGGGTATCAAATGAAAGGGCATGAGCACATTTCAAAAATATATACAAATTAAAAATCCGGAGTCACACGTAATCTGTTCGATTTATGCCCTAACACGTGTGACTCCGGATTTTTAATTTGTCTGTCTGTGGTGTCTTGTTTATACCTTTTAAGTCGTAGTTGGGTTTTAGTTTTTGTTACTTGATTTTTTTTAAATTCTTTTGGGGTTATAATAATTATATATATTTTTGAAATGTGTTCATTAAGCCCTTTCATTTGATACCCAACATGGTACGATTAAACCATTTTTTTTTTAGGTTCCTGTCTTTATGTCCTCTAGAGGGCGCCATTTAATCTGTTCGATCTGCCCACACGTAATCTGTTCGATTTATGCCCTAACACGTGTGACTCCGGATTTTTAATTTGTCTGTCTGTGGTGTCTTGTTTATACCTTTTAAGTCGTAGTTGGGTTTTAGTTTTTGTTACTTGATTTTTTTTATTACTTGATTTTTTTACCATCAACCCTTTACTCCAAAAATTAAAATCCCTTTTATTTTTGTTTGCTCCATGTCTTTTGTTAGCAAGTTAAATCAAAAAATGACTTGAGATGACTTTTGATTTTCTCGTTCAATGTAAACTCTGCCGCGAGTCGATCTCTCTTTCAATTTAGAGCGCAAGATTAATTCAAGCTTCACTCCACACTTAGCACCTACATTATGTAATGTTTCACGTATAAAATTAGTAAGAACTTAGGACAACTTTATGAGGTCATGATGGGTAGTCAGAAGCCCAAAAGTCTGACAACCAGTCTTACCAAGGGGTATCGTGTTACCCAGTAACTGGATTGTGGACGTTAGATATGAGTAGGTGTCGCCGTTGCGAGAGTTGTACCGCCAGAAAATTAGGGAAAAATAAATGATGACGTGTAGCCGTGTGTATAAAAAACACACGGCTACACATCAAGCTAAACACTTCAAGTACAAGCTGTCCCTGTATAAGCCTCTTATTGTACGGAAATCATATGCAATGCGAGATTAGCTAATACTGGAAATGTATAGCTTGATGTGTAGCCGTGTGTAGCCGTGTGTACCTACATCTTTACATTGACTATGTGGTTGTTCTAGTCACAACCGCGAATCTTTAGCGTGGGATCTCGGGGTCAGTCGCAGTGATAATGGATATTTCCATCGGAATAGTTTTTATGTAGAGAGCTTGAGTCTGTGTGGAATAAGCCTACCTAAAACAGTAGGCCGACTAAGATGAACCCATAGACTACCGGCGTTAATATTGTCTTGCTGAGTCGTAGCGATGCACGCTCTAGTTAATCTGTGGCACTAGGTCGGGTGCAATGCAGGGCACCTAGGTGATGTATTTGCACTCTCGCTCTCAGCTCACGTATTAATTACTAGCTGCCCGCGGTTTAACCTGCGTAGTAAGTCTCGATTCCGTAGGAATTTCGGGATAAAAAGTATCCTATGTTCTATTCCAGGTCAAGGTCTACCCCTGTGCCAAATTTCATCCAAATCCGTTCAGCCGTTTTAGCGTGAAAGCGTAACAAACATACAAACTCACTTTCGCATTTTTATTATTAGTTAGGATTTAAACATGTACAGTCGCGGTCTAAAAGTGTTTATCAGTTTTCTAATATTGTGTACCAGTAAAGTCTAAAATGTTAAGCATTTTAGTAATACTTTTAGTAGTGATTACTTTTACTAGTGGTACTTTTACTACTTTTAGTAATGAGTTTCCGATGATGAGACTCATTTATTTTTGATTTCAGTTGACAAATTGGCATAATTGCATTTATTCACTCGGCAAAAAAAAAAAAATCCGCTAAAGAACTTTTCTTTTCATAACATCACGACTATTCGGTATTCTTTCAAAGGGTTGGGCCCCGGTATATACTGTGATGGTACACTAACAATTCGCCAGATAAGTTCAATTTACAGACAGACTGGAAGTAAACAGCCCAATTAGGTGTTCATTGGTATAGTCGTAGTTTCTTTTTTTTGTTTTTTGAAGTGAAAACTTCTTTAGGCGCGTTGAGCAGTCTTTGGGTGAACAAAAATCATGGAACTCGCGTCATCGTCACCGAACGCTTGTTGACTGAACAAAAATCATGGAACTCGCGTCATCGTCACCGAATGCTTGTTGACTGAACAAAAATCATGGAACTCGCGACATCGTCACCGAACGCTTGAAGAAATGAATGAATGTTACTTAGTTTTCACTAGTGCCCAAAGACAGCCCAACATGTTTTTTTAAATTTATTTTCGACGTGGGTGTCATTGTCATGGTATTCAAGGTCACTGATAGCAAAACTGGGTTCAAAATCCAATTCAAGATGACACAATAATCTAATACTTATATATTATAATCTAATTTTGTAATAAATTACAAAATCACAGCAGCTTTTATATCTTCAATATTCTTTTGTATCCAGGGCAGGAACTTGGCCACGTCAGTGAAGATGGCGTATCGGTTGGGGTCACAGTCGTGCGGGCCCTGTCTGGCTAGTAAGAAGGAGACGACTCCTCGGAGGTACCAGCTGTCACCCTTCTGGAAGACCATGCCGCCTCCGCTGTCACGTCCGTTGCACGTTGCAGCTGAAAAGTAGGGAGGAAAAGATGAATGTTAACATCGCTGGTCTAGTAGACTCTTGCGCAAGGAGCTTTACGCTAAATCCACAGGTCGGCAAGTGTTATTGAGTTAGTATTATGTCGCAACCCTAAAAATATTATGAATATTTTTTTTTTTTTAAACAACGCTTCCGGAAAAAAAAATATGGAGGGTTTAGGAGACCCTCTAATATCCTCAAATAACCTCACATTCTTTATAGCGAAGTGATGTTTCTAAGCCCAACCCACTCGAAGCTCTTCTAATTACGATTTTGTATATTTTATAGTGTTCTGAGCTAAAAATCTATTTGCTTAAATAACTTACTGCTACTAAATCCAGCGCAATACATCTTGTCAGCAATGAACCTGCTGAAGAACTCTGGGTGAGAACTGAGGCAGGTCTGCTGGTCTACTACTTCCAACTCCAGTTGACCTAGTTCTTCCCTCAGCAGGTTTGCGAGATCGTATCCCCAGCCAAAAACCTGTGCATTGTCAAAATGTTGTTTTTTTATATAATTTTTTTTAATAAAAAAAAATATATAAAAGAAGCGCCTCAATGATGTACCTCACAAGGACCTGTAGCACTTCAATGGACTAGGACTAATGTGATCATCAAAATTCGACGACGAACGATTTCGGCTTTCAAAGCATTGCGTATTTCTACGACTTTCAACAGAATTAGGTCAGGCCAATACATTTTTTACTTCCCCATCATCGTTATCATGTACATATGATGTATTATTTAAAACCTTATATGGTTATCACTGTTAGAATGTCACTTTGGCCCTCAGATATTATTTTACCCATTTTTAGAGCAATGTCATGGAAGCAATGACAATATACATACATAGCCCTTCTTCCCAACGACATTCTGGAGATCAGTCTCTTGTTCAGGCCAAAGACAGACAGGCTGGATCCTGTTGGAGAAAGTGACGGTATCTCGAAGCTCCAAGATCGCCAGGTCTGTCCTTAAGTTCGTTGGGTCGTAGTCTGGGTAGATTAGAATGTTGTACACCTGCAAGTTGAAGAAAAAAAAATTTTTAGTGCTTCAGACGAAAATTCTGACGATGTTGACGGGTTTGGTGGAGATTCAGATTTTGATTTAGAGTTTGAAGATTAAATGATAATCATCGATTTATTTATATACATTTTTTTTAAGTATTATCAAAGTCAAAGTCAAATAATTTATTTCAAGTAGGCACATTAAAGGCACTTTTGAACGTCAAATACATAGAAATAGAACTGATTCTAGTTGCCCCTTCCAAAAGGTAGTTTTCGTATGGAGAAGAATGGGCAAGAAACTCCAGCGTTACTCTTTTAAAAAAAAAAATGTTATACAATATTTGGTATAGGTACATCAATTATATAATTACATGTGAAGACGATGCACCGAGAATACAATTACAATAGGTAAAAAGAATTAAAAATTAAAAATGGAGCAATGACAAATAAATAAATTAAGTATGTGATAGGTACATGGTGCTCACATATTTACAAACATTAAAGTATACGTACGATAACACAATATTTCTACAAACTTGCAAGTAATACTAATAGGACAGTGTGTGAGATTAATTATCATAAAATGTTAAAAAAAATCGATGATATAAAAATAATAAATTTTACAACTAGATTAGCAACCAGTTTGATTTTGTCCAGCCTCGAATTTGTCCTATGGAGCAAGACCAGCATGTTTCCAAGCATTCTTATCTTGGATATAATCCTCTAATTTGTAATATGCTTGTTTACAAAGTGTAGTTTTAATATGAGTTTTAAATTTTCTTTCATTTAATTGCAATATATCACTAGGTATTTTATTATAGCATTTAACACAGTACCCCATAAAAGATGTTTGTACTTTAGCTAGTCTGAAAAATGGTTGATCTATTTTATCTTTATTTCTAGTGTTAAAATTATGTCTATCACTTATTTTATTAAAAAGATTTAGATTTTTCCTTACATACATAATATTCTCATAAATGAATTGGCAAGGTACCGTCATAATATTAATCCTTTTAAATAGTTCCCTGAGAGATTCGCGGCGACATAGATTATAAATGGCTCTGACAGCTCTCTTTTGCAAAACAAAGATGGATTCAATGTCAGCCGCCCGACCCCAAAGTAAAATGCCATATGACATAATGCTGTGGAAGTAACTGAAATAGACCAAACGAGCGGTTTCTACATCTGTTAACTGTCTTATCTTTCTAACAGCATAAGCGGCCGAGCTTAGCCGCCCCGCAAGAGATGTTATATGGGGTCCCCATTGTAATTTCTCGTCTAGCGTGATTCCCAGGAAAACTGTTTGATTAATAAATTCCAGTTTTTCTCCATTCAATATGATGTCACATTCGCTACTTCTAACATTAGGTAATTTAAATCGAATGCATTTGGTTTTTTTTTAATTTAGTACCAAATTATTTACCGTAAACCAATCTTGGACCTGAAGAATAGCGCTATTCACGTCGTCAAGATTTTGCGACCGACGGTTTATTTTAAAAATCAATGATGTGTCATCTGCAAATAACACCATCTTCGGTTGATTTAGTAGTAATTGGGGTAAATCATTAATGTAAACTAAAAAGAGGAATGGACCCAATATCGAACCTTGAGGAACGCCCATTGCCATTTCAGCCCCCAATGAGTTTACGCCGTTTACTTGAACTTTAACTTTTCTATCTTTCAGATATGATCTTAGTAAATCAAGAGCTGTATTCCTAATCCCATAGTGCTCTAGTTTCAGCAGAAGTGTCTCATGGTCGACGCAATCGAACGCCTTCGAGAGGTCGCAAAAGATTCCAATGGCATCTTGTGCTTCTTCCCAGGCGTTAAAAATGTTCTTTATTAGGGAGACACTGGTACTGTACTAGTCAGTGGTACAACGCCCTTTGGTGAAACCGTACTGTTGTTCATGAAAGATGGAATTTTTATTAAAGTGACGTAACATTTGATTAAGCATCAACTTTTCAAACACCTTGCTGAGAACTGGCAGAATTGACACAGGCCTATAATTGTTGGGTTCCTTACTATCGCCGGATTTGAACAAAGGAACTACTTTACTGTGTTTCATGAGATCCGGAAAGACTCCTTGGTCTACACTGGTGTCGGCTCATCATATCGGCTCATCTATTCAGTGGCACTGACAATGAGATTTGTTTATAAATTAAATACTTAACTAACGTAAATTTTTGCAAAACCGTACATCGAGCGTTTAAGCAAAATAAATTAACGGGTGTAAAAAGACACTTAACGAAGCCGAAAGTAACTTGTTATTCCCGCCATTGCGATCATTTATTTGTTCCGGAGCAAAGGTAGTCCCGCAGTATATTTTAAAAAAGCTGATATGCTAATTCCAATTTTATTAATAAATAATAAACAATTATAATTATGTATTAAAAATGAAATAAAGGAAATAATTATATATTGTCTATAAATATTGTATACCTACCTACACTACATACAATTATGTTATCTATATAGTTCCGATCGAAAGACACTTGAACTACAGTTGAAGCTGAAACTGAATCAGCGTCACCCCTAGATGTTATTTGTGCTGCCATCTGACAGTCTGCTTCTGTAAGTAATCATATTTATATCGCTCAGACCCGGGAAGCATCGAGCCGAATCGTGCTTCATATGAGTGTTATACCCCTTAACTTTACAAATATTCAAACTCAAACTCAAAGCATTTATTTCAATTAAACCATTTACAGGCACTTTTGAATTGTCAAGGAGTCGGTCAGTCAGAAATATGAAGCTAGTTGCCTATTCCAAAGCGTAGTAGGGTACCTATGGAGAAGAACGGGCAAGAAACTCCACGGACACTCTTTTAAATCAAAATATTGTTACAATATATTGGTTACATCATTTATGTTGAAATTATACATGTGAGAACAATGTAGAAAGCACGTTATAAGCGTCCGCAATTATAACATAAAACCAATTCAATAATTAAAATAAGCGATTCGATAAAGTAGCAGGACGCGAAATTCGCTTTTATAACTAAAAATAAAGCTGTTGTTTGCGATGAAACAAAAGATTAAGTTGGTTGTAGTTTAGGTCTTTTTCAATGATGAACTTTGGCTTTAAATAAAGAATTTATTTATACTTGTTTCCATTATGTACAGTAGAATCTTAGAAGATAGTTATTTTAGGTTGTGAGTGTGTGCAGCGGCGGAAGGAAGAGAAGTGTGACGCCATGATGCGCGCCGGCTAGTGTTGTACGCCTCGCTAGTGGTGTAGATACGCTCGTTGTTAGTCGAATAGTTGTTGTGTTAGTCGGGCGCGAACATCCTCCCGGCCGTTGAAAGAACTAGTTCGTTGAAGGGGCTTTCAACCCAATTACTCCGCTGCGGCAGGCAGCAGGCACAGACGGTTTAGAGCACGGCGAATTGTTCCTTTCGCTGTGTTGACATCGGCGACTCTAGGTATTCCGTCGGAGCCAGGAAATAATCTGCTGACTCGTCCTAGACGCCAGCATAGAGGGGGTGTCTGGTCATCCTTGATCAGCACCAAATCATCGAGCTGAAGACTTTTGCCCTTTACTAGCCACTTCGTCCTCTGTTGGAGTTCTGAGACGTACTCGGAGGCCCAGCGCTTCCAGAAGTGCTGCCTTGCTCGTTCGATGCGCTGGTAGCGGTTGAGACGATTTATGTTGGAGTCCACAATGCTTGGTTTGGGCAGTGACGTCAATGACCTGCCAATTAAAAAGTGTCCCGGGGTAAGGGTCTGGAAATCGTTGGGAGAAGGGCTGAGAGGACATAGGGGGCGGCTGTTTAAGATGGCTTCTATCTGAGAGAATACCGTGGTTAATTCTTCGAAAGTTAGGTGAGACTGGCCTAGAATTCTTTGTAGGTGAAATTTTGCCGATTTCACACCAGCCTCTGCCATTCCGTTGAAATGAGGAGCGTACACGGGTGAGAAGCGGAATTCAATGCCCCGGCGAGCAGCAAAATCCTCTATAGGTTCATTGTTCTTTCTTAGAAAGCTACCTATTTCTTTAGCGGCAGCTACAAAATTACGACCATTGTCGCAGTAAATAGTATTGGGCATTCCTCTGCGAGCAATGAATCTACTCACGGTTTGAATGAACGCTTCCTTAGTTAAGTCACTAACGACTTCAAGATGTAGGCATTTATAACGTAGGCAAACAAAAATGCAGAGATAACATTTTGTTATCTTGCACCCCCGGCCCTTGCGATCGGTGATCAAAAAAGGACCTGCAAAATCAGTGCCAACAGTACTGAAAGGAAAGTCGGGTTCAACCCTATCGGTAGGCAAATTACCCATTATATTAGACATAGTCTCTCCTTTAAATCTGCGGCATGTAAAACAATTACGAGCAACATTTCGAGCTAATTTCCTACCTCCTACGGGCCAATAGCGGTCTCGAATAGAGGCTAAAAGTTGTTGTGGCCCTGCATGAAGTAGGCGTAAATGTTCACTTTCAAAAATTAACTTAGTAAGACAATGATCTGTCTTTAAAACAATCGGGTGTTTTTTATCATAGGAGTACGAAGATTTGTCTAAACGACCTCCAACGCGAAGGAGTCCTACGTCGTCGAGGAATGGATTTAGAGATAAAATATTAGTCTTAGTCTTTAGGGGTTTTTTAGATTTTAATAAATTTATTTCTTTAGGAAAAGATTGAGATTGAGCTATTTTAATGAGAACTGATAGTGCCCTCTTAAGCTCTGGAACTTGTAGTGTTCCTGTTGTTTTATTTTTAGGGTGTTTACAATTATTGATAAACCTTAAAACTGTAGCATAGACTCTCTGTAGCGTAGACAACTTAGAAAATTGTTGAAAGTTAGGTATCGTAGGTGGATCATCTATTACCACAGCGGGCATGGCCTTTATTTCAGGTAAGTCAATATTTAGATTTAATTTTAGTACAGGCCATGTCGATTCAGGCTGTTTGAGAAAAGAGGGTCCGGACCACCACAAATCGGATTTAATGACGTCTTGTGGATCCACGCCGCGTGACGCAAGATCAGCTGGATTTTCAGCGGTAGGAACGTGGCGCCAGGCTGACGTGTCGGTAAGCTCAATTATAGCGGCAACCCTATTAGCGACAAATGTTTTAGTTTTGTCGGGAGACCTAAGCCAACCTAGCACTACATTTGAATCCGTCCAGTAGACCTTACGTTGAAGTTTACAACTTAGAGCTTTACTGACAGCGGCACATAACTCAGCACCTAGTAAAGCAGCACATAGTTCTAACCTTGGAATAGTACAAGCCTTGATGGGAGCTACGCGCGCCTTCGCGCACAATAGATGAACTAGAATTTTTTCATTTCTATCAACAGATCGTAAATAGATACAACTTCCATAGGCCTGCTGAGAGGCATCGCAGAAACAATGGAGTTCTACAGAAACTAAATTATCAATTAGGACATGTCTTGGAATTCTTAATGTTGATAGACAATTAACTTGTTTAGAAAAATTAATCCAAAATTTTTGAGTGTCTTGTGAAACTGGCTCATCTCATTCAAGTTTATCCATCCACAATCTTTGAAGGAATATTTTAGCCTTGATGGTACATAGAGAAATGAGCCCCAGTGGGTCAAATATTTTAAATGTAGTGGACAAAATAGTTCTTTTTGTACACTTTGTATTATCAGGAGAATTTATAGGGAAATGAATTTCATCAGTAACAGGAGACCATCCTATGCCTAAAGTACTAGTGGCATTACTAATTATTAAATTGGATTCATTGTTATCAATAGAATTTTGACTTATTAGATTAGGTAAATTAGAGCGATATTTCCTGAGGGGAAAACATCCCTTGGCTAGTTCAGAGGCAACTGATCTCTGAATTTGACGTAACTCGTCACTTGTGTCAGCTCCAGTGAGCAAATCATCACAATAGAAGTCCCTTTGTATTATAGTTTTTATTTTAGGGTTGTCACATTCTTCGCCAATTTGCCACATGCATCGAGTGGTAAGGAAACTTGCACTGGCGAAGCCGTAGGTGACTGTATTTAACCGTAGTGTGCGTAGAGCCTCATTTTCATTGTCGCGCCACAAAATTAGTTGTAAGTCGCGATCGGACTCTCTTAGCCGCACTTGTCGGTACATTTTCTCAATGTCCCCTGACAAAACATACTTGTATTGACGAAAGCGTAGAAGAATATTAAATAAAGAATCTTGGATAGAAGGGCCTACCATTTGGAGGTGATTAACCGATAGACCAGAAGATGTAGGCTCAGAGGCGTTGAAAACAACTCTAAGCTTAGTGGATTCACTCTTATCCCTGAAAACAGGATGATGAGGAAGAAAATAGGAATTAGGCGGCTTGGGATTAGGCGATTCAGAAAGATGGCCACAGTCAGCATACTCTTGAATGAATTGAGAATAAAGTAATTTAAGTTCTGGATTTTTTCTAAAACGAGACTCAAGACTTAGAAACCGTTTCTTAGCTGTGTAATAAGATTCTCCTAGACAATCTAATTCATCTCTTAGTGGAAGACCTACACAAAAACGACCATCACTTTCTCGATAGGTGTTAGAGAGAAAGTGTCTTTCACAAAAGGTTTCTTCTTTACTACATGGCTGAACTTCAGGAACATTTTCTAAATCCCAAAATTTGGACAACTGTTGATCTACACTTAGAGATTCTTCTTCTTTGAGTATGAAATTACAAAAAATAGGCTTATCACATGAAGCTCGAGTAGAAATAGGCATGGGACCTGCAATGAGCCATCCTAGTTTAGAGCTCCGGAGACAAGTTTTGTTCTCACCTATTGGACGTTGTTGGTTACCTATTAAATCCCAAAATAGGTCAGCTCCAATGAGCATATCAATAGAGGATGGCACATTGAAGCTAGGGTCTGCTAGCTCGAAATTACTTAGGTTAAGATTACTAATATCAAAAGGAACCTTAGGTACATTACTAGTTATAGTTTTCAGAACTAGGCAAAACATAGAAACTTGGAATGAAGTTGTATTAGATTGCAATTGGAGAGCACAACGTTCTGTGCTTAAATTGAGTTGATTATCACCTATAGCGACTATACTGACATTTGATGGCTGAGGAGTCAACTTCAATCTTTGCTTTACATGTTCAGTGATAAAGGTCGATTGACTCCCGCTGTCCAGTAAAGCTCGTACAGTAATACTTGCATTGGTTTGGGGATTAACTAGGCGTACCCTGGCGGTACATAGTAATGTTTCAGATGAACATAACGTAGACATCGATACAGATGTAGTGCTAGGCGAACCAGTCGAAAGATTAGGCAAGTGAAGTAAAGAATTATGTTTCTTTTTACATAAACGACAAGAGCCTGGAAGCTTACAAGCTTGAATATTGTGACCAGTTCGTAAACAATTTGAGCATAGATTCAAAGTCGCAACCATAGAGTTCCTTTCTTCAGGAGTTTTATCCTTGAATATTGTGCATTCATAGAGACGGTGGGGGCCCTTGCACACATAGCATTCAATTTTACCTAGAGAAGGAGTAGTCTCCTTGGAGGTTACAGCAACAAATGATTTTGTTTGTTTATTGTTACTAGTAGAATTAGTTGTTTGTTTATTCTTATTATCCATTTTATCAGACTTGTTATTATTATAAGTCTCTAAAACATCAGCACGATTTTTCAGAAATGAAAAGAATTCTTGAAGACTAGGTAGGTCATTAGGTAGGGAACCTTTGTGTTCTTCCCATTTGAATTTTGTACCATTGTCTAACTTTGGCAGTAAAATGTGAATGATTAGGGCATCCCATTTGTCAGTGGGGAGCCCTAGAGTATTTAGGGCACGTAGGTTTTTATTGACATGATCAACTATCAATCTTAGGGTTTTATCTGTTTCACGCATAGAATCAATTTGAAATAAAGAATTTAAATGGTTAGTTATTAACTGCCTTTTGTTGTCATAACGACTACACAGAATGGACCACGCTTCATTATAATTTTTGTCAGAAACTTCTAGGTTACTTAGTACTCGGGCAGCTTCACCCTCTAAATAGGAATTGAGATAATGAAACTTGTGTATATTTATAAGTTTGGAGTTATCATGGATTAATGAACTATACATTTCTTTAAATTCTAACCATTTATAATATGTGCCATCAAACTTAGGAATGCTTATAACAGGTAATTTGAATCCTAGACTATTATAGCTATCATGGTGATGACACTCATTGACTTGAGAACAGTGTGAACTATTGTTATCTTCCGGTTTAGAAGCATTATGAGTTTGTGAAAATGTTTGGGCAAATGCGATACAATTATCAAATTCTTGTTCAATCAAATCGCGAGTAGTTATCTCATTGGGCAGATCAGTCTCACTTTGTACCTCTATTAGGTTTTGAAGCTCGCCAAATTCAATGAATAATGCCTCCATTCGCGATAACTTCATAGCCAGCTTATTGACTTCTACTGGTGAGATTGATTCTAAAACAGCTAGGGAATCTAAATAGGTTTTGAACTTAGTAACACGACCCCTGATGGAGCCGCGTTTGACAATTAAATCTTTAAGCGTAGCTTCAGGAGCCATCGCGAATAGTTTTAATAAATAAAGAGAAAATAGGTACGGTACGCTCCTCGTTTCGCCGTCCGAAGTGCAGCAGAGGCCGATGGTCGTCAGCGAAGCTAGTGAGGAGCCGCACAGCTGCTAAGCAGGTGCGTAGACAGCTGCGGCGCGGAGACAGTGGGTGACCTCGTAGACTCAGCGTAGGTAGGTACCCTGTAATGTACCGATTTGCGACTGAACACCAAATAAAGCAAGCAACAGGCGTGCGAGATGGGTGATTTGGGGTGATGTGCGTGCTGGTAGCTTTCTATTTTATTTTAAAGGCCTTAGGCGCACACACTCAAGCTTAGCCATAGGTTTTTTAAAAGATAACTTAGGATGCACTTGAAAATAAATTAGGGACACGTTGCGAATTTAGTTTTGTCAAATTTAACTAAATTACGACCCTTGGATAGAAAATAACCTATAAAAATAGGATGAAAGAGTGATTAGGCGTTGTTAAGCGCAAATACGTGCAAAAACATTCGGTGATTGTAATGTTAACTTGAGCTATAGTCACCAAACGTCGAATCGTAGGCACACGGTCACTCAGACAAAAGAGGAAAGTTAAGGAATATGGAAACAAGTAAGGAACGGGCTCACATTAGTAATTGGCAGATCTTGCGACGTCCCACAGACCGATGCAGCACCTCAGTCTCGTTGGTTTCTTCGGGCTTCGTCGTAGAAGTAGGTTGGGCAGCATATAGGCCCGCGTGGTCGCGGTGCTGTCCTGTCACGGTCGCCACTTTTTGTTTGCGATGAAACAAAAGATTAAGTTGGTTGTAGTTTAGGTCTTTTTCAATGATGAACTTTGGCTTTAAATAAAGAATTTATTTATACTTGTTTCCATTATGTACAGTAGAATCTTAGAAGATAGTTATTTTAGGTTGTGAGTGTGTGCAGCGGCGGAAGGAAGAGAAGTGTGACGCCATGATGCGCGCCGGCTAGTGTTGTACGCCTCGCTAGTGGTGTAGATACGCTCGTTGTTAGTCGAATAGTTGTTGTGTTAGTCGGGCGCGAACAGCTGTACTTACAAACCTTACTTCGACTCCTTCCACCGAGGTCCTCAGGTTGTGCTTTCCCAGGTTTACCGCCAGGGAGTCCTTATTGACGGGACTGGCAGATGACTTCCTGGTCACGCAGTGCGCTGCGGTGATGATGTGGCGTCTGGAGACCAGGGTGCCACCACAAATGTATTTGTAGTGTAACTCTATTGAAATCTGGGAAAGAAAGAAGAGTCAAATAATTATAAAACAAAGAAAGAAATAAATTAACTATGTTTATTTTTAAGAACTGAGAAACGTGACACTTGTTGTCATAAATAGGTAACGAAGAGGTAATAAATAGCCGGTTTCTGATTTGATAATTTATTAACAATAATTATGTCTAACTTTACTTTGCCAAAGCTCCCAAAAATAGACATAGCAGATGCATTTATAAATTTTGAAATGACTGCATATTGGGTACTGTAATAAATTGTCAGACTGCTCTAACCATATAAAATTTAAGATTTGAAAACACTTATCTTAATATAATTATGTAGGTGAATCCTTGAAAATTAAAAATAACCGGAGTAAAAGATAAAAAGGAGATTGAAGCATTATTAATATGGAATAAATGTTTTGACTGATGTCTATTGCCATATATTATTTTCTCGCCATATGTTTGGAATTTATATAAAAGGAGCTACAGACCTGCTGCTGGTAAAGTGCTATTTGCCAGGGCCACTGTCCTTCCAATGTGGTCGATGATTTCAGACTTTCAGCTGTTTGCTTGTTTAGTAATACTTTTCCGCACGTGGGCTGAAAATACATACAAAAATTCTAAATAAGCTTCTTAGAACAAAAAACTATAACGTTACTTTTTATCAGTTATCGAGACTTTGTAGATATGATGAGTGTCGTTACGTTAGGTAGCTTTGAATATTACTTTATTTGTTACGTCAATCACTACATGTTAAATTCGGATATTCAGCTACATCGGGTTATACTGGAAGCCGACCCCAACATTCTTGGGAAAATGCTAGGCAGATGATGAAGACTGCTTTTTGTTGTCAAAATATTCTCAAAAAGTGGAACAGAGTATAAAGTGGTCGGATTTTCATAGGACTTTCTTTAGTTGATTTTGGCTGTTTTCTGTACCTCTCAAAGGCATTTGACTGCGTTCACAACAATACACTAATCTGTAAAATTACACCACTACGGAATTTATGGACAAGTTGCTGATCTTGTTCTTTCTTATCTTTCTATCAGGCAGCAAAAGGTAAACGTTAAGGAGCGAGGTTCTCGGGATGTCTAGTTAAAATGAGCGTGCCTCAAGGTTCAATTCTTGGCCCTTTTCTATTTCTCGCTTATGTTAATGACCTGCGTTACATGATGGCTAACTTATCGGATATAATTCTATCCGCTAACGACCTTATTTTGAAAATAGATAGATAAGAGACGGATGTCTTAAATAGTTAATTGATGTCTTACATGTCAACGTAAGTCTGGCTGTTCTTTCAAAATGGTTCGCAGCTAAAAGCTTTTGACTTCATGCGAAGATAACTAAAGTTCTCATTACCGAATTTAGACCCACTTGGGGTACTCCTCTGCTGATCAAGAGATTCTGGGTTCCATTCCCAGGTCGGGCGAAGCGTTATTGGGTTTTTTCATTAGGAATTTCTCAGTATCAGCCCGGAGTATGGATTTGTGTAATAGACTCGCCCCCTATTACATGGGACTTAAACATAACAGGCGAAATGTAGGTGTGCTGGTCAGGTACATCTCTGCCTAACTCTTCGGGAATTACAGGCGTGATGTTATGTTATGTTGTAAGCCAATTATTTTTATTAGAATAACCGTGGTCTTTCTCGCCGGCTCTTCTCCATAGGATCCGACCATAATGAAACGGTGAACCTAGCTTCTGACGTTTTATGTGCCCATTGTATATATTGTGTTATTTTGATATTTTTATAAATGTTTTTTACCAACAGACCAGGAATTGTCGCATATCAGTAAATATTTTGTCGTAAAACTTGTCTTGTACATTATTAATTTGCATTTAATATTAGACGGACTTTACCGATTGCGAATAATTGTAAACCGGTTTTTTCGATCTTGAACCAAAGTGTGGTGTATGAACTTTATATTTTTTAAGCGCATCACTATTCAAATACATCCCAAAATATTAATCGTACAGGTATTTCAATGCCAACACTTCCTTTCCGTGTGAAATTCCAGTCCAACCCTAATTAAAATGTAATAGTCTTGTAGCTGCATACATTTTTACTATTATACAAGCTATGCCCCCCGGTTTCACCCGCATAAGTCTCAATCCCGTAAGAATATCGGGATAAAAGTATCCTATTTCCTAATCCAAGTCATGGTCTACCCATGTGCCAAATCTGTTCAACCGTTTTAGCGTGAAAGCGTAACAAACCAAATTCACTTTTCACATTTATAATATTAGTTAGGATTCTATAATTATTATACATAAATATATATAATTAGGATTAGACATTAGTAAGAAAGTAAGGATTAAGTATGTCCCTACATTTGCTTTTTCTTTCAGTTGGTTTAATTCAAACCAATTAAGGTATATTGCAGCTCTGTAATAATTATGTATATTTTTAACCAGCTTGTGCCCGCGACGTCGCCGTCGTTCACGTGGAAGTCGTTGTTGTACAATATTAAATTATTGAGTGTTGAAGTAATGATTCATTTTGTAACCTACCTCTGTTGTGTTTTGAGGTTCAGTGTTGGGTATTAAGAATATGGGTAACCCACCATCGTAAAGCTCTTCCGGCCTGAAAATATTATAAAAATTTGAATTTCGAACAGGGATTTCGCCAGTATATACCAAACATGAGACGATTTGATTGTAAAAGTTTTATCTAGAGTTTTTCAAGCAGCTACTTAAACAGCCTTTAAAAAATATTTTTAACTTCAATAATCACACAATTTAGGTCAAAATCTTAATCTATCTTAATATAATTTCGGTGCCGCCGCGCCGCCGAGGTTGTCCCAAAAAGGAGGCTAGATAGATAGATAGATAGATAGAATACTCTTTATTATGTACACCATTAAAAATACAGATACAAATGTAGAAAATTTAACATAGGGTGACACAATGGGCTAGATGAGGCGTACCACAAACTCAATCTCAATATTTTATTTCACATAAACCTACATGGGCACTTATGAAACGTCAGAAGCTAGGTGCACGTATTCGCGAGAGTGTGTGCGCCACGCGCGTGTGTGAGTGTGGCCAGAGCAAACTCAAAGCATTTATTTCAATTAAACCATTTACAGGCACTTTTGAATTGTCAAGGGGTCGGTCAGTCAGAAAAACGAAGCTAGTCACCCATTCCAAAGCGTAATAGGTACCTATGGAGAAGAACGGGCAAGAAACTCCACGGACACTCTTTAAATCAATATAACAATTTTGGACATTTCGACACAATCGATATTTAAATTTTCGATGTTTTGAACATTGAGATTTTACCCGTAAAGTATTTTAATTTTCGACGTTCAAATATGTACCCAGTTGGACAGCATGGGCTAAGGACACAAAAATGCCTCCTTTAACAAGAGTAAAATAGAAACTCACCGGTCAGAGAATGACAACACAAAAAGCAAGTTAGAAATCGGTAATCGACCATAGTTATAAAAAGATCTAATTTTGGATCTTTGTTTACCCTTTTAGAGGTCATTTTAAGATGTTGTAAAACCACTTTAAGAGCCCGTTTTCATTCAAATTGTACACAAAGTTATACGTGTTCACTTAAGCTAAGCGCACATTACAGCCATCTACTATAGCTGTTGTGCAATAGAAGCTATTTATGTATAGAATATCTACTTTATTTATTTCTTTATTGAGCACACAGGCCTCCTTTCTGTGAGAGGCTTTAATTCACTAATTATGTCACATGACTTCGAATTTTTGGTTCTAGGACATATTGGTTTCCTCACGATGTTTTCCTTCACTGTTTTGAGAACATTTCTTTAATGATTCAGGCAAAACTCAAAATACTAACCAAGTAATGTAAAAAGTATGGAAATAATTTATTTCTTACTTTGAACTGTCATATGTTTTAAACTTATTAGGGGCTGGAGCCAGTGGTGCAGTGGTAATCTGAGATTTATCAAAAGATAAGCTGCTTCCATTTAAGTTCTTTATGCTGCCATCATTTGTGGGGCTGTAAATAAGAAATAAACATGACACCCGACCTCAGTAGATATACACCCGCTCCTATAAGATTACGAATCTTAAACCAGAGAAGAGTTTTCAAACTTCTGGCTAAATAAGTTTTTTTGAATCCTCAACGTCGAGAAATAATACTACAAAAATTTTAGTGAGCCGGGACAGAATTCTTGGAATAAAAAGTGCCTTAAAAAAAAGGTATACTTACTATTTCGAAGGATCCACGCCTGATTGAATTACCATTCCATTTCTAGCTGATTCGACCCAAGGCTGGTAACCTTCCTCATACCCTTGAGCAGTGTTTTGTTCAGATATTTTTAGTGGTACCTCAACCGTATCCTGCTGCCTCCAATACCCAGAGTTTGTAGTAGTCTGCGGCTTTTCTGTTCGATCCCAATATTGAGCCTTTAAAGTCGTTTGTTGTTGGTTATAATTTCTTGAAGTCGTTACTGTGGGTCTCGCAGTGGTTAAAGTATTCACCCCAGGTCTTACTTCTTCGTAGCTACCGGCAGCCCCAACAGGTACCGCACTTTCTACTACTTGAGGTTCAACTTGACAAATCTCTTTTCCGTTAAACCTTATGGCCTTCAGCTTTGGTGGGGTGGTATTGGCATTATATTCGACAAAGAAACTTACAGCCAGAGGTTGTTCAGGGGTGATCGTTAGATTAGTATTTTCTATTTTAAAATTTATGTTGTCATTAGTTGTTACCTCACCTAGCCAGTTCTGAAAGATCAACAAAGTTTCTTTTAACCTTTTAACGAGACGTTTCTTCGAAAAACAATAAATATAGTGAAACTAATTGCTAGATATGAAAATACTTTAGGTACAGTATTCTATAAAGGGGCTTTTTGCAGAGCCTTAGTCATACGAAAGTAAATCACTGATTATCTTTACACCCGAACAAACAGGTGGAAATCAAAATTCAATACAAATAAGGTAAGGAAGAGAAATAATTAGGGTTTAACTGAACTTACCCCAAGGATGTTAGCCTTATTCTCAAGCACGATGTTCAGCCACAGCGCATAGAGAGGGATGTCAGTGGTCAAGTTGACGACTCCATACCACTTGTTACTCTCTGTCGCCAGCGGATCGTACGAAAACACGTTGGGGCATGGCGATACGAAGTCAGATACTTGGGTGGTCTGAGCAGACGATCGCGCAGCCACCATTAGAGCCAGGAAAGAACTCAAAGCTCTAATCTGCAAAATAGTATTGCTATCACTTTCTTCATAATCACTTTATGGGGGAAAGAGAGTGGAAGATCCATCTCCTTGCATGATGTTACTCGTGGGATGCCTTAAAACAAGTTTCGCGACAAGAGCTAAGGACAAAGGCCTACATCTCTATTGTTCTTCAATAGTGCCCTTTAAATTGACGTAACGAGAGTAGAAGCCGGGGTGTCCCAAGTCCTTATCTCGTATAGCTCGCTCTTGCATCCTAATCATATTTTGATCAACATACAATTAACCTGACACTGACCTGCAGATTGCAAAAACGTAAGAAAAGAATTTCACGGGCTACCTTAGCGCATCCACCACGTAGTGAGGGGTATTAAAACACGAGTGTGTATTTAAAAACCGAGCTGTAGATGAAGTTTTTAATAGTATCAAATGAGTGTTTTAATACCTAGTTATGTGCAGTTTCATACACTACTTTATAGTAGATACAATTAAGATTGCACAACAGACGCACTTCGCTTATGCGTTCCATTAGAAAAAAAATATTGATAGAAACTCCTTAGTGATATTAACTTCTTGGATTTGCCCTGTAACGTATTGGTAAAACAATTGTTTGTTGTCAGAGAAAAAGTGTTGTCAACATAAACTCGTTTTGAAGTTTATAATTCGAATTTTAGGACATGAGAGTAGATAAAACTTATTTTGAACGTATCACAAACCGGTCCACTATTGATTTGATCACCTATTCACATAATATAGGTATTATAATCACTACACCTCACACTATATCATCACATTCACTAAAATAATCACCAAATGTTTCCATTCTTACCATTTTGAAAAATGATTCCAAATTTTTATTTAAAAAATGAACTGGTTGTTGAATTTTTAAACACGATTGGCGCCCGCGCCTGAATTCGCAAGAATGACATTTATAATACTAAAGTTCAAGTTTGAAACGAAAGAGAGAAATACATCCATAAGTGGAAAAGAGACAAATTTATGTTCTGATTTATCTAATGAACGGAAATACAAACCAGTTAGTTTATAATCTAATCATGCTTTGATCAAATTAGCATGAATGTGTGTGGGATGATTTGATCAAAATGAGTTGTCAAATGTCATGAAAAAATATTATGAATTTTCGTTTTTCTATTTGATCAAACTGTTTGAACCAGGCTGGCTTATTAAATTACTTGAACGTCTATGGCCCGTATTGGCGCGTTGAGCGATTTTTGGTCGGGGGTACCTAAACATATAGATTCGCGTAATGCTGGGCTATAGAATACAGATGGCGCTCATATCAGTTTTAAGTTTACACTTCTGTCGGCAGTAACCATGAGAGCCAATTTTTTTTTTTAACTTATTTTGCGTCATTTAATTACATGGTAAGCAAATAAAAAAGTATCGCAGCTGCCGAATTCATAGAAGACGTGGGTACCTACTTACCTACAATACCTACCTTCGTCGAATTACTCAAATATTTGATATCAGAAAAATGAGAACATGTATCCAACCATAATAAGTGAAGATTTATCTACAGGGTGATCGGTAGTTGAGTACATTACTTATAATGGGTAATACTAGAGCTAATTTGCAACATTTTTGACCCGATAACTTGGGGTCCAACATAATTATGTTGTCCAGGAGAATCGAACGTTTTAAGTTTTTGGGAATTTCCCACGTCTCAACCATAAACTACGCGTGAGAAATCTGCTCCACTTTGGGCGTTAACAGAATAAATTCTTCGAAAACCAATTTGTCAAAAAGTACCAGTCAGGGGTGTATACTGTGAATACGAGTAGGTACACTCACAATTCGCCAGATAAGTTCAGTTATATTCGTAGTTTTTTTATTGTACCTTCTTGTTTCTTTTTATTTATTTTCGATAGGAGTGTAATTTTCATGGTATTCAAGGTCACTGATAACAAAACGGGTCGAAATCAAATTCAAGATGACACAATAATCTAAAACATTTATTACAAAATCACAGATCATTAACATTATTTTTTATCCAGGGCAGGAACTTGGCCACGTCAGTGAAGATGACGTAACGGTTTGGGTCACAGTTATGCGGGCCCTGTCTGGCTACTAAAAGGGAGACAACACCTCGGAGGTACCAGCTGTCACCCTTCTGCAAGACCATGCCGCCTCCGCTGTCACGACCGTTGCACGATGCAGCTGAAAAGTAGGGAGGAAAAGATGAATGTTAACATCCCTGGGGGCTTAAAACCCTGCCAGGGTTGCGGGAAAGTCCGAAAGGGATACCGGGACCTTCGCAACAGGCAACTGAAGGAACACGGGTGGGTTTTAGTCAGTAAAAGTCTGACATGCCCTTCCGCTCCGCCCAGAGCAGGAGAAGTCATAGGATGATAATTACACCATCAACAAAAAAAAAAAAAAATGGGGCTTAAAACGGCCACTTTATCAGAATCATAATATGAAAAAAATTATGATCGATCATCGCAATAAGTCACTAATTGAAAATTCTTAATAATATGATCTGCGTGTAATTCATATTACAAAATGATTCATCTGTTTGACAGTTTTCTATGGAGATTCGTAAAATGGTTCACAAATTATGAATTGCTTTTATGTCAAATTAGAAGAATTGCTAAAGACAGCTGGGGTTCAGGAAATGAACTGCTTTTAGAGGAATTGCTAATGTGGCCAGTTTAGGCCCCCTGGTCTAGTAGACTCTTGCGCAAGGAGCTTTACGTTAAATCCCCAGGTCGGCAAATGTTATTGGGTTGTAGTATTAGGAAATTTCGCAACCAAAAATAACTTACTACTACTAAATCCAGCGCAGTACGTCTTGTCAGAAATGAACCTGCTGAAGAACTCTGGGTGAGAACTGAGGCAGGTCTGCTGGTCTACTATTTCCATTTGCAGTTGAGCTAGTTCTTCCCTCGGCAGGTTTGCGACATCGTATCCCCAGCCAAAAGTCTGTGGAAAAACACATTGTCAAAACGATTTATTTATTTAAATTGCACGTCAAGAATGAAACACAAACAAGGACCTTTATGTAGCACTTTAGTGGACTACGACTAATGTTTACGTCATTACACAGATTCTGATGATCAAAATTCAACGACGAACAATTTCTTAATTTTCATTGAACAGCGGCTATGGAAATATAAGGGTTTCCTGGGGTGTGATTCTGTAAGACCTCATTCTAAACTTCGAATCTGAATCCGCTGTGAGTTTCTTGATTGGCATTCTAAAAACTCGGTTGATACACTAGCACTACGCCTGCGAGCGTGTCAGCGAGTTTGACCGTGAGATTTTGACAGATAAAGTATGAGATGACGTAAGAAGTGGCATTTAGTAAGGTAATTCCCCCGTCACTTCAACGCTCACTTCGCACTCGAACCCGATTCAAAATTGGAAGTGAGAGTGAATAGCGATGTGAGATGCGCGTTGTTGTTTGAATTTTAAAGAATCGATGTACTGAGGGCCTAGACAAGTAGCAATGGCTTTCAAAGCGTTGCGTATTTCTACAAAGACTTTCAACAGGATGTACCTTATGTCAGGCCAATACATTTTTGGCTTCCCCATCATCGTTATTACTGTTAGAATGGCACTTTGTCCTAGGCCCTCAGATATGATTTTACCCATTCAAGACGTTGGGTTGCAAAATTTTGAAAGAATGCAGGTCAACCTATGAGGTTTTTGGCTGCTTAACCAGACTTTCGTGTAGCTGCCTCAATAAATTAAGGCTTCCAGGCAGGGCACGTAGGTACTGCGGGAAATTCCGAAAGGGATACCGAGGCCCTTGGCAACACGGGTAGGTTTTAGTCAGTAAAAGTCTGACACGCCCTCCCGCTCCGCCCAGAGCGGGAGAAGTCATTTGATGATTTTCCACGCTCAAAAAAAGAGAAAAAGGGCGTGTAGGTACAACTGTGTGAGAAAAAATAGTTCGACTACCTTTTAGCTAATCCTTAAGCTCACGCGACTTTGTTTTTTTTCCTTGAATGGACTAAGTGGTATTCGACGATACTATTGAAAGAAAATTCATATACATACATAACCCTTCTTCCCAACGACATTCTGGAGATCAGTCTCTTGTTCAGGCCAAAGACAGACAGGCTGGATCCTGTTGGAGAAAGTGACTTTATCTCGAAGCTCCAAGATCGCCAGGTCTGTTCTTAAGTTCATCGGGTCGTAGTCTGGGTAGATTAGAATGTTGTACACCTGCAAGTAGAAGAAAATAATAGCACTATTTAATCCATTTTTAATTATTTTTAACTATTGTGGTACCAGTAATCGTATTCTAGGTGAATCGTTTGCACATGTAATTATATTATTGATGTATAAAAAATATTGTGAAACAATTTTTAAAAGAGTAACGGTGGATTTTCTAGCCCATTCTTCTCTATACAAAAACTACCTTTTGGAAGGGGCAACTATTTCCACGTTTCGTACTCTTGAGTTCGACGCTAGCGCCAAATTGTATTTGAATTGCGTGTCCATTTTTGGGAACTAAGTGGAATCGGGATCGGGCTTGGGGTGCTACTCTTGACTTACTTTGACAGCCGTCTATTGCGCCAGTATTGCGTTGGGATTGTTTGTTGATTGGGTTTTTTCCAATAACAAAAGTGTAACTTTTTAGATTTTTTTTTGCGTTTTATTTGGTTTTCAGCAAGTTATAAGTATATAACATGGCAGGGTTGGCATTAATATACAGTGTTTTACGTAGGTACCACTTGTATAAAACCTTAATATTAATAACTTAACGGAAAATAAATAATTGTTACTAAAAAAGAACCACACGCGATCGATATCTTTACGTTAATGAACTAGCTAAACAAACTTGCATTTCGAATTCACTTTTTCTAAAACCACTTGACTTGACTATGTTTTTGAAATTGGAGAATTCGCACGCTGCCTAATTTTTTTTATGCCTAATTTCTGCCTAATTTTCTAATATATAATATGTTACAATCAATCAATTAAACAACTTATATCATATTTATTTATTAGCATTCTTATTTAAAGGAAAAACATTTTAAAGTCCTATTAGCGGTTTATCGTAATGAGTTGAACACCAATTGCGGGCCGTAACATAGCTAACTTCAAGTGTAACAAAATAATCGCGGGGCAATCCCAATTTCAATCCAATGTTGACAATATTGTTTTCAAGAGTACCGAATCACGTGACTGCAAAATTAACATTGGAATCGTATTGGCTTTAGATTGGAATTAAAATTAGTTTAAAGAGTAAGCCCCCTGACCTCCACAACCCAGCTACTGTAATACGATACCCTTGGCAAGACTTGTCAAAGTTTAGGGGTGCTACCAACCCGTAACGTATGTCAGAGATCTAAGAATGACAGCCGGGATCAACGGCTGCTATAATAAAGTCGAGCAAAAACAAAACAATTTTCTGTCTTTTTTAAGTGCCTGGACTGTCGCCTCTAAGTACCCAATAGCCGTTTTACAATTATATCCAAATCAACATCAACTCAAAATGAAAATATTAACCGTCTGACGAACTCAAAGCGTGAAAAACGTAACTTAAATTGACCTAAACACTAAAACAATGGGGATATCCGAAAGGTTAGCATAGGATCAATCACCCAATAATTAGTTATGTACACGACCAAAGTTCTCTCAATCAGTTAAACTGGGCTTTTGAACCGGTTTTGACTCCCGTCGGATCAGACAAAGGGTGCTAATCCATTTTACATAAATCGGATTGAGTGGGCTACGGTAGCGTGGTGAAGTTAGGACAGTAGGGTAATTCCACACAAGTACATACCTACAGCGATTTTGCACTTATGTGCACGGTTAATTTACTTTTTATTAAGTTTCTGCAATTAACTAATTACAGCCTAACTAAAACTAACTACATGTAAACAATTACCTAACTAAAATATGGCGTCGAACAATTCCTCCGCATCGCAGTCGGCTGGTAATGTACCCAAGAGACTGGCGGTATTGTCACGTTGTATGGCAATGCTTAGCCTCTGACCAAGGTAAAAGCCAGCCCTTGGGTCACGGGAAGTATCAAACAGCCTTTTGGAAATTTTGTTCAACAAAACAAAACTGTACTTACAAACTTAACTTCGACTCCTTCCACGGAGGTTCGGAGGTGGTGCTTTCCCAGGAAGACTACCAGAGTGTCCTTATTGACGACACTGGCCGATGACCTCCTAGTCACGCAGTGCGCTGCCGTGATGATGTGGCGTCTGGAGACCAGGGTGCCACCACAAATGTATTTGTAGTGTAACTCTACTGAAACCTGGGAAAGGAAGAAGAGTAGATTATAAATCAAATAAAGAAAGAAAATAAATGTTTAATCGTAAGAATTTGGAAACGTTAAAGGTAACGAAGAGGGAATAAATAATTTGAGAATTTAATGTTAAATATATGCCAGACTCTACTTTGACAGAGGCCCCAAAATTTGGACATCAGATGCTTAAGCATTTATAACTTTTATAAGTGTTCAAATTACTGCATATTTGGTACCCCTTGGGCTTAAGATTTGAAAACATTTATCCTGATCTATCTACCTGAGTAAAAGTATATTTTACTAAGGTTATTTTTATTTTTAAACATAATCAACGGTACCACAAAACCGTGTTTATCAGCTGTTTAGCCTAAACACCTTTTAAACATGACATTTCTCTATGGAGTTTGACATAAAACTAACATTAAACACGCGTTGAACCAGTGTCTAAGTTTTTGTGGTAAGGCCAAATATGTTTATATTTTCCGCACCATTGATTTAAGGCAATAGTCATTAGTCCAAGCATTTATTCTTAAATAAAAAAGTATGTTTGCAAAACCTGCTGCTGGTAAAGTGCTATTTGCCAGGGCCACTGTCCTTCCAATGTGCTCTGTGCTTTCAGACTTTCAGTTGTTTGCTTGTTTAGTAATACTTTTCCGCACGTGGGCTGAAAATACATAGAAAAATGATAATTAAACTTCTTAGAAAAAAAAAAAGAATTGCCGACAGAAGTGAATAATTAAAAATAGTTGAAACTACGGCGCATCGGTGACGCGAATCCATAAATTTACCCCTTACCCAAAATCGCGCCTAAAGAAGTTTTCACTTCAAAAATACAGCGTTTCTTTTTATCAGATAACGAGACTCTACAGATGTGATGTGTGTCGATAGGTAGCTTGCATAGTGTTAGACTGACAGCTGACCCCAATATACTTGGGAAAATTTTAGGCATGATGATGAAAACTGGTTTTTGTTGTACCTATTACATTTAAAATAAAACTCAGAATGTGGAAAAACGTTTGTAGTGGTCAGTCGGGTTTTTTTTTTAGTTCCACTTTTTAAGCTCAATTGCGCTCAACAATATATTTATTAACAATCGTGTCTGAAGTCACTTATCTTGAAGACTTCAAGAAAATCTAGTGATGACGCACAAAAGAATTCACGGGTGACCTCACAAATTATAGACCTATAACTCTGCAACCTAATCTATAATAACACCCCTCTTTTTCCGTCGTGGGTTAAAAAAATCATGCTAGACAGACTAGACCAGAATTGTTGGCACATTTTAGCTCAAATGGGATTTACACAGTCGCCAGTTTGGTTTCACGAAAGGTACAATCGACGACAGTCGCGGGAGGGGACGGGACAAAACTCATCACACGATGCAATTGGCATTTACGGTAACCTCTCTAACCTAACCTAAACCGTTTGACTGCGTTCACCATTATTTTTAAAAGAGTAACCGTGGACTTTCTTGCCGCATATTAATTCAATCAAAATAACATATAAACCATGGGCACCACGTCAGAAGCGTAGGTAAAGTAGTGCACGGTTTCATAATAATGGTCGTTTACTATGGAGAAGTCCATAGTAAACGACCATATTATGAAACCGTGCACTTTACCTACGCTATGGTCGTTGGTGGCTATGGTCATTTCCTATGGACTTCTCCGTTCTCCGTTCTTCTTCTTCGTTTTATAAGTGCCCATGGTTTGTAATATTTTGATTGACTAAATATTTTTATTACCTAATGTTTTTATCGACACAAAAACCACAGACCAGAAATTGTTGCATATCCATTTTTTGTAAAACTTGTCTTGCACATCATAAATATGCCTTTAATATTAGACGGACTTTACCGATTGCGAATACTTGTAAACCGGTTTTTCCGATCTTGAACCAAGGTGTGATGTATGAACTTTATATTTTTTAATCGCATCATTATATAAATATGTATACAAAATGTTGTACATCACACAAAATATTGATCGTACAGGTACTTATACTTCAATGTCAAATCTTCCATTTCGTGTATTTCCGTTTACAAGTATTTGATGCAAAAAAATTCCAATCCTAATTCAATATTCTTGTAGCTGCTTATATTATTAAGCCATTTTAGAATATTTTTAACTAACTTGAGACGTCGACGTCGTTCGCGTGGAGGTCGTAAAATACCACAATAAACTAGAACGACCCACCGCGTGACGTCGCGTCGTCACCCGCGCTGTTGCTTCGTTTTTATTTAACGTCATATTTTCAATCAAGGTGCGCTGACTCATTAAACATGTAGTTGGTCTAATGTTGTTGACTGTGATTAATTTTATTAAAGAAAAAATAAAAACTATCTTAAATATTTGGATCATTTAGGTAGCTCCCTTCAAAATGGTTGAGCTGAAGGGTGCTGATTTATGCGTCATGTTCGTGAACGGGCGCCGTTATTAATTTCCCTGGTTGTAGCAGTAAAAATGCTTTATTCAACAGTTCAAAATAATTGAAGACGGATTTCGACTTGATCAACTACGGAACTAGATTAGAACTTGATACTTTTATAACAGCAGCATACAATTATCAAATGGCACCAGCTAGTCACAATCGAAGTACTTACCTACACACTTAATCACGCTATAATGTTCATAAAAATATATAAAAAAATACCTGAATTAAAGAAAAAAAAAATTGTAAGTAATCATTTATATAATTAAAAAAAAAAACTAAAATAATTGGGTGAGAAAATGCTACTACCATGTACAACTGTAAACGAATATTTAGACGATAGACGATGTAAGTGCTATACTATCTTAGATTTATTTAGACATAAATTATTGAGTATTGATTGTTGAAGTAATAGGTAATACATTTTGTAACGTACCTGGGCTGTGTATGGAGGTTCAGGGTTGGGTATTAAGAATATGGGTAACCCACCTTCGTAAAAATCTTCCGGCCTGAAAATATTACAAAAATTAGAATTTCGAACGGGGTTTTTCGCCAGTTTATACCAAGCATGAGATTATAGGACGATTTGATGAAAGAGATTGATCTAGAGTATTTCAGGCCTACTACAACAGCCTTTAAAAATGTATTTTTAAGAGGAAATAGGGTCGGTCTTTTCTCCATACAAAAAGTCATAATTCGAGGTTCGGCTCTCGTGTATTTCAATATCTAAATATTAATATTGGAGCAATTTAAAAGATATTTTATAAATTGATTAAGAAGGATATTTACTGTGCCCCTATTTTTTTCTTTTTTGATTAATTGTTGTCAATTTTTTATAATAGGCATCTGATGACAGCGGTCTAAACAGGCAATTTTGGGGTTCTAGTCCTTCTACAGATAATGTATAACCAAAACGGAAAACATAGGGGCATACTATAGGGCAACTAGTTGATATTTATTTTACTGTAAAAAATCATTGCTCTAATGTCATAAACCAGAGAGAAAACAGGCGAGAGCGTTTTTATGGAGAGGGGACCAACCCAATTTCCTCTTAAGGCTAACTTCAGAAATAGTCACACAATTTCACAAAATCTCAAACTATAATCTCGGCGCCCCGTCGCGCCGCGCCTCCGCCGAGGTTGTCCCAAAAAGGTGGTTAATAGATGTGCCGTACCACGACGGCTGATTCGAGGTTGCGCGGGGAAAGAGTTCCTTGAAAGACTTAGGAAGCTTTGTCCAGCAGTTGGACATCATGGGCATAAGGACACAAAAATCCCCTCTCACACAATCTTCTCCACAAAAAGACCTCTCACCGGAGTATAATAGAAACTAACCGGTCAGAGAATGACAACAAAAAAAGCAAGTTAGAAATCGGTAATAGTCATCGAAAAAAAAATGAGTTCATATAAACTGATTCTCGAGACATATCGATTGAACATACTTAGAAAGTTTTAAATCGACTATCTACATTCCTTAAAACTGATTGTCAAGGCATAACGTTTTATTACATGTACGAAAACGAAACCAGTCTTACCAAGGGGTATCGTATTACCCAGTTACTGGGTTGTGGAGGTCAGACAGGCAGTCGCTCCATGTAAAACGCTGGTATTCAGCTGCATCCGGTTAGACTGGAAGCCGACCCCAACATAGTTGGGAAAAGGCTAGGCAGATGATGATGATGATGACGAAAACGAAACGTCAAAACGGAATTCTTAGATTGTCGCGAGTGTAGTTATAATTAGATCTAATTTTGGATCTGTTTATTTACCCTTTTAGAGGTCATTTTGAGGTGTTCTTATAAAACCACTTTAGGAGCACATTTTAAAATTAGACACAAAGATTATATTATTTTATAACTTAGTTTTTTTTTACACAACGTTTTACATTTCTTGAATTATTCACGCAAAACACAAAATATTAACCAAGTAATATAAAAATAATGTAAATAATTCAATTCTTACTTTGAATTGTCATAAGTTTCAATCTTATTAGTGGTTGAAACGGGTGGTGCAGTGGTTATCTGAGATTGATCAAAAGATAAGCTGCTTCCATCCAAGGTCTTTATACTACCATCATTTGTGGGGCTGAAAATAAAACATTATAAACATTATACCAGGAGGCCAAGTCTACTAATTTACAAACGTGTCAGTGGTCTCACAATGATCTCCCAGTCAAATCAATGGTCTCCCAGATCAATGGTCTCCCAGTTTTTGACAGAGCCATACAAAATCTGTCAAAAACTGATCATTGCGATACCACTGACACGTTTGTAAATTAGTAGACTTGGCCCCCTGACCTCAGTAAGAACGATCATAAAAGATTACGAATCTTAAACAAGATACTCCTGGCTATTTAGCCAAAGTTTTTTTTTAATACTCAACGTTGAGAAATAGTACCTATTACTAAAATGAGGACTAAAATCCTCGCCGGGAACTTCGCCGTATGAAAAAAAAGTTATACTTACTATCTCGAAGAATCAACGCCTGATTGAATTACCATTCTATTTCTAGCTGGATCAACCCACGCCTGGTAATTTTCCTCATACCTTTGAGCAGTGTTTTGCTGCCTCTGTGCAGTCGTCTGCTGGTAGGAGTCAACAGGTCTAGCTGGCTGCCTATTTTCAGATCCAATCCCACTGTAAGGTTGAGGTCTATTCTCTACATTATTCGTTGGTCGGTATCTACTATCAGATATTGTCTGTCTGTCTCCAGGTCTTACGTATAACGGGGTATCTCTAGGTTGGTCAAGATTTGGTGTAGACTCTGTCTGTTTGATTGATATCTTTGCATAAGGTTGGTTCTGAAGTCCACTGTCGTAAGATGTACTTTCAGTTACAGTCGGCGTCTTTACTGCTACTTCCGTGGTATTTTCCGGAATTTTGGACCAATATTTTGTATTTCCTACTTGTTTAACTTCAATTTGAAAGTTATTTCGTCTAGAGCTAACATTTTGGTTGTCTCCTACCTTCAGCACATTTGGCCAAGCCGGAGCCGTCTCTGTTATTTGTTGTTTAATTTCATTCTGTTTCTGATATTTGTTTCCAGATGTAGTTTGCTGATTGTTTTGTTCTTTTAATTGGCCTTGGGTGATCGCGGTTCTCTTTTTATCTTTAGTCAACGCAGTTTCATTTCTTGTCTGAAAACTAGTTTGATTAGTTGGTTTAACTGTGGATGTGGCTTGCTGGTTGTTGTCTGCTTTCACATAAGACCAACTTGGAGTCTTCACAGTAGTCTGCGGATTGACTTCAGTCTTCGCTTGAGTCCAGTATATAGGTTTTATAGTAGTTGTTTGTTGCCAATACTGCGTTTGCTGAGTGGTACGTAATGCGCTTTCTGGTAATTGTGCTTCCGTCCAATACTGAGGCTTTAAAGTTGTTGTCGTCTTTGGGGTTGTTTCAGTCCAAAACCGAGAGTTTGTAGTAGTCTGCGGCTTTTCTGTTTGATACCAATATTGAGCCTTTAAAGTCGTTTGTTGTTGGTTATAATTTCTTGAAGTCGTTACTGTGGGTCTCGCAGTAGTTGAAGTAGTCACCCCAGGTCTTACTTCTTCGTAGCTACCGGCAGCCCCAACAGGTACCGCACTTTCTCCTACTTGAGGTCCAATTCGACAAATCTCTCTTCCGTTAAATCTTATGGCTTTCAGCTTTGGTGGGATAGCATCGGCATTATATTGGATAAAGAAACGTACGGGCAGCGGTTCTTCAGGGCAGATCGACAAATTAGTGTTTTCTATTTTAAAATCTATGTTGTCGTTAGTCGTTACCTCGCCTAGCCAGTTCTGAAAGATCAACAAAGTTGCTTCATCTTGTAACAAGACGTAATTTCCAAGAATAATTATATTGGAATTAATTTCTAATGCTAGATATGAAACTACTTTAAGTACAGCATTCTATAAAGGGGCCTTTTGTAGAGTCTTCGTCATACGAAAGTAAAATAATCTCTTACACCCTTTATTATCTTTACAACCGAACGAACAGATTATTTTTCAATGTAAACCAAAATTCAATACAAATAAGGTAAGGAAGAGAAATAATTAGGGTTTAACTGAACTTACCCCAAGGATGTTAGCCTTATTCTCAAGCACGATGTTCAGCCACAGCGCATAGAGAGGGATGTCAGTGGTCAAGTTGACGACTCCATACCACTTGTTACTCTCTGTCGCCAGCGGATCGTACGAAAACACGTTGGGGCATGGCGATACGAAGTCAGATACTTGGGTGGTCTGAGCAGACGATCGCGAAGCCAGCATAAGAGCCAGGAAAGAGCTCAAAGCTCTAATCTGCAACATAGAATTACTATCAGGCTCTTCATAATCATACGGAGGAAAAAGAGTTGAATCTCCCTGCATGATGTTACTCGTTGGGTGCCTCAAAACAACTGCCAGTGATTTCTGCGGTGTCATAAGAGGACAAAGGGTTACATCTTTATTGTTATTCAATAATGCCCTATAAACTATAATGGGTTTCATTATAGATTTAATTCGTTACGTAAACATCGTATTATGATTTTTTTTGGTATTTCTAGCATTATGATGGGAAAATGTAAACATGAGTAAACAAGACGTGATTTTATGACGTTATTCGATGTCGCGACGGGTTGTTTATAAAATATGTTAACATCTGTCAGTCTTCTAGTCTAATAGAATGCAGCTGAATACCAGTATTTTATATGCAGCGACTGCTTATCTGACCTCCACAACCCAGTTACTGGGTAACACGATACCCCTTGGTAAGACTGGTTGTCAGACTTTAGGGCCTCTGTCAACGGTCTATGAATGACGGCCGCGACCAACGGCTTAACGTGTTTTCCAAGGCACGAAGGGGTCTCGATATGTAATGGATGGTTACCCATCCACGAACAGACCGCGGCAAGCGTAGGTTAACTTGAGTGCGGACTGTTATCATATAGCCATGAGCTTTTAACGGGTATTATAAAAAAGTCAGTTAGTTGTTATTCCCGTCATTGTGATAATTTTTTTGTTCTGGACCATAACTGGGAACCTTCTGGTTATTGAAGGTCAAATTTCCAACTTTTTCAGACGTTTTTAATTTTAAATACCCCCACAAACCTTGCATGCACACAATGTTTTCGAGCTTACATTGCGCGTCGCAAATAAAAGTCGTTTCCCAGCAATTATTCTTGTGCTACTTAATTTGATGTACAGAATGCGAGATAGACGGCTATGTGATGGGTCTTTTTACACCCTGTATGTATAGTATGATAATTTAAGCCTGCAATTTTGTTGTCCCACTGTGTCCTATATACCTACTAGTGGGGCAAAGACTCTCTATCTGCAGGCGTAGCATGGCGCTTTCTATCTCTACGAAGAATAGACATAGCTTTTTCTATACAAAGTGACAGTTCGTTTCTTCATTTTTGACATCCACCGTAGAAATCTTTCTACAATCTGTCATTTTGTCTTTCATTTCTAACTATCTTTGTCTAGGTCTTTTTATATGTAGACTATTTCGGAAGAAAGTTTTCTATCCTTACTGTCAAAATCGCACTGACAACCGATAAATCCTATGATAAAACAAATAATTCTGAGTCGAATTATGTAAAAGAGTGAATTTCGTAAAAAGTGCAGTTGACTCTTTCTATTTTGCTGCCGTCTCGTACTATCTACTGTCTACAGGAAACGTCATTTTTGTCTACTCTTCCGTCGACAAAACGGTGCTCATGCTACGCCTGCAGAAAATTAACAATCGTTGATCGCCGCGGTACAGCCGATCAGGGGGCCTAGACAAAATCCCTTTTCTGTAAACGTTAACGCCAACGGAAAGATCAAATTGTATGGAGTTGACAGAAGCAGTCACGTGACATCTCTAAAGCTAATGTCAACTCCATACAATTTGATCTTTCCGTTGGCGTTAACGCTTACATAAAAGGGATTTTGTCTATAGCCTCAGGTCAAATAGATACCGACGATATTGACCACAAAATACAGGTTTCCCTAAGAAATTTTCCTTAATCAAAATTCAGTTTTTTCCAAGTTTAACTTAGAAAAAAAAGTTGATAGTCAGGTTTTCAATCAACTGCATATAAGAATCGAAGCGATAGCTATACGATAGATAAATCGTTTATTTGGTGCACACGAAACACATAGCACAACATACAAAAACACGGTTAAAATATAACTAACATTAAAAAACATATTTAAAAACTTTTTACAAAAGAAAAACAACAGTCTTCCAAAAAAAAACACTAGAAAGTGATAAATAACATTAATTTCCGAAGTCGGTGGCAGAAAAATTAAAACTGTAAAGCAAAGACACCGACTTCCGAAATTGAAGTTATTTTTCACATACCACATATGTAAATAACAGTGACGGAGTCACATAGAACATCGTCTACATATACTAAGTGGGAAAAATACGTAATATTGAAGCTAATTCAAAAACTACGTAAGCAAACTACTCAAACAAGACTTCCGCCGAAAGTCTCGCAAAATTAGATAATTAATAAGGGTTTATAAGATGATGACTAAAACATAATTCTTCTTAACATTTTGCTGTAAGTTACCTACTACATCAAGTAGTCATTCAATATATATAAAATCATTAAATTCTTAAATCTGCATCAAGAAGCTATTAAAAATCTTTGGTTTTCTATCAAAACTTCCTCCTAAGTTTGACATCACGACCTTTATTATATTCGACAAACTTGTTTCTAACAAAATAATAAAGAAAAAACTTATTTCTAACATATCACAAACCGGTCCACCATTGATTTGATCGCCTATTCACTTAATATAGGTATTATTTATAATCACCACACTTCACACCATATAATCACATCGCCAAATGTACATGACCATCACTAAAATAATCACCACTCATTTCCATTCTTACCATTTTGAAAAATGATTCCAAATTTTTATTTAAAAAAGGAACTGTTGTATTTTCAAACACGATTGGCGCCCGCGCCTGATTTCGCAACAATGACATAAAAAGGAATTACTACTAAGTTCAAGTTTGAAACAAAAAGGAAGAGAGAAATACATCCTTATGTGGAAAAGAGACAAATATATGTTGTGATTTATCTATTAAATGGAGATGCAAACCAGTTAGTTTATAATTTAATCATGACAAGAGGTTATGGAATTTTAATAAAGCCGTTTTTAATCATGTTTTGCATCATTACATTCCATGGTAAGGAAATAAAAAAGTATCGTAGCTCTGCCGGATACATTGCAGACATACCTACCAACTTATACACCTCGAATACCCGCCTACGTCTAACGACAACATGTATCCTAACCATAATAAGTGAAGATTTATATACAGGTAATAATAATATAATAATAATAAACTTTATTGACATAAGTACATTTACAATATAATAAGATTCTCTAACACCTGCGGGTTGATTAGAAGTTGAGTACATTCCTGGTAATAGGTGACGTAAAAGCAAATTTCCAAACATTTTGAACCGATAACTTGGGGTCCGACATGGGTTAATTAGAATTTATATCGAACTTTTTAAGTTTTTAAAAACTTCCCAAGTCTGGACATCAAACTGGTAATTGTGAGAAATCTGCTCCGCTTTGGTCAACCGAATAAATACTTCGAAAACCAATTTATCAAAAAAGTACCCATACGTACACACGGCTACACATCAAGCTATACATTTCCAGTATAAGCTGACCTCGCTTTGTATGGGATTTCCGTACAATGCGAGGTCAGCTTCTATACTCTAGAGCCGTGAAGTTTAGGTTTTGTTTTTTTTTAAAGCTTCTCTTGTTTTTTGTGGCAGTAAACTCAAAATAAATGTATATTAGCATTTGACGTATAAATAACAGAAAAAGCTTCCTTAGCTTTCTAAAATGATAGAACAATCAGCACGAACAAGAATGAATAAGGAAAAGCAGAGGGTGATAAAATACTAGGTATTATGGTGGTGTCATGTCGGTCGGAAAGAGGAAATTGTCTATTTGATAGCTGCGCAACCACAGAGCACGGAAACGCCTCAGCGGCCGCTGCCGGAGGCGGCATTGTTTGACACTTGCCATACAAACCAAGAGTCTCAACGTTTACTCGCACTATAATACAAACAACGACGGAACGCAACGACGGAACACAAATCGCGACAGAAGTTTTGTGCTCAACGCACTTTCAGTAACACGGTTTTTGAAACGAAGTTTTATAGCGCGGCTTTCGGTAGGAATAAACTGGCAGAAATCGTCACATAACGAAAAAGTCAGTTTCAAGTGTCAATTTTTTTTGTTTTTGAAACTTTAGACCATATTATACTGCTCTGAATTAATCCTAATCCTAACTATTAAGGCCAGGTAGACCCAATGAAGTAGGCATTCAACGCTTCCACCCTTCACGCGAACGCCACTTTATTGAAAGAATTAAACACAAATTCTTCTTGTTTATGTTATTAACTTTTCTTAGATTTTTTTTTTGAAGGAAAGCTTTCTTAAACTTCAAGAAAAATAAGAAAACAAACAAAAAAAATCATCGATTTAGCCTCCTCTTCCGTTTTTTTCTTATCGAGTGAAGTTTTTAATATCGTGTTTTGAACCACGAATAAGTAGACTTGACAAGTAAACTACAATATGATTTTTTTTGCTTTAAACAGTCACTAATTGTTTGTTTATTATTGAGTCAGAGTGTTGTAAAATTCGGAATACAAATAAATGCGAAAGAGAGTTTGAATCTGATGTTTGTTTGCTACGCTTTCACGCTAAAACGGCTGAACGGATTTGGATGAAATTTGGTAGGTGAGTAAACATTGACCTGGAGAAGGACATAGGCTACTTTTCATCCTGGGTCGCAGAGGAAGTCGCGGGTAACAGCTAGTACATAATATAAAGCTGCTAAAGGAACTTCGTTCCAACCGGGAGTCTTCTAACGGCACCTCCCAACTTCTTTTAGTACTGGGTTCTCTAGGTACTCCCGCGGGGCGGTTCCGTGCTCTGGGTGCAAAACGTTATTTGAATACATGCGAAAACTAGCAACAATGTTGGCGCATACTATATGTGCATCTCCATCCGTTGTTGAAGAAGAAAGGGCTGCTTTGGCTGTTTCAATTTTTAATGCAGCGGATGCAGATTTAATCATGTTGATCTTCCGGGTTCACTCCAATAAGGAAAACCACCGAAGCCAGCTCCAATAAGGAAAACTCCTTATTGGAGCTGGCTTCGGCAGTTTAGATTCAGATTCAAATGCATTTATTTGCGAAAACATTTATAGATAATATACATGGTATAGCCGTAGAACCGATGACTGTTGGGGTAGACGTGTTCTTGAGTGGAGACAGCGAATCGGCAAACGTAAGGTAGGATGCCCTCAGGCTAGGTGGAGCGATTTGCAGCGAGCGGTTCGCAGGGTGGCTGGTAGCAACTGGATGAGAGTTGCCGAGAATCGAGCTGAATGGCGTGCAATTGGAGCGGCCTATGTCCAGCAGCGGACTGCTATAGGCTGATGATGATGATACATGGTATGATGGTTATTATAGGTGATACAAGGTTTTTTTTTTTGGCTTAACTTGTTTGACCATAGCTGGTGTACAAATATTTCAAATAAATCAACAATTAACATCAATTAATATAAAAAATAGTCGACTCGCTCAACTGATTTTTAGTTTCTGAATGTTCATTAACTTGATCTTCGGAATTCGGATTTCATAGATCAAAATGGCAAGATGTTTCGTTCAAATCGTGACTTCGATGCACCAAGTGCAAAGTAAGGTTTCTCATAGTTTTCTGTATGAAAGTAGGAAATAAACAGTGTTACTTAGTAGCAAATGGTTCACTTGTTCATCAAGGCTTTCAGTACTTATTGGAATATTTTGGCTTTTGTAATATTCACGATGTTTTCCTTCACCGTTTTTGAAGCAAGTTATAATTATACAATACGCACACGAATCCGAAAAGTCAGAGGTGCGTGGCTTTTGTTCGAACTCGAGACCTATGACTTGGCAGTCTGACGGTCACACAACTAGGCTATCACTGCTCTCCTGATTACTGAGATGACGGCTTGGAATGCATGGAAAAATAAGACATGCTACGCCAACCTCAAATAAACTGGTATCAATAATCATCATCATTTCAGCCGAAAGACGTCCACTACTGGACATAGTGCCAAGCACCGCCACTTCGACCGGTTCTGTGCTTCTCGCAACCAGCGGATTCCCGCGGCTTTCACCAGGTCATCGGTCCTCGGTCAAGACCTTGTGGGGCCTTCCAACGCTACGTCTTCCGGTAAACGGTCGCCAGTCCAGAACCTTTCGGCCCCATCGGCCATCTGTCCTGCGAACAGTGTGCCCTGCCCACTGCCACTTCAGTTCGGCAATACTTCGGGCTATGTCGGGTTCTGGGATAAATGCTGGATGATATTTCTCAATCACTCAAACTAAGTCAAAGATATTTTATTACTGAGAAATTATAATTTAACTTCTAAAAGTTAAATACTTCTATACCTTTATAAAACGGTACCTTAGTTTATGCGTTCGAAGGCATTCCGCTCGACTTTATTGCAAAACTTTTGAGTATTGTTCTTCAAAAGGAAAACTGACTACCTACTTACGAAGTTTTTTAGACTTTTTATTTGCATACAGCAAGACGCCGGAAGAGAGTCGTGGTGAAGCTACACTAGATACGGTCATAAGTTCATAACTTAGATGGCATGGAGACCCATCCGACTTGCAGTAGTCATAATTTGTCATAGGAGGCTTTGATGAATATTAGGTTATTTGGTGGCAATGGTTAAACGTCAAATGCTTTTACTATCTCAATGATTAGGTACAGTCACGAGCAAAAATATGTATACACTCAGCAAAATTCAATAACGTTTTTCTCGTGGAATAACGATTGTTACTTTGAGATGATACCTATTTCATAATAATAGGGGTTCAAAAATACTATGTTCGTTAAATCATTAAATTACAATAAATACAGTAGGAGAAAATCACTTTTAAAAGTTTCTAAGTGTATACATATTATTGCTCGTGACTGTATCGCGGAGAAAGAAACTGAAATAAATAGTATTAGTATATACCCTATAATAATTAATTGGGAAAAGGCTAGGCAGATGATGAAGTAATGGTAGAATGTAATGTATGAAACAAGATCATACAAGTATTGTAAACCTACATTCTCGTGAATAAATGGAATTGATTTGGCCAGAAAGTCTAAAATTCTGACAAAAATTTTACACTTTCTGACCATACTCAACCTGGTGTCAACCCGGTGAATTGCGGAAGTCATAAAAGGCCCCACCCATCCTATGACATTCATCGTCATTCTCCTGCCCTTATCCCAATTTATTTGGGGTCGGCGCAACATGTCCCTTTCTTCCATACTTCTCTATTTCCCGTCATCTCGATAGTCACCCCCTTTCTAGCCATATCATCTTTCACACAGTCCATCCATCGTTTCTTTGGTCTTCCCCTACTCTTATAGCCATCGACATTCATACCCAAAACTTTCCTCACAACATTTTCCTCATTCTTTCGCATCACGTGCCCATACCATGACAACCGATTTCCGCACAATTTTTCAGTCACCGGTGCCACTTTCAGACTTCCTCTTATGTACTCATTTCTTATTCTATCCATTCGTGTAACACCACACATCCCTCTTAACATTCTCATCTCAGCTGCATGCAATTGCCTTTCATTCATCCCTTTTGTGGCCCAACATTCTGATCCATACAAGACAACAGGTCTAACTATTGTTTTATATATCTTCCCCTTAAGTTTAAGGGGAATGCGGGAGTCGCAGATTGTTCCCGTAACCTGCCGCCATTTCATCCATCCAGTGTTAATTCTGTGCTTAACCGCCCGATCTACTTTGCCGTCGCTTTGCACTAGTGAACCGAGATACCGAAAGTCGGAGCAGACTGAGAGAAGTGCGCCATCAAGCGTTATGGCTCCAGAACTGGAGAGACCGCCGAAATCGCAGAACATATGCTCAGTTTTGGTTCTGCTGATTTTCAAGCCAACATTCTCCAGCTTCTGTTGCCATTTCTCCAATCTGCTCTGGATCTCAGGTTCAACTTCACCGACAAGAACAATGTCATCGGCAAACAGCATGCACCAGGGTGCCTCTTCCTGTATGTCCGACGTCAGAGCGTCCATAATCAACAGGAAGAGGTAAGGACTTAAAGCCGAACCTTGGTGCAAGCCTACAGCCACACTGAACTCGTCGGTATTGCCAACAGCCGACCGGACGTAGGTACGAGATTGACTGTACATAGCACGAATTAACTCTACATACTTCCCGGGCAAACCTTTCTCTTTCAAGGCCCACCACAACACATCCCGAGGTACCCTATCATACGCTTTTTCCAGATCAATGAACACCATGTGCAAGTTCTTGTGCGCACGTCTGTACTTCTCGCACAATTGGCGGAGTACAAAGGTGGCGTCCATTGTTCCTCGACCTGGCATAAACCCAAACTGATTTGAGGTTATCTCACTCTCCTCTCGCAGTCTTTTCTCTATTACTTTCTCCCATACCTTCATACTATGTGACATGAGCTTTATCCCTCGATAGTTGTTGCAGTCCTGTACATCACCTTTATTTTTGAAGATGGGCACTAGCGAACTATTGCACCATTCTTGTGGGATCCCTCCTTCATGCAACAACTTATTGAAGAATAAAATCAGCCACATACATCCATCTTCTTTTAAACACTTCCATACTTCTACTGGTATATCATCTGGGCCCATAGCCTTTCCATTTTTCATACTTTGAACTGCCTTTCTTACTTCATCTATGCTAATTTCCCTCACCAAACCCATATTGACTTGTACCTCTTTGAGCACACCATTCCATATATTCTCTTCATTCATTAGCTTTTCAAAATAAATCTTCCATCGTTCTTTTATTTCGTCATCTTTGGACAGAACCTTACCGGCGTCGTCTTTTATACATTTAATATGAATTATATCTCTTGTTCTCCTTTCTCTTTCTTTTGTAATCCGGTAGAGCTCCTTCTGGCCTCTAGGGCTGTCCAGTGAGTCATACAACTTCTCCTGCGCCATAGCCCTCGAAACTGCTACCGCGTTTTTTGCCTTTCTCTTCCATTCTTTATAGATCTTTTACATTATGTGTGGTTATTATTAGTCATGAAGACCATTTCCTATCCTCCGTTTCAATGCACTTCAGTGCCGTTTCCGTGAACCACAGCATGTCAGGTAGGTAGTTCCAAATACAATAATTGGTGATGCATAAACTTTCATCCTCTAGTAACCAGTAGCTGCACTTAGAACTTACCAACGACTCACTCAAACTGATTGATATATTCATCAATGAAACCACATATTACTTTACTACCTACTAAGTACTACTGTACTTAACAAGAACTCATTAGTCGAATTGATTTTTGCCACAGATACTGCTAATGACGCGCTCATTAGTACTATCTGTATAATCTTAGATATATCAGTATAAATATAGTATCATTACTTGATACGCCAATTATCTATAAAAAAACATTAAACAAGTAATTATTTTTTCCATTGAGCGGAATTTCCGCTTTGAACTTTTAGTGTAGGAATATTTTAACATAATTGCTATCAGATGGTTTCTGCCTAATTTGAGGGCTCATTGCATTTTACGACGATGGATCTTAACTTTTATGGCTTTATAAAATAGAGTTCAAATTGAAATGACCGGCGCAACATTGTCAAAAGAGTCTATAAACCTTGTTTATTAGGCATAGAATGTTGATGTCACAATCAGTTCCACACCAGTATTGCTATTCTGTAAACATCACGCCGTGAAAACTTAGGTGGAGTGAGCTGTGAGTGTCATCCCACCTGATGCTAGGGATGTCCAAGCTAATACATTTACAATCATAATCGAGATTTAATAATATTTTAAAGCTAGTAGGTATTTAAGTGTCTAAACATTAGTACTATTCAGGGATGATAAAATAGAATAATAGATATTCAGTCAGAAACTCAATTTTGTTTTACCTACTCAATATTTTTCCTAGACTAGTCCCGCGAGCGCGTTACGTAAGTACCTACTTACAATAAATAATATAAAACATACCTACCCGTTTAATTAAGCAAGCTACTAACGAAAATGCGCATCAATATAGTTTGTTAATATTTACCCATTGTTAGACTGTTTATTTATATCAACGCAATCCCATGACCCAATCGCGGCTCAGGCTATAGGACTTAGTCTAGGAAAAAAATTGAGTAAGTAAAACAAAATTGAGTTTCTGACTGAAAATCTGTTTTGCTATTTTATTTAAAGCCTCCTTAAATAGTACTAATGTTTAGGCATTCAAATAATAGCTTTAAAATGATATTTATTAAGTATCAATAGAATTAGAATAAAAATATTATTAAAATCTCGATTATGATTGTAAATGTAATGCTTGGGCATCCCTAGCTTCAGTGACACTGACAGCCCACTCCACGCTCACTTCACCTAAATTTTCACCTAGGTTTTTACAGAATCGACCGGCAGTATTTGAAACTGCGCTGGCTGACGTTAGCCGAAGGCTGGGTGATCATCCTAACTAATTTATAAATGCGAAAGTGAATTTCTTTATTTGTTTGTTACGCTTTCACGCTAAAACGGCTGAACGGATTTGGATGAAATTTGGCACAGGGGTAGACCATAACCTGGAATAGGACATAGGATTACAGGGTTTTTATGACTCTTGAAGAATAGTTAAGCGGAATAGGTTACTAAATATATCTACGTCTATTGTATTAGGTTTAACATTTCCAAAAAATAACAAAATATTCTTCATACATTCTTAACATCAGTGCTATTAGGTTCAACTAAAGTCTCGAACTCCCAGCAGAACACCGACCCAGCTTGGGAAAAGAACTCGTTCCTCCATTTAATCCTGCCGTAGTCCTGGACAGAAGCAAACAGGTGCTGCATCTTGTTCGCATCCAGACCCTCGAAATAATATTTGCCCTGGAAATAGTGTCATTAGTTGTTAAGATCGTATAGAACTTAGGGATTTTTGTAAGCCCAGGGGGCCAAGTCTACTAATTTCCAAACATGTCAGTGGTCTCACAATGATCAGTTTTTGACAGATATGCCATACAAAATCTGTCAAAAACTGATCATTGCGAGACCACTGACACGTTTGTAAATTAGTAGACTTGGCCCCCTGGTTGATTGGCGAAATGGTTTCGTAAAGGCAGGAAGTTTCTGAACTCCTATATGAGGTGTATCTTTTCATACACTACATCTCTTAAAGGGTCATTGTACTCATAATTATGAACAACTTTCACAATGGGACCAACGCTGAAATCGCGAAAAAAAATTAGCTGTTCCCTACATTTATGTTTGCATAGTTCGTTAAAATGTAGGGAACAGCTGATTTTTTTTCACCCCCCTTATGAGCCCCCTGACCCAAATGATTAAGAGATTTCGTGTATGAAAGGTACACCTTATACAGGGTGTTAGGGTGAACACCGTTATCCTTGCAACCAGAGGTTTGGTTTCATTTATAGAACGTAAAATCAATGGAAAATTACAACTTTTTTTTTATTTTTTTTGAATCTTCATTTTACCACAAGAGACGCAAGTTCATTGCCCTATGCGCTAGGACAACGAACTTGCGTTTCAACACGGGCGGGGGGGTGCGGGGTGTCATCTGACCGGCCGCGAGCGCGACCTCTCCCTCAGTCAGTCAGCTGTTTCGTTAGAGAGCACGGTGTCGGATAGAAACTTTTTAAAATCTTTTAGTGAAAATAACGTTTTTTTTTTGTTGTGTTCGGTCATTTATTTTTATATTTAAGTCAACTACTCATGGTTTGAATGACAAGAGGTTTACCCTTACAGCCTGTATAAGTCCTAATAATTAAATCCAATTTATGGACACATTAGGAGTGCCGGGGTCTTAGAAAAATCCTATCCTAATCCTATCTCCATCCAACATGTTATGTACATTATTTCCCCATGACTTATTACAAGTATTCTTTTAAAGATAATAAAGATGTGATGACGTCATATTATTTGGTGTGCTACAGCCTATTCAGCAATAAATTATTTATTAAAATTAAAAAACCAATACATAAAACATTATTTTCAACGCACATACACGAAAATATTGCTACTTTTCCGAGGAAAACATTAGTGTTCATGGTTGTTTTAAAAACTAAGAAAATGTTAGTATGAAAAATGCAACTTCTTTAAAACTCTCCATACAAAACGCTGATTTCATAGGTGGGGACCTAATACTAAAGCTGGTTATCATTAAATCACTTCCAACCATTACATTACATCTCTGTCCTGCCAGCTCAAATCCATCAGCCCTTTCAAACCACAGCTAATCAACAGAGGTAGCCCTACTACTAGGGCAATCGACATAGGCTCCAGTCCCTAATTTTGAGCAATAGGCATACATTCGGTCGCGGCCCGTGATTAGAAATGCGGGTCGAATGTGGGTCAAATTTGGGTCAATTCCAATCAACAGATGTAGGTCCAAAATTCAAAATGTGAGCCTTAATTTCTACCCATGTCAGAAATGAAACGGTCGAATGGGTTTAGCGTGAGTGCTGTTAGGGTTGAAAAGTTAATAACGGTTGGATTTGTTATATTAATAAAGTAAACGGGGTTTAGACAGATGTATAGATTTTCCGTTAGGTAGTTACGTAAGAGGAATTTATAAGTACTGAATTTGACAGGAATAATTATTTTGTCCTTATTTGGGTTTGAGAAGCTCGTGGCTAAGTAATAACAGCCGCACGGGTCGATTTATCAGGTTAAACTACGCTTGCCGGGGTTGGTACCGAGACTCCTCCGTGACTCGGAAAGCACGTAAACCGTTGGTCCCGGCTGTCATTCGTGGATCCTTGACAGTCGTTACAGGTCAGCCCGAAAGTCTGACAACCAGTCTTACCAAGGGGTATTGTATTACCCAGTAACTGGGTTGTGGAGGTCAGACAGGCAGTCGCTCCATGTAAAATAATGGTATTCAGCTGAATCCGGTTATACTGGAAGCCGACCCCAATATAGTTAGGAAAAGGCGAGGCAGATTGATTGATTTGAGTTTGAGGTCAGTCGATTATGGTAAACCTTTCCAGAATTCTAAACTATTCCATGTTATAATTAACTAGCTGATGCCCGCGGCTTCGCCCGCGTTGATGTCGGTTATTATATACTAAAACCTTCCTCGCGAACCACTCTATCCATTGGTAAAAACAGCATGAAAATCGGTGCGGTAGTTTTTGAGTTTATCGCGAACAGACGGACGCGGCGGAGGACTTTGTTTTATAATATGTAAGGATTATTTATTAGAGTAGTAAGTGGGTATAGAGATTTAAATGGGATTAAAATGAGATGTTTTGTTGCTAATCACACCAACTTCCAGCTAGCATGCTAGAATGTACAGTGGCGACGATCCAAAAAACAAACCAAGCTAATACAGGGTGTAAGGGACTCACAGCCCTCCGTAGACTGATGGGATGAATTCAGTACCTATATCATACTAAGACGACCGGTACATGAAATTATTTCAGGAACGTTATGGGAATCCAATAAACCTGATTTGTTTTATTTCCTTACACGCATTGCGCAAAACGCACGTAGCTGCACTCCCCGTGTAGGGAGGGGCGCGCTCACGCCACGTGATTTATCAATGTAAAATTCTGAGCATCACACGTCGTTGGTTATAGTATTTTAACATCCACTGCAGATTTTTTTATTTTAGCTATTTTATTTACATAAATAGAGTGCTGTGTACAGGTAATGTAATTTTACATTGAAAATTTTCCAGTGGAATATGATTTAAAATACCTGAGTACCTCCTGTTTATTTGCGGAGGGCTGTCCCTTACACCCTGTATAAATCATTGTAAAAAGCAAAAATCAATTATTGAACTTCTGAAAGTGTTGGATACAAACAGACTAAATAAATAGAATAGTAAACAATAATAACCTTAAAAAATATGCAGTTTTTATTGTCATACTTGACTCCCAAGAAAAGAGTGACTATCGGCATGAAAATGCTGTTGCAGCCCATGTTATTGATAAGGTAGACCAGCTTCCACTTATCCTGCTCCCAGAAGAATCCTTTAGCTTTAATCTATACACAAAAAAAAATACATTTTTTTGTAAAAAAAAATAAAATCTCATTTTTTGTAAAAAAAAAAAAGACATTTTTTGTAAAAAAAAAATGGGTTGTGGCGGTTGTGACTATGTCGTGGACACCACGGAACAAATACGTGGTAACGAATTCTTTCATCCTTTAGCTATCGAGTGGTATACTTAAATTTTGGATGTAGATGATAGTTATGTAGCTGCAGCATCAAACTGTATTCCCCAATCAGTTTTTTATGTTGCCTCCCACTATGGAAGCAGAAAAGACGTCAAAAATAACGTAAAAGGTGAACAGATCAGCACCACAATTCCTAATCCATTACCTACTTACTTCATAGTTCTTAAACTCAATGAACGTGACTGAACTGTTAAAAGAAAGGAATTGTGATCAATTGTCACTTTATGTGTTATGAAATTACCAACTGCTTTTATTTTCTGGAATTTAAGCTTAAAGTCTGTCTTAAAAATACTAGTGTAACTACTTCAATGCCTTAACTACGAACATTAACTTTTGGTAGAAAAAAACGCGTAATAATGATATAATCAATGCTCATCCGTTCTCTGTACCTCTGAGGGGCTAGACAAGTGACAATCGCATCGAAAGCGTGTCGTATTTCTACAACGACTTTCAATAGGATTGACATAAGATATTTGATACCTAGCTTATAATTATGTCAGTCCTATTATACATTATGTCTGCGTTTTCCATCGCCATTATCGCTGATAGAATGTCACTTTGTCTAGGGCCTCTATATAATAAAAGAGGCGTGTGCCACAGCAATCTCCTTACCTTCTTATTCTTACAATCTGTCAGAATAGTGACGTTCCCTCGTAGCAGATTATTCTTCAAGCTAGTGTTGTAGACCTCTACATCTAAAAATACCGGTGGATTCTTGTCTATGGGCAGTGTCGACTTCAAGCATTTCGTTGCTTTCATAATTGTTGTATGAAATGGGCCCTAGAATTTGCCAAAAATGAAAATAAAATATTTACCTTTCAAAAACTAAAGAGATTTTTATGCTGTAGGTGTAGTACCCATTGCTAAAAGACTAAATACTATAAACGACCACGTTTGGCAAACGAACTTGATCGTCTGAGAAATGAGAGTACACTTTTAGCTCTCATTCGCCAAGTGTGCATAAAAGCAAAAGGATCTTCGTCCCAACCGAGTGTACAACGACACCTCTCGACGTGCAATATGGAACTTCGTTCAGAAAACACAGTATTAATGACTTACATCCATAAACATGCGACAAAATTAAACTTATAGTGGAAAAGAGTGGTCGTTTTGGGGACTGCATTTAAAACATTGACGTTTAAAAAGTGCTGATTCACAGCCTAATGAGGCTAATTAGCGATAAGGCCGCCCATTGTATATTTTGTAAGGTTTGATTTTTTTTGTTATATAGTTTTGTGGTGTACAACAAAGTATATATAAATAAATAATTAATTAATTAATTAAGAGTAACTAAATAATTTTGGACTTAGATTTTTTACAATATTTTAAACGCTGAAATATGAATATTATTATTAATGCTGTGTTTTAACTTATAGTACATTGTGATACGAGTGTGCTCTTTTGGATATTACAGCCGAGGCGGTATTTTCGATAAGGTAGCCGAGAGTGTAATAATCAATGCACACGCGTTTCATACGACGTTTTTCAACACACTTGCGAGGAAAAAACAGACTTGTTGTAAGAACTTATGCTACAATAACGTACCTAATTATAGAGATGATATATTTATACATTTTAAGTGACCTTTGTTGCCACGTACTGACTATCCGGAGTTTCTTTTAAAAACTTCTATGTAGGTTGGTGATTTTGTATTTTTGATAGGTAAAATAAACCACACAACGAAAACGATAGTAAACATGTATGAAAAATGGCGCGCTGGCCGCTGGCTGGTTTTGTTTTTCCATAGGTGTAAATAAAGGCACTGGCAAAACCGTTAGACAGCCTATACATAAAAAAATGATTTGAATATTTTTATTATCACTTAACGTATCATAGCGGAGTCAAATCTATTTATTATTATTTACGCTCTTTTCCTCTACGTGAAATCGATATTTTTAATAATGATTACAAAAATGTTAACAAATTTTTATTATAATTTATTAATATTTGGCTGGTTTTGTTTTTTCCGCTAGCGATGCGCTCGCGGGTGTAAATAAAGGCACTGGTAATACCGCTGAACAGCCTATATAAAAATATAATAATGTTAATCGTAGCCTATTATATAGGTAATACATAATACGCAAATGGGGTTAGGGTAGTGAACAATATAGACTGAAATTGCCATAAACCCTTGTTTATTAATACAGATAGAGTTTTATTCCGCGCGAACGCGGTGGCACAAGGGCAGGCCAGCGCGATTCGTCTAGGCGGGTCAAGTGGCCTGCGCGCGTGCCACCCGCGGTCTTACCGAAAAAAAGGGGAAGTCTCTGCTCGGGTGTACATAGAGAATGCTCATTTATTAGTAGGATAGTTCATACTAATTAATGTTTATTAAGTATCCCTCAGACGTTTAGTTATGGTAAAAAAAAAACCCATGGGTATGCATGGAATTTTTTTTTACCTTAACTAAACGCCGCTGGTTTGCTTATGGTTCTTTTTTTTATAAAAACTTGCTTTTGAGCGCTTGTCTTTGGTAAAAAGCTTCACCAAAACCAATTTCTATTGGATACAAATTCCATGCTACCATGATAGTACTTACTAATTCCATACTGCCATGTCATTACTCCGACTAGTAAATAGTTATCTGTGGCGCACATTACCGCACTAGTGCGGTAATGTAAAGTAAAATGCACGCTTCCATAATACACTGCATTATGAACCTAAAAGCGGTTTAATAAGAGCCACTTTACGAGCAAGTGTGTTGAAAAATAAATAAATATACAACTTACTGATCGGAACGCCGAAGCAGGCACGGCATTAATGAAATAATATGAACATATTATAAATATGCAAATGAATATTATTTCTACGTATTTCGCACTCATTATTGGTAGGTAATGTTGTTTCAGAAGGTACATTGATATTAATGAGATTGTATTATGGTATACCTATAGGTAGTAGCATAATTAAGGCAGCGTTTATAGAGCTAGGATTTTTCCTAGCTCTGTAAACGCTGTTATTTTAAAATAAATGAAAACCTGAAACAGGCTCACGGTAATCATCATAAGGAACGACTATTGCACCAATCCTGAAATCGCGAAAAAAAATCCTGTTCCCTACATTTTAACCCCCGACGAAAACAGAGGGGTGTTATAAGTTTAACGTGTGTATGTCCGTATGTAGCATCGTAGCTCCTAAACAGTTGAATCGATTTTCCTTTTTTACACGACTACTCAAAAAAGGAGTGTAATGTTTTCAGGGTTCATGTATGTATGTGAGTTTTTTTATTCCACCAGTACTTAAAAAGGCCTGAACGGATTTTTTTTAACTTAGGCTGTCGGCAGTATGGCTCCATTTTAAAATGAGAAAAATAAAAAATAGATCGATACAATATGGGTATGTAATTGCAGGCCTTGATGAGCACATTCTAGAAATATAATTATATAATTTAATGGATAAATTTTACATAGGTAGTGTACATGCAAAACAAACATTTCATATTTTGGCTGCAAACGATTTAATCTGACTTTAGTAACACTGCGAAAGTCTAACCTTATTACCAGAAAACCTATTTATTTGTTATTTTTAGTTAAGACTTCGCATATTCATGTTTTTTCTCTTCTTGTTCTCACACACTATTGTCTACATTTCTTTCTAATTTCTCCTTTCGCAGGTCTGCTGGAAGAAATTTCTTAAGAAATAAGCAGTACCTTTGTACTCATATTTTAATTATGTCGTATCTTTTTTGTATTTTACTGTGTGTACATAAATAATAAAATAAATAAATAAAACCGTTGTTAAGCCTAAACACCTTTTAAACATGACATTTCTGTATGGAGTTTGACATACGAGGGGTGTTCAATAAATAGTGAGAATGAGTATGACGCAATTATTTGTTATCAAATGTTATTTTATTTTTCGACGTAGTCACCTTTCAGGGTTATACACTTTGTTTAACTTTTTTGTAAAAGTAAAATTCCCTTTTTTAAAAAATCTTCTTTCTGATCCCTTAAAAAATCGTGTACCGCGGCGACTACTGCCTCATCATCTTCAATTTTCTGGCCCCTGACATGTTCCTTTAACCGCAAAAATCGGTAAACATCACTGGAGCAAGGTCCGGTGATTATGGTCCTCCATATTATGTGCCAACTCTGGATTTGTACGCGGGGGTGTTATCTTGGTGAAACAAATAAACAACAGAACACGTTCCGAAACGACGCAAACAAATGACTTCTATTTTTTTTTAACAAAAGAGAATTTATTGTTTTTTTTATTATCATCATAGCTAATGTCTGGGCTATGCCTGCCAGTATTATTTTTTTTTCTTTCCAAGGAGAATGTATCTCATTCTCACTATTTATTGAACACCCCTCGTAAAACTGACAGTAGACACGCCCCTAAGTGTAAGGCCCTAAGTGTGTAAATAGTTAGGGAGATGATTGAGTTATTATTAGAATTCTTTCATAATGATGAAATAATTCTAATGGGTGATGAGTTTTTTCATCAGGAATGCTTCAGTAGCAGCTGGAGTCAGAATGTGCCAGGTTTATGGCTATACTTTTAACAAATCTGGCGATGCCTCTACTGGTATTGCAATGTCCATTGGCGGCGGTAACGACTAACCAGTTAACCGCTTTGCCATCGGAAAACTGCAAACCGAATGTATATCAAACGACTTTCAAAAAAACACTAAAAAAGTGAAAAATTACTTAAATTCGGAAGTCGGTGTCTTTGTTTTTCAATTTTCGTTTTCTGCCACCGACTTCCTAAATTAAAGTTATTTTTCACTTTTTTAGTGTTTTTTTTGGAAGTCGGTTGTTTTTTTTTGTAAGAAGTTTTTATTTTCACTTTTTAGTTGTGGTACCTACCCCACACAAATTCGTTTACCGTTATCTGCTATGTAAATAACAGTGACGAAGTCAACTAAGATAATAATATCGTCTACATACGCAAAGTGGGAAAAATACGTAATTATTGAAGCTAACTCAAAAACTACGCAAGCAAAATTAATAAAATTTATATGGGACCACCTCTGAAGCATGACCTACCAAAAAAAAAGGAAGCATCAAAATCGATTCATAATTGGCGGAGAAATCGCTTTGGAGAAATCGTTTGTTTTAACAAACGATTTCTCCAAAGCGACACACAAAAAAATAAAAAAAACATACTCACGAATTGAGAACCTCCTCCTTTTTGAAGAAGTCGGTTAAAAAATACTGGCCTTTGCATCGAGGTCCTCTAGTGTGAACACGGCCTTATGCCCATAGACTCGCACTGACTCGCGTAATAAGGCACTCGACAAAAGCGGAGCGATTATTTCCATATTAAAAATATTATCTAAATATGTATTTAGCGACCCGCTCCTAGTTTGCACGGTTCAATGAGTTTTAAGTCCAAAACTGTCGAATATAATAATCACACAATCATTAGTTTTTGCCTTCAAGTCCATCAGATGTTTAGGAATAAAGGCAATTTAGGACTGTGAACTGAAATTCCGGGCTGTTACGTAGTTGATAGGCTGCTCCTATAAAATTACTATTAGTTGACATTTTCTTTTCTTTTTTATTCTTATGACATTGTAGAATCCTGTTGATCCCGTATTTAAAGCTGATTATATCACTACACTGGCTTATCACCACGACCCATCCTCTTGTCCGGTACGCTACACCTTCCAGCATTTCCCGCCATTTTTAGTGAACTGACAGCTGGCTGACATTAGTGACAGCGACCTCACTGCTGTCGTGCATGGGATAGTGTTTACACATCTACATGATAAAAAAAAACAATTTAATTAATATCATAATTTATTCAATCATGACGTCATTGGGAATTGGAGCGAAATGATTCCAAGAAGAATAATGAGTAAATACTGTCTTTATTAAAATAATGTTACATGTTATAGACACGTTGAACTAATGATTGTAATGATTATCCTTTATAATATAAAGGTGCCTACATACACACGACATGTACACCCAATACCATAATTATGTACACCTTTACAGATATGTAATGCAATTCACGTGTGCGCGACTGCGCGTCGTGTGGCTCTTATGTCTTGTTAATAAGATAATATTGGAATGATTGACGGGCTATTGTGAAATGCAAGATCTCTACTTAGTTCTTATCCAATAACTTGCGCAAGATATCTTCGCTTCTCAACAGAACTGATGTGTCAAAACCAACAAAATTCGATCAGTCACGACTTCACGAGATCAATAATCATAAACATTATCAATAATCCATGGCAAGAATTTTGCTAAGTCTGTAAATATGACGTAGTGTGTAGTATCACATCGCTTTCCGTTGTACCCGACGAGGCCTCGGAGGTACCAGGTAGAACCAAGCTTGAAGACCATGCCGCTACCTGCGCTGGCACACGAAGATATTTCTAGAAACAGAGGAGCGAACTTTATCCGTGTTTCTTTCACAGATACATTCTTCATACACGAAGAGGTTTACCACGTTAGTTTCACGGTTCAGGGTTTGCCAGTCACGAATTCGTGAATCGTGGGTAGCTATGGAGTGGCGCCCTAACATTCAACTCAATTGATTTTTATGATTAAAAATAACAAAGATCTTTGACAGAGATTTAAGGAATGACTTTGAATAATATTCTCTGACTGAAACTGACTGAAATCATCACAGGAGACCTCCTGTGATGATCTCAGTGAATAGAAATAGGACAAACCCCGCAACCTTTTCTTATTTTTTCTTTGTGTTTTCTTTTTTTTGCGTCATGTTTACCGCAATAAACGTATTTTCTTTCTTTCTTTCTTTCTTCTTTACAAGCAAAAGATTTGAATGGCAGTATTACTGGAAGGTGCCTTTGAGGGGCTTTTTCATGAACAGCTCTCATTTTAATCTGGTTCAGATAACTCCACAGTCATAAAACTTTGTCTTACCGCGTCTATTTCCAGCGCAGTAGGTGTATTCTGAAGTATATCGCACCATTCTTTCATGTGACTTGATGCACGTCGCCTGACTTACTACCGGCACCTCCTCCTGATATAGATCGTCTATCACTTTGTCTTTGTCATCAAAACGCCAGCTTAGCAACTGTAACGAAAGAAAACAGGCTATTGCAGTTGATATTTTATTAAATTCCTTACAATTTCAGTCACGTTTGTAGGCGGCAGATGAATGCGTGACAGAATCTCTCCCCGGGCATATTAGTCGGAGGAACCCCGTGTACTTGCCTGGAAACGACCGAACGATGTCAATGAATGGCTGGCGTAAATTAATGAAGTCCTCCGCTTTGAGGTGAAGTACACCATAAGCCAGGTTTAGACCAGCCGAGCCGCCTCGAAAAGCAAGCGCTTGGACGCGTAAAGTATGCGAAATCGTAACGCGCGTCGACACTGACGGAACGTTTTGCTTCGTGAGTAGTCGTGAGCTAGCCTTGCGAGGTGGCTTGGCAGTTCTACATTACCGTATTGAACATGACCAAATGACCGAGTCTTCACATACTTCAGTGTTTTGTACCGCTTGAGGACATCATAATCATCATTTGCCTAGCCTTTTCCCAATTATGTTGGGCTCGGCTTCCAGCCTAACCTGCAGGCGTAGCATGAGCACCGTTTTGTCGACGGAAGAGTAGACAAAAAATACGTTTCCTGTAGACAGTAGACAGTACGAGACGGCAGCAAAGTAGGAAGAGTCAACTGCACTTTTTACGAAATTCACTCTTTTACATAATTCGACTCAGAATTCTTTGTTTTGTCATAGGATTTATCGGTTGTCAGTGTGATTTTGACAGTAAGGATAGAAAACTTTCTTCCGAAATAGTCTACCTACAAAAAGACGTAGACAAAGATCGTTAGAAATGAAAAACAAAATGACAGATTGTAAGATTGTCAAAAATTAAGAAACGAACTGTCACTTTGTATATAAAAAGCTATGTCTATTCTTCGTAGAGATAGAAAGCGCCATGCTACGCCTGCTGATGCAGCTGAATATCGATTGAGGGCTACTGATTTTTAACTGACTTATAAAAAGAAGGTTCTAAAGAAAAGAAAGAGAAAGAAAATAAGTACATTTATTTAGCGCAGACTATAGGGCACACAATACAACGTAACTACAAGTAAAAAAGAAACAAATAATAATATAAAAACAAACATACATACAATATACGCGCGAAAAACATGACCCTTCCTTGCCAGTCAAGTGTAGGTACGCACGGCTACACATCAAGCTATACATTTCCAGTTTATGCATATCTCGCATTGTATAGGATTTCCGTACAATGCGAGGTCAGCTTATACTGGAAATGTATAGCTTGATGTGTAGCCGTGTGTACATAAAGTCCTTTTAAAGTAAAAAATGTGCCTCGCGGCTGCACCAAATAGGCCCAGTTCAGCAAAAATGCAAGGAAGTGTGCCTCGCGGCTGCGCCAAATAGGCCCAGTTCAGCAAAAATGCCAAACAACTAGCGCCTGCTGCTAGTTTTCAACTGGACCTGAAGTATAAGGTGACGGATGTAAATCAGTTTTATACTAGAATGTGGCTTGTGTGTATATATAACCCTTTGCAAAAAAAACGGGTGGTTTTGTCTTTTGTACATTATTGGTTATCATTTAGTTGTAAAGAGGTTTTAATAGCCAAACAATGTTACTGGCACTTAATAAAGAGTCTGGGTAAGAAACAAAGTTAATTCCAAATTCGAAACTTTTGTTTAAAAACAATAATAATCCCGTTTTCCGTTTGTGACTTTTACTAACATTTTGCAGGTTTGCGGTTAGAAGGTTATCCTGGCAACTAAAACTAACTTCTCGTTATTTTTAGTAGAATAATTTATTTGTTTGTCGCATAATCCAGCCTTATTGTGACTTATAAGTGATATCTGTGCGTCGATTGTAATGGCAGAAAAAACAATAAGAGCTAATAAATTGTAGCGCTGTTGGAAGAGGGGTGTAGCCAAAAAACTATATTCTTATTGATTATAACAAATTACTAGTCATTTATGCTAATGACATAGTAAAAATATTAATATTATCCAGACAAAAGCAAATGACTGTTAAGGTGCCCGTTTTTTTTTGCAAAGGGGTGTATAAATAAAATAAATTAGTGTAAACATAACGAAAATTTCCATACATGTTGTGATATTTAATAAAATTGCAAAACAAAAAAAGCTAATGACGCATATGAGATGCAAAACCCTGTTCTATGTTCGACTTATTATATGTTTTCGTCAATTTGTGGACCGAATTTGAATATTCTTTTTTCAATTGGTAGAGGAAGCTTGCACGATGGTCCCGTATAAATTGTATTAGCTTCTCTAACGTAGTTTTCGAGTTATCTTCAATAAATAAGTATTTTTTTACCCACTTGGTCTTAATGAATGATGTTTTAAGTTCCTGTCACTGTTATTACCCTATCAAGTAGTGGTATCCGAATTTGTGTGGGGTAGATACCACAACTAAAAAAGGAAAAATAAAAAAGTGTAGCAACGTCAATACACACCAATCCCTTCTTCCCAATTATATTCTTCAGATCTATATCCTTCTCTGGCCACAAACAGGCAGGTTTGATCCAGTCGGTGTACTTTACAGGCTCATCTAGTTCCAAGATCACCGCATCATATCTGTAGGTGGAGGCGTTATAGTGCGGATAAAGTATTATATCTGTCACCTGAAATCATAATATGAAAGAGTTAGTATACCCTTTTTTTTTGAGGGTGGAACATCTTCAGATGACTTTTCCCGCTCTAGGCGGAGCGGGAGGGCGTGTTAGACTTTTACTGACTAAGACCCACCCGCATTCTTTCAGTTGGCTGTTGCCAAGGGCCATGGTATCCCTTTCGGACTTTCCCGTAACCTTGGCAGGCATCGGCCCTAGTGGACCCCGTCAGTTTTGCTGACATCTCTTTGAGGCGCGAGTGGACCACAACGCGCCGTGGACCCGGGCCTGGTCCTTATCCGACGGCGAGCTACCCATTGCTCGCCGTCTGCAAGCCCGCGCCTACGGTGGCCGGGAATCCCAGGCGGATTCCCGGCCACCGTAAGCGCGGGCCGCCCAGGGACGCCCAGGGATGGAATTTTGCCTCTCCCTTACGCGTTTCGCCTCCGCCTTCGCGAGAATTACTGCTTCCCATGCCCTCTCGCTCCGTACCATGGCCTGGACCAGGGCCGGACGCGAAAGGTCATCACCGCCAATCGCCTACATGCGGACACAGCGGTGCTCCGCCCAAGCAGGGCAGACCTTCACCGTATGCTCTACCGTGTCCTCCGGGCGATCCACACAGTGGTGACACCCGGGCGTTTCCTCCCGCCTAATCCTCCCGAAGCAGAGTTAGTATGTTGAATGCATCAAGACAAATGGATCAGGGTTGTGGGTACCTGATGACACGCGTCTTTATCTAGGCAAACCTCGGAAACGCTAGCATAACTTCGATTCATATCATCATCATTCTCCTGCCCTTATCCCAATTTATTTGGGGTCGGCGCAACATGTCCCTTTCTTCCATACTTCTCTATTAGCCGTCATCTCGATAGTCACCCTCTTTCTAGCCATATCATCTTTCACACAGTCCATCCATCGTTTCTTTGGTCTTCCCCTACTCTTATAGCCATCGACATTCATACCCAAAACTTTCCTCACAACATTTTCCTCATTCCTTCGCATCACGTGCCCATACCATGACAACCGATTTCCGCATAACTTCGAATCATTTTGACAAATTCTATTGAAATGGCAGCGGAGAAAGATAGACACGGTAGTCTATGAGACAGCCTGCCAGCTGTGGGGTATAATCTATACTCCATTTGAAATAAGATTAGACGTTTAAATAAACCTTTTTTACAGTCCGTTCAACCGATTTTGACTTCTATTGCGTTGGTGGCATGACAAATGGCAGCTGCAGTACACAGTTGGTATTGTGTTATCTTTTTTGCTTTTAATACCATCCTTATGCCTACGGTATAGAAGTCAAAATCGGTTGAACGGACTGTATAAAGGTTTGTTTCAATGTCTAATCTTATTTCAAATGGGGTATAGGTGAATATAAAAGGCAATACTGTAACAGCCGAGAGCTCAGTCTGTTAGGCGGGGGTGTCGGAAGGCTTTATTCACCAAAAAAACCACTTGTCAGCTTAATATGTATATTGCATCACACGTTACACGATAATCACAGTTATGTCACAAAAGTGTACATGAAAAACTTAACACTATAATTACTACTAATATAATAACAAACTACGATTTAAAACACGACTTTACAGCGAAAATAGAAATATAAGAAGCAAAACTATTAAATAGAACTAGATCTAGGGAAACTAGATGTCCTAATGGCTGAGCGCGATACGAAGCAGCAGAAACACGGAACGCGACAAAGGTGCTGCTACGTTGGAGATTCTGAGACGACTAACTCAATCTAGTGAAGATTGAAATATTTGTAAACTAGTTACATAGGTACAAGTAGCGTGTGAGTCACGTATCAATTTTAATTGCCTATCCAATAAATCTGGGCACCTCGATCAGGCAGGGGGTGTTGAAGGGGATCGGGTGTCTGCGGGGTACGGCTCAATTTTGTCGGCCAAGGGTGAAGGAGAGGCAAGGGGTATGTCGGTAAAGGGATTCCTTATCTTTACCTAACAGTGTTTACGTTTGCGTTACATAAGGAAACAATAGAATTGTTCGCAAACCGTACATCGCGCCCCATTTTCTTTATGTAAATTGACTAGGTCGATGTATTTTAATCAAACTAGTTGATTGTCAGTAATTACAATTATGTACCTGCTCTATATAAGAAGTTATTCACATTTTTGTTGATATATAGAGGTTTTACATACTTTTCTCATTTTTCCAAATCGGATTATTAATTGTACGAGGTTCACTGATAAGTATATAAAGCTAAAGTCATCTTTATTTAATTTAACCTCTATATATTTTGCATATAAGGTTTATACATAGCACTTTAAGTGATTTTACTTTCATTAACTCTACTTTATGAGGTACATTGTGCCTTTTACATGGCTCCTACATAGGGTTCGAACCTATGTATGTATTTACATGTTTCTTATTATTAGAGTTCAGATTGTGTCATCGTGTTTCCCCAACATTCCACCCCCTGTAACAGGGTTCCACCGCATTACATCTTGGTCTGTGGGAAGCACGACAATCTTAGCTACGGGCCGACGCAGGACCCCACTTAGTGTCTTTACGTCGACGACACGGATGATGCCATCGTTGCCGGCGTACACTGCTTTTATAACACCTTTTGTCCACGCACTACGTTCTTTGTTGTTGTCCGCGATCACAACAACATCACCAACCCGCACATTTGGCACGTTATTGGCCCACTTTTCTCGTCGTTGCAGAGTCGGGAGATATTCCCGCAGCCAGCGCCGCCAGAACATGTCGGCTAGCGCGCTCACGCGCCGCCACTGCCGCCGGGAATCGACGTCCTCGCTGTCTGCTGGTGCGAACGGAGTGCTCCCGGACGCAGTGCCCAGGAGCAGATGATTGGGCGTCAGGACCATGGGCTGGTCGTGGTCGTCGTGGACGTAACTTAGAGGCCGGCTGTTGATGATTAGCTCGGCCTCTGCGAGGAGGGTGTAGAGGACCTCCTCACGAGGTGCACGCTCCTTGAGCGTGCTGCGTAGGGCGTTCTTAACCGAGCGCACGAGTCTTTCCCAGCAGCCACCCATGTGTGGGGCCGCCGGGGGATTGAAGTGCCACTCGATGCCGCGATTGATGGCTTCGGCCCTGACTTGACCCTGATTTAGGTCTTTCAGGGCCGCACGTAGTTCGGAATTTGCCCCGATGAAGTTCGTACCCTGGTCTGAGTACATGTGCGCCGGCTGCCCGCGGCGCGCAATGAGGCGCCGCAGGGCGAGTATCGCTGAGTCGGCGCTCAGCGAGGCAGCCAGCTCGAGGTGAACGGCTCGCGTCGTGAGGCAGGTGAACAGTGCACCCCACCTCTTCTCGCGACGCCGCCCGATCGACACCTCCATTGGGCCGAAGTAGTCCACGCCCACTCGGACGAAGGCTCGCCTGGACGTGGTCACCCTTGCGAGTGGTAGGTCACCCATTTTGGGTGGTGATGGTTTCGCTCTGCAATTTTTACATAATTGGCAATTAGATACAACTGTTTTAACGGAGGTCCTTGCTTTTATTACCCAGTACTTCTCTCTGAGATTATTAACGACGGTCTCATGGTTGGCGTGTAGGGCCGTCCCATGATAGAAGGCTATGAGTTTTCGGGTCAGAGGGTGTCGTCCATCTAAAATAATTGGGTGCCTCTCATCGAAAGAGAGCACCTCGCAGGCACTCAGGCGTCCCCTGACCCGTAGCAGCCCGTCGTCTGTTATCATTGGATCTAAAGCTTTAATACTGCTATCTTTGGGAACAGGCAGGCCTTTAAGGATGGCGGCCCGTTCGCCTTTAAAGCTGTCTTCTTGGCACAACCGCATTAAGTGGCCATGCGCTTCTTCATGGTCGCGCCGCTGTATCTCCGGAGAGGACCGACGCTTGCGACACAGGCCGATGAAGATGAGAACTTGAATCATGACGCGCTTCACGCGCACCCACGACGAGTAGCGCTCGTACTGGAGGAGTGGTGCCGCTGGCTCTGCTGTAGCGTGGACCCGTTGAATGCGCTCGAGGTCCGCCTCCGCTGCTTCTGCTTCGCGACACACCGGCCACCGCTCCTGTGGATCACGAAGAAACAAGGGGCCACGCAGCCAAGCTGCGTGGTTATCGGGCCAAGACAATCGGGTCGCTACGTCTGCGGAGTTCACCTCCGAAGGCACCCAGCGCCAATTGCCTCGGTCCGATAGTTTATCGATCTCCGCTAATCTATGAGACACAAACCGTTGGAATTCTTGGGCATCGGAATTTATCCATTTTAGAACCGTCTTACTGTCAGTCCAGTAAGTTTTTAATTTGATTGGTAGCCCTAGTTCTGTCTCCACCGTGTTTGCAAGTCGGCAGGCCAACAAGGCCGCTTGCAACTCGAGACGTGGGATTGACACCACTTTTTGTGGTGCAACCCGGGCTTTTCCGGCTAGCATGACAACCTCCCTATTCCCGATGGCGTCATACCCTACTAAATATGCTACGGCAGCGTAGGCTAGTTCGCTAGCGTCACCGAACACATGCAATTCAAGGTCAATGAGGTTGAGCCCATACCACCGTGGTATCTTTACCTCATTAAGCTTTTCCAAGTTATTAAGCCAGGCGAACCACACCTTGGCTTCTTTATCTTTCAGTGGCTCGTCCCATTGGATGCCTGACTTCCAAATAGCCTGCATTAGTATCCTTGACTGGATTACACACGGATATAAGAAACCTAAGGGGTCATATATCGACATAATAAAGCTTAAGAATTGCCGTTTAGTGGGCACTATGCTACCATTCTTTATCTCTTCGGGTAGTCTTTTAAAGGATAAATCAAATCCTAACTCATCCTCTCTAGGTGCCCAAATTAAACCTAGCGTTCTTTCCATAATGCCTAGACCCTTCTCGAGGGCCACCTTTTCTGGCATGTCTACTTTGAGCTTATTCATCAGTTCTGATGAGTTGGTGACCCACCCCCGTATATTAAATCCACCGGACGCGTGAATATGGGTCACTTCCTCTATAAGCTTATTAGCTTGCTGCTCTGTCCAAGCACTATCTAAATAATCGTCCATATAGTGTTTGGTTTTGATGGCCTCTACGGCCTCTGGAAACTTATCCTCGAACTCACTGGCATTCTTGTTCAATATGTAAATTGCCGTTGTCGGAGATGAGGTTGCTCCAAAAATCATCGAGTTCATTGCGAACACGCTCGGCTCTCGGGTCTGATCCGCGCCTCTCCATAAGAATAATTGTGCGCCTTGATCCTCGGCCCTTATTCTAATTCGCATAAACATGTCCGCAATGTCCCCTGTGAATCCTATTGGACCTATTCGGAATCTAATTAGAATGCCTGGAAGTGAGTTTAAAAGGTCCGGTCCGGTTAACAAATTGTCATTGAGACACGTACCGTGAGACGCAGCGGCCGCGTCGAAGACTAGGCGAAGTTTACCGGGTTTGTTTGGGTTTACCACACCAAAGTGTGGCAAGTACCAAATTGGTGTTTGATCCACTTCCCCTTCTAACTTCCTCGCATAGCCTTCCTCAAGGAGCCGGTCTATTTGCTTTGAGTAAGCTTCCGCGTAACCGGCATCCTTCCGCATGCGCCTCTCAATACCGTGTAACCGTTGCCGGGCCTGATGGTAGTTATCAGGTAGCTCTACTTGGTCGTGCTTCCATAGCAACCCAACTTCCCATTGACTACCGTTTGACACACGTTTACTGGTGTCATCTAATACCTTAAGTGCTCTTTCGTTATTTTTGTGTTTGCGAGCATTCTGCGATATACCGATCGCTTCTAGTTCAAATTGCGCTTTGACTAGATCATGCAGGTCAGGGAGGGAGACTGCCATACAATTAATGGATTGTTCACCATTATCATTATTACTATTATCAAATGGCCCATGAACCACCCAACCTAATTTGGTCAGTGAGGCAACCGGCTTACCGGATCGCCCTTGGCGGATGTCCTGGCTGACCAACAGCTGCCAGTTGTCCTGCCCCAGTAGCAGCAGCGGCTTAGCGCCCGTCATCTCTACGCAACCCAAGTCGCGAAGGTGGGCATTGTCGCTCAGCATGGCAGCGGACACCGTTTGTGTAGGTAGGTTCATATTATACATCGTTCGGCATTTGATTTTATGTTGCAGTCCGTTCGGCCCTCTAATGCTGACCTCTACGGCCTTTGAGGTCAAGTCGCTGACCCCGTAGCCACCCGCCGTCTTTAAAGTGAGCGGGATGCGCGGGCCTTCTAAGTTAGCAGCGATTGAGCTGTCTATAAGTGAGACTGTCGCGCCGTCGTCTAGTAATGCGTAACAATTACTTTCAATTTGTTTGTCATCAGTTATTGTTACTGGCACGATTTTCAGGAGAGCCGTCGCTCTCCATTCACCTATATTAGTGACGCTTTCGGTCTTTTCTTTGACCGGCTTGCTACTATTGTTTGAGCCCGATGCTTTATCAGCATGCAACAACGAGTGGTGGCTATATCCACACTTGTCGCAACGTTTTGCGCGGCAAAACCTCTTAGGGTGTTTTCTTATTAGACATTTGAAACACGTGTTCTTGGCTTTAATCGTAGCCCATCTATCTTGAACGCTAAGTTTACCGAATGTGTCGCAGTTTTCTATAGCATGCTCTTTATTGCATACTACACATTCGGCCGGTACCATTGATTCGTCACTCTGTATGTTGACTTTTTGAGCCGGCGGTGCTCTACTATTAAAGGGGCGCGCGACCGCTTTCTGTTGCCTTACAGGAGGCTTAGAAGGACCGGGTTCAAACATACTAGCTTGCACGTAATACGACGTTGCACGTGTCAAGTGATTTAGGAATTGCGATATGATATGTAAGTCTGGAGATACCCTTAAGTCCACCCCCTGCGCGCTTTCTAACCCCATTGCAAAGTCACCGTACTGTGCCCGCTGTATTGAAGTTAGCTTTTGCAATATCTCGCTAACAATTTGCGGGTTATTTAAATATCCGTCGGCTCTAATATTTTTAAATAGGGACACAACGTTCCTGACCGTTGATGCAAACTTTCTTAATTCGCGGCCGTTTTCCGTAACACGCGGTAGTTCCCGTATTTTCTTTAATGCGCCTTGTAATATCAAAGTCGGATGACCGTATTCCTCCTCTAAAGCACGCATTATTTCATTGGGATCCGTACCCGACCGCAATAGATCCTCCACCGATATCTTAGCCTCTCCATGCAACGAGGTTTTAAGCCGGGCTAGATTTTCAAAAGGTCTAAAATTATACATCTCAGTCGTGTCCCAATACATATTCTTATAAGATATCCAATCAGCTGGGTCACCATTAAAATTAGGTAATTCGTACGCCTGTCTAGGTACCGGCCGTGGTCGAGCCATGCTTGTAATTGCATCCGCCAGTCGGTCTATCTTACTGTCTCTGTCGCCAGACGCCCCCCTTCGTGACTCTCTTTCATCCGCACCGTATGTAGTCCGCCGTGCATCCGACTCCCGGGTCGAACCGGAAGGTGCACCTGCGGCCGGCGTGGTAGTCACTGGGTACGTGGCAGGCAGACGGAATGAAACTCTTTCACCGACTGGCGTGCGCGCCTGTGACATAGGTACCGTTACATTCGAAAACGGCCCCGACACAGGCGTCCCTAACACATGCGACACAATATTATTACGGTAATCGGTAAGCGTACTCACATTGTGGCGATTCCCAGCTATGTTGCGAGGCGCGGCCGCTTCAATAGGCCCGCGCCCCACGGACGGGGTACACAACACTGCATCCTTATCACTGGGCACTGCATCCTTATCGCACAACACCGGGCTAGACACACGCACTGTTTCCTTATTGCCAGCTTGAGGCGTCGTGTCGATCCACTGCTCCACTCGTTGTGCTGTACCCACGTCCGAGGCTGAGTCGTCACTCTCAGCAGCTGCTTCAATCTCAGCGATGTCAGCTTCCATCCTCTTCTTCAAGAGGTTTTCCTTGAGCTGTACTAGCTCACGCTCAGCTTCGTACTCGATGCGCTTCTTAATGTGCTCGACGCTCTTGCGGCTATTCTTTGAAGACGCTCTGCTCCGTGGCGACGTATGGCGACCTCTTCCAGGCGCCTGTCCTCCCAGGGGTCCCTCTGACGTACTTCTAGCACTGTAGTCGATCACTCGACCACCCGTCAGAGGGATATTGAGGGCAGACGTCGACGCCATAGTCGGCGCGACGGATGGCGAACCCGGCACTCGTTCAGAATGCATACCGGAGTCCGACACAATTTCTTCACGTCGACGAGCACTTTGTTCCTCTGCCAACCTCCGTAGTTTGCTTCTAGTCGTGATGCTGCTCTTCTGACTCATGGTTACTACGACCTTATCCGGCGACTGAAGGACCAAAATGTAACAGCCGAGAGCTCAGTCTGTTAGGCGGGGGTGTCGGAAGGCTTTATTCACCAAAAAAACCACTTGTCAGCTTAATATGTATATTGCATCACACGTTACACGATAATCACAGTTATGTCACAAAAGTGTACATGAAAAACTTAACACTATAATTACTACTAATATAATAACAAACTACGATTTAAAACACGACTTTACAGCGAAAATAGAAATATAAGAAGCAAAACTATTAAATAGAACTAGATCTAGGGAAACTAGATGTCCTAATGGCTGAGCGCGATACGAAGCAGCAGAAACACGGAACGCGACAAAGGTGCTGCTACGTTGGAGATTCTGAGACGACTAACTCAATCTAGTGAAGATTGAAATATTTGTAAACTAGTTACATAGGTACAAGTAGCGTGTGAGTCACGTATCAATTTTAATTGCCTATCCAATAAATCTGGGCACCTCGATCAGGCAGGGGGTGTTGAAGGGGATCGGGTGTCTGCGGGGTACGGCTCAATTTTGTCGGCCAAGGGTGAAGGAGAGGCAAGGGGTATGTCGGTAAAGGGATTCCTTATCTTTACCTAACAGTGTTTACGTTTGCGTTACATAAGGAAACAATAGAATTGTTCGCAAACCGTACATCGCGCCCCATTTTCTTTATGTAAATTGACTAGGTCGATGTATTTTAATCAAACTAGTTGATTGTCAGTAATTACAATTATGTACCTGCTCTATATAAGAAGTTATTCACATTTTTGTTGATATATAGAGGTTTTACATACTTTTCTCATTTTTCCAAATCGGATTATTAATTGTACGAGGTTCACTGATAAGTATATAAAGCTAAAGTCATCTTTATTTAATTTAACCTCTATATATTTTGCATATAAGGTTTATACATAGCACTTTAAGTGATTTTACTTTCATTAACTCTACTTTATGAGGTACATTGTGCCTTTTACATGGCTCCTACATAGGGTTCGAACCTATGTATGTATTTACATGTTTCTTATTATTAGAGTTCAGATTGTGTCATCGTGTTTCCCCAACAAATACATCAATTAGATACTTACATACCTAATCTGCACTTCATCAGACGAGGTCAACAGGTTGTGTTTTCCCAGGAAGACCGACAGGGTGGACCGGTCAACTGCACGTTTGGTAGACTCACTGAAGACGCAGTGTGCCGCCGTGATGACGTTTCGAGCCGTGATCAAGGTTCCTCCGCAGGCGTAACTGATCCCCATGTTACCCTGGCAACGAGGAATTAAATTATAAGCTGGCTTCGCAATATTCTGTCTGTCCGCGGCTTAGCTCAGAGGCTCTTAGTTCTAGAAAGCTGTAATTTGGTATGGGTATACATATAAATCACGCCGACAAAGTGGTAAAATAAAATCATGTATAATATTTTTTTTTGGGGTACCTCCCCTACTCTTAAAGAGGAAATGTTTTTTTTTCTCGCCCATGCCATGGTATGGGGTGTCGTTGGAAAGGTCGTTCAAAAATATTATGTGTTTGTGGAAACCATTTTTGGATTCAGAGCGAAATATTAAGCTTACTAGCTTCCACCTGCGGCTTCAAAAGAGACAAAAAGTAGCCTATGTCGTCCAGGTCAAGGTCTACCCGTGCCAAATTTCATCCAAATCTGTGCAGCCGTTTAGCGTGACGTGTAGCGTGAAAGCGTAACAAACAAGCAAACTCACTTTCACATTTATACTTTAATCAACGGTTAAAAATTCAGACTTGAGCCACCAATTAACTCTTTGCAGACCTTGAAGAGCCAACACAGAATCCCATGCTCAAGTAACCTCGACTTGTGAAACTATTTAAAGAAGCCTCACTAATGTACTCTTTATTACCTCTTTGTAGAGGGCGATCTGCCACGGCCATTGAGTATCCAACTTGGATTTACCCCTCAGGACCGTTGTGTTTGTCACCACATTACCGCATTGAGGCTGCAAAAAAATAGTACATTACTGTCGCGGCCTGCAACTGGCACATTGCTGGACGGTAGTGAAAATGTGGGCCGAGGCGAAGCTGAGGCCCACATATGTGAGTCTATCAATGCTTGGCTTGTATAGTACTTTTTTTAAATAATGCGCGGTAATTCAAACTAAGTAAATTAATTTTACATTCCAGAACCAATAGCGGACAACGACAATTTTTCACGCGCCATTAAGTTAATTCTTTCCTTTAAACAGGTTTAATAACAAGCCAAATCGAAATTTAAACAAAATCTTTGATAAGTTACCTCCTTAGTTGCCGTATGTTGAAGTAAAAAGTTCGTTCCATTTTTAAATAACATGAGTTTTTCATAGTAACATTGCCGGCCGCATTCATCAATTTCCAAGCATGTTTGAGAATAAAACTATATCAAACCTAACTGCCCATTCAAGGAGTTCGTATTGTGCGGCCTTCCAACATGCATTTTAAATGTCTTTGGTTTAATTAATAAGTACACAAGAAAACCCGGCGAAAAACATGTTTTTTAACCCATTTTTATTATTTGTTGTTATTTTACAAAACAAAAACTAGTTTTTAAGATTACTAATAAAGGTTATTTGAATTTGTTGTTATAGCGGCAATAGTACCTAATACACACTATGAAAATGTCAACTGTCTACCTATTATAGTTCATGAGTTCCAGTCTACTGACAGACAGACGGACAGCGGAGGCTTAGTAATAGTGTACCGTTTGAGACCCTTCGGATACGGAGCCCTAAAAAGTGTCTGATAATGACGATTGGCTCACCTTTCCATCACTGCCATTGGGGTTGGTTTTTTTTGTGCTAGTTATTATTCTTAGGGCGTAATTGATAAATACATCTCGATAACCGGTCCCGCCGCCACTGGATTTGATGACACTGAAAGATAAAACGATTACTGTTTTTTTATCATTTACCAAAAAAGTGCACTAAATTATAGTAGGCCACTTATACCATTCGACAGGCTAACGAGACAGAAATTACACATTTTCGGTAACTTGATTTACTTAGGTCCCTGACCGCAAATAGCCGTCGGAAGAATAGCGGTCGTCTGTTTGGTTTATTAAAACTCCTAAAATTTTCGGGTATCGGATTTGAGAACAGCGTTTAGAGGACTCGTTCAATAACATTGATTGATGTTCGATTCGGCTCGAAAGCGTAGCTTCCACAACATTCTTTGTCAATGGCCAAGTCTAGGCACCGTAGATGAAGATAGGTAAAAGAATCATGGGTAGAAGAACTTTAAATCATGGGTAGAAGAACTTAGAATCTGGGTAGAAGAACTTAGAATTTGGGTAGAAGAACTTAGAATCACGGGTAGAAGAACTTATAATTTGGGTAGAAGAACTTAGAATCATGGGTAGATGAACTTAGAATTTGGGTAGAAGAACTTAGAATCATGGGTAGAAGAATTTAGAATCATGGGTAGAAGATCTTAGAATCATTTGTCGAAGAACTTAGAATCATTTGTAGAAGAACTTAGAATCATGGGTAGAAGAACTTAGGATTTGGGTAGAAGAACTTAGAATCATGAGTAGAAGAATTTAGAATCATGGGTAGAAGATCTTAGAATCATTTGTCGAAGAACTTAGAATCATTTGTAGTAGAACTTAGAATCATGGGTAGAAGAACTTAGGATTTGGGTAGAAGAACTTAGAATCATGGGCAGATGAACTTAGAATTTGGTTAGGTACCTTAGTATGTTGCAGATTACTTTTCCATTCAGTGTTACTGCCAGTAGTCTCGGGAAGTTTTCATCAGTATTGTATTGCACGTCCATGTATACTGGCACAGTGGGGCCAGGGCTGATCTCCATTTCCGGGGCCTCAATTCTAAAATTCTTGTTATCATATGAGGATGCATTTCCAATCGAGTTCTGAAACAGAGGCAAAATAAAATGAATCTTTGAATGCAGTTTTACTAACACCAGCATACTGCATTTCCTTTTTGTACTTTTGACTCAGTAACTTCCTACAAGTTCCTTTTTCTTCAAGTTAGTAATAAGTTCATAGTACACAGTCAGACATAAGTATTATATCCAATGGCATGCTTTAAAAGTTTCTATTATACAATAGGTACATTCATTATTAATTATTATCGTCACATTAATTTAAAACAGATTAATTAATTCATTTATAGAATAAAATCATTTTTCCAGCAGCCATAATTTTAATTTAATCCAAAAAAAATATTATTCGGTTACTCTTTAAAGTTCTTTGGTATTTTGTTATAGATAAGTCTTCACACATAAGTAAATAAAAATTTAAACTAAATCGGCGTCGTTGCCAGAGTCATATAATATATTGGTGTGCACCAATATATCACTTATATACACAGCAATAGGAAATAGCAGGATTTTTTTTAAGAGAGTACAACATACAGGCAACGTGCGTAGGAGCTCATGGCATAAGTAATAACAGCCACGCGGGTCGATCCATCAGGTAAAGCTACGCTTGCTGGGGTTGGTCCGTGGATGGGTGACCATCTTTACATTCTGACACTCCACCGTGTCTCGGAATGCACGTTAAGCTGTTGGTCCCGGCTGTCATTTATGGATCTTTGACAGTCGTTACGGGTTGTCAAAACCCCGAAAGTCTGACAACCAGTCTTGCCAAAGGGTATCGTATTACCCAGTTACTGGGTTGTGGAAATTAGATGGGCAGTCGCTCTATGTGTCTATAAAATACTGGTATTCAGCTGCATCCGGTTAGACTAGAAGCCGACCCCAACATAGTTGGGAAAAGGTCAGGCAGATGATGACACACAGGCAGCATACAAAGAATAACATTCCATTCGCATTACAAATGTTTTATACACCAAATTACCGCCACACTGAGCCGCCAAACATTTCCGCGAAACTTTACCGCAAAAAGAATTTGTATATACCACCTGCTCTGTAAATAACTGTGACGGAGTAGTCTTAAAACATCGTCTTTAGACTGGTGGTGGGAAAAATACGTATTATTGCAGCTAACTTGAAAACTACGCAAGCAAAGTTAATTTTACATGGGACCACCTCTGAATCATGACCTACCAAACAAAAAAAAAAGAAACATAAAAACCAATTCATTTTTTTTTGCATTGATAAACAAAGGATTTTTATAGCTGTCAAAACGGACTTCTTAGATTGTCGCAAGTCTAAGTCAAAAGCCTTTCAAAGGTCGAGGAAACATGCATAGACAGGTGCACGACTCTCCATGAAGTAATAAACATTTCATAGCATTTGATTTCAAATAGAAAAACTCACCCAAAGTACCAAGGCCTCATTTTCAAGTATAATATGGAGCGACAGCGAGTGTAGAGTGCTATCTGTAGACAAGTTTAAGACCCCGTACCACCGACCACGCTGCGTTTTGACTAGATCGTATATAAACACGCCGGGACATGGCGATGGGTCCTCGCCTTCGTACTCCAAGGTGGGTGCTGCTAGCAACAACAAGGTCAGGCACAAGGTAAGGATCTGTCGAGTTGAGAACAAACATAGTTTCAAACTTAACTTATGTGTAAAAAAAAAGGAAACTTATTTTTTGACACTTTTCGTACCATTTTCAACATAATACTAATTGATTTTCGTAAGAACTAGTAGTGGTAAGGATTTTTTCACACTAATATTTATTTTATTGATTGGCGTCGGTCGCCATCAGCGCTGAAGTCTGTTTGAATGCGAAAATGAAATCCTGGCGATGAGGTATATTAGGATTTTTCCTTAACTTGACCGCAACAATAGTAATTTGTTTTAAAGGATGACACAACAAAATGTTATGTTAATTTGCTGCTAAAATTAAAAAAAACTTTTTTTTTTTTTTACCGTAATATTTTTTTTTGCATGTATACACGCTATACTATTGCAGGTTAACGGGAACGCCCTTTGTTAGTTAACATACTGTATATTTATATACAGGTTGTTTGGTGCATCGTTTGCCAAACGAAAATAACGGATAGGAGGGGTCATGTGCTATCATAGGTATGACCCCTCCTATCCGTCATTTTCCTATGTAATACTAGTTGTGCCCCGCAGTTTCACCTGTGTAGGTCTCGATAAAACGTGGGAGGTTAAAACGTATCGTAAGTCATATTTCAAGTTATGGTCTACCCGTCATCCTCTCTAGAGTAGGGAACGTCGCGGCGGCGTCAACGGTTCGCGTATTGCATTTTTAAACTCGTTATAACTTCGAAATCAAATGACCGATTCGAATAAATTAAGTTTTTTACTACTACATAAATACCCTTGATGATAAAACGATTTACTACGATACGAATGTAACCAACTGTTGTTTCTACCGATAATAACTCGATACATTACAAACAAATGTTACAAGTCATAGTCTCCGCCTCTATGTGTAGCTGTTGCCTTCAAGTCCATCAAATAGGCAATAAATTAGGCGGTAAATTTAGTTATAGGCAATTTAGAACTGTGACTTGAAATTCCGGGCTGTAACGTGGTTGTTATGCTGCTCCTATAAAATTACTATAAGTTGACGTATTTTTCTTCCTATTTATTTTTTTCACATGATAAAAAAAAACAATTTAATTAATATCACCATTTATTCAATCATACAATACATCTATACAGTACAACCAGTACTTATGTATAATGTACACCTCTACAGGTAATGCAATTCACGAGCGCGCGTCGTGTGGCTCTTATGTCTTGTTAATAAGATATATATTGGAATGATTGACGGAATTATTGATTGACTTCTTTATCTCTGTTAGGCTTGTATATTGTAATTAATGATTATAACTGAGTTAATAAAAAAAGACAAGGGGCAAAATTAAAAAAAAAAATAGTCGCGAGACCAAATAATATTGGAATGATTGACGGACGGGCGATTGTGAAATGCAATATCTCTACCTACCATGTTAGTGCTTATCCAATAACTTGCGCAGCTGAAGTATGAAATTAAGTTATTTCTTCAAATTTTGTTATTTATTGTACATACTTTATATATTTAAGTATTAGCTTATACCTATATTGTAATTAATGATTATAACTGAGTAAATAAAAAAAGACAAGGGACCAAAAATAATATAATAGTTATTTGTTAAGCAAGGCTGCAAAGTTGTTTTTTGGCGCGAGAACTTGTATTGAAACCTGAGCGAAGCATTCAAGCGAATGGTTCAAATATCGAATCCTGAGCGTTGCGAAGGTTTCAAAGGTACGAGATGCAGAATAACTTTGCTGCCGAGCGAAACACACAACTTTTCACCTCACTACAGTGAGGAAAATGCTAGGTGTCTCCATGCATTGAACAAATATTGTAGGCACGCTTATAAGCACTTTCTGCGCAATTTTCCAGAAGAAAGCTCAATTTGGCATCATGTACCGCTTGCACTTTTTTCGTGCTGGCCAGTGCGATTATTCTAAAAATGAGGTTGGCGCTGACATGAAATAAGTATTTATGGACTTATGGACCCGGCGGTATAGAAAATTATTGAATAGAAAGCTCGAATTCTAAAAACACTTTCCACGCTAGCGGATAAAATGCACTTTTGCACTCAGGTTTCGAATGACAAACAAAATCTTTCCGAGCTTGTGAGCTGAAAATATATTTTTATAGTCGCGAGATCAATAATCATAAACATTATCAATAATCCATGGCAAGAATTTGGCTAAGTCTGTAAATTGTGTAGTATCGCAGCGCTTTCCGTTGTACCCGACGAGGCCTCGGAGGTACCAGGTAGAACCAAGCTTGAAGACCATGCCGCTACCTGCGCTGGCACACGAAGATATTTCTAGAAACAGAGAAGCGAACTTCATCTGTGTTTTTTTCACAGATACGTTCTTCATGCACGGAGAGGTTTGCCACGTTAGTTGCGCGGTTCATTTGTGTGTCTGTGGCAACTCAATTTTATTGATTTGTATTACAATTTCAAGTAATAACATAGATCTTTGACAGGGATTAATGACTTTGATTAGTATTCTCCAAGAAATGTCAAACACAGGGTCTCACGAGCGGTCTTCTATGATGATTTCAGTGAATATAAATTAGCCAAGCAAAAGACTTGAGTGAATTACAGTATTTCTGCCTTTTAGGGGCTTTTTCATGAACATTATTTATACAACCGTAGTCAAGAAAAACAGCAAATTAAATGCTTTCATTTTAATCTGATTCAGATAACTCACAGTCATAAAACTTCGTCTTACCGCGTCTATTTCCAGCGCAGTAGGTGTATTCTGAACTGAATCGCACCATTCTTTCATTTGACTTGATGCACGTCGCCTGACTTACTACCGGCAGCTCCTCCTGATTTAGATCGTCCATCACTTTGTCTTTGTCGTCAAAACGCCAGCTTAGCAACTGTAACGAAAGAAAACAGGCTACTTCATTTGAAATTTAATTAAATTCCTTACAATTCCAGTCAGGGTTATAGCTTGCAGATGAATGCGTGAGAGAATATTTCTCCCCGGGCATATAAGACGGAGTAACATCGTGTGCTCTTACCATTTTTTTTTTTTTTCCGTGGGGAAATCCTCATGGATGTTATGTCGGACATGCCCACGACCTCACGATGTCAATGAATGGCTAGAACGTAAATGATAGAAGTCCTCCAACTTGGGGCGGAGGACACCATAAGCCAGGTTTAGACCAGCCGAGCCGCCTCGCAAAGCAAGCGCTTGGACGCGTAAAGTACCTATGGGACATCGTAATGCGCGTCGACAGTTCGACACTGACGGAACGTTTTGCCTCGTAAGTAATCGTGAGCTAGCCTTGCGAGGTGGCTTGGCAGGTCTGTATCACCCTTTTAAACATGACACTTTATAATAAAAAAATGCTTTGAGTCTTCATATACTTCAGTGTTGGGCACCGATTGAGAAGGTTAAAGGTGTAGCTTTAATCAATACATACCAATCCCTTCTTCCCAATTATATTCTTCAGATCTATATCATTCTTTGGCCACAGACAGGCAGGTTTGACCCAGTCGGTGTACTTTACAGGCTCATTTAGTTCCAAGATCGCCACATTATATCTGTAGGTGGAGGCGTTATAGTGCGGATAAATTGTTACCTCTGTCACCTGAAATTATACAAAAGAGTTAGTGTATCCGTCGAATGCATTATGACAGATGGGTCAGGGTTGTGGGTGCCTGATGACAGGCGTCTTTATCGGGGCAAATCTAGGAAACGCTAGCATGACTTCGGATCATTTTGACAAATTCTCCAGAGAGGGCAGCGGAGAAAGATAGACATGGTAGTCTATGAGACCTTTGCCCAGCTGTGGGATAGTAGAGGTGAATAAAGGCTATATACATCAATAAGATACTTACAAGCCTGATCTGCACTTCGTCAGACCAGGTCGATAGGTGATGTTTGCCCAAGAAGACCGAGGCGGTATATGGGTTAATGGCACGTTTGGTAGACTCACTGATGACGCAGTGTGCTGCCGTGATGACGTTTCGAGCCGTGATCAAGGTACCTCCGCAGGCATAACCGACCCCCATAGGCCCCATACCCTGGCAACGAGGAATTAAATTGTAAGCTTCCCAATATTATCGTTTTTAGGGTACCGTAGTCAACAAGGAACCTTATAAATTCGCCATGTCCGTCTGTCTGTCTCCGCGGCTTAGCTCAGAGACTTTTCGTACTAGAAAGTTGTAATTTTGTATGGGTATACATATAAATAACACCGAAAAACAGGTAAAATAAAAAAAAAATCATGAAAAAAAAAATTAAACAAAAACTACGTAACTACCACAATTTTTTTTTCTACGTATCTACCACAAAAAAAAAGTATATACTCGTAAAGCGGGAATGTTTTTTTTTTCTCACCCATCCCATGGTGTGGGGTGTCGTTGGAAAGGTCGTTCTTAAATATGAATTTGTGGAAACCATTTTTTCCGCCTGCGGCTTCGCCCGCGTTTTATATCGATAAAAAGTAGCCTATGTCCTTCTCCAGTTCAAGGTCTACCTCTGTGCCAAATTTTATCCAAATCTGTTCAGCCGTTTTAGCGTGAAAGCGTAAAAAACAAGCAAACTCACTTTCGCATTTATAATTATGTTATTTTATCAAACGTCGATGAGGGCACTTTAATCACCGGTTAAAATCCAGACTTGAGCCACCAATTAACTCTTTGCAGACCTTGGGAGCCAACTCAGAATCCCATGCTCAAGTAACCTCGACTTCTGAAGCTATTAGGAAATCACGCTAGTTAATGTACTCTTTATTACCACTTTGTAGAGGGCGATCTGCCACGGCCATTGAGTATTCAACTTGGATTTACCCCTCAGGACCGTTGTGTTTGTCACCACATTACCGCATTGAGGCTGCAAAAAAAATAGTACATTACTGTCGCGGCCTGCAACTGGCGTATTAATGGTTGTGGAATTCATGAAAAGTATTGATGAAAATGTGGGACGAGGCGAACCCGAGGCACACATACGTGAGTCCATCAATGCCTGGTCGCGGCCAACGCTTGTATAGTACTTTTCTCAAATAATGTAATAATGTCAAATAAAAACCAGAATCAATGACGGACACCGATAATAACAAGCCAAATCGAAATTTTAATACAATCTTTGATAATCCATTTTTAAATAACACGACAGATTTGAGTTTTCATAGTAATTTATTTGGCCGCTAAACACGACAGATGTGGCTTTCATATTAACATTGCCGGCCGTATCGTCATCGTCACTTTGTTTTTGATCAGTACAACAATTTCGATTTATCTCGAAGAAGGTTGTCAAAATAATTTAAATTCGATTTCCAAGCATGTTAGAGAAAAAAACTATGTATATCAAACCTAGCTGCCCATTCAAGGAGGTCAAAACGCCGAAAAAAACATGTTTCCCCCCCGTGCCCGTGTTATAGCGGCAATAACACACAAACACTACACAAATACACTACATACACACACTACACGCACACACTACACACACACACTACATACACACACTACACACACACACACTATGATTCAACTGTCTACCTATTATGGTTCCTGAGATACAGCCCACTGACAGACGGACGGACGGACGGACAGCGCAGGCCCGCTGACAGACGGACGGACGGACAGCGGCGGCTCGCTGACAGACAGACGGACGGACAGCGGCGGCTCGCTGACAGACAGACGGACGGACGGACAGCGGAGGCTTAGTAATAGTGTTCCGTTTTGAGACCCTTTGGATACAGAGCCCTAAAAGTGTCTGATAATTACAATTGGCTCACCTTTCCATCAATGCCTTTGGGGTTGGTACTTTTTGGTCTACTTATTATTCTTAGGGCGTAATTGATAAATACATCTCGATTATCGGTTCCACCGCCGTTGGATTTGATAACACTGAAACATAAAACGTTTACTGTATTTTTATCTTTTACCAAAAAAGTGCACTAGGTGTTAGTAGGCCACTAATACCATTCGACAGGCTTACCAGACAGAAATTACACTTGATTTACTTAGTCCCTGACCGCAAATAGCTGTCGGAAGAATAGCGGTCGTCTGTTTGGTTTATTAAAACTCCTAAAATTTTCGGGTATCGGGTTTGAGAACAGCGTTTAGAAGGCTCCTTCAATAACATTGATTGTTGTTCGATTCGGATCGAAAACGTATGGAATGGTCGTGAACAGCTTAGCTGGTCAATCAAAGTTTTGCCAATGGCCAAGTCTAAGCACCGTAGATGAAGAAAGGGTGTGCGTTACCCCAGCAAAATAATGTCGAAAATAGTCATTTAAATCTTACTCCAGTGTAGGTAAGTGCAAAAAAATTAAAAATGTGCGCAACAATTACAAAAGCTGGGCAACTAATTATCTATAAGATTTTTAATGACTATTTTCGAAATTATTTTGCTGGGGTAACGCAAACGTATTCGACATTATTTTCCTGGGGTAACACAAACGTTTTCGACATTATTTTCCTGGGGTAACACAAACATTTTCGACATTATTTTGCTGGGGTAACGCAAACGTTTTCGACATTATTTTCCTGGGGTAACACAAACATTTTCGACATTATTTTGCTGGGGTAACGCAAACGTTTTCGACATTATTTTTCGGGGGTAACACAAACATTTTCGACATAATTTTGCTGGGGTAACGCCGTAACGCAAACGTTTTCGACATTATTTTTCGGGGGTAACGCACACGAAGATAGGTAGAAGAATCATGGGTAGAAGAACTTAGAATTTGGTTAGGTACCTTAGTATGTTGCAGATTACTTTTCCATTCAGTGTTACTGCCAGTAGTCTCGGGAAGTTTTTATCAGTATTGTATTGCACGTCCATGTATACTGGCACAGTGGGGCCAGGGCTGATCTCCATTTCCGGGGCCTCAATTCTAAAATTCTTGTTATCATATGAGGATGCATTTCCTAACGAGTTCTGAAACAGAGGCAAAATAAAATGAATCTTTGAATGCAGTTTTACTAACACCAGCATACTGCATTTCCTTTTTGTACTTTTGACTCAGTAACTTCCGACAAGTTCTTTTTAGGATTCCGTACCCAAAGGGTAAAACGGAACATTTTAAAATATACATACTGAGTAAAATGTAAGGAGTTTTAAGTTTAGAAACAATGGTTTGCAATATTGACCAGAGAAGCAAGGACTTGGTTTGCATAAAGCCTCAAACTAGACATGCGTATGCTAATCGATTTTATGTGTTTCAAGTTACTAAACTTCTATATTGTATAAAATAAAAAAATATTTCGAAGCGCGTTTGGCCGGCTTGAAGTGTTGCTGAATAGCCGAATAGAGTTAACGCCGAATTTTAGCTAACTTTGCATTAATTTAAAGTAGCGATTTTTTTCCTAAAAGTGTAGTTACAGAAAGGGATCTAAATTCCAAATTTAATTTTTGGCACCTCGATGATGGAACCTTAGGAGGCGTCGTAGAAACTGTTTTAAATGACCTTCAGTTCCTAAAAAATGAACTTCATTCCATTGGCTTTGAACTCAACCTTTCAAAATGTAAACTACACTCAGCGGACAGTACTGACAGACACCTGACACTTCCGAAATTTAACGCAATAGCCCCAGAGATCAAAATTATCGAAAAAAGCTCTCTTCGTCTCTTTGGGTCACCAATCTTTGAGGATTCCTTCCCCATTTTTATTGAGGAAAAAATTCAAAATTTCTATGACGTTTCGGAAAGATTGCTCCAAATTAACATGCATTCGGGAATAACCTTAATCCGTTACTGCTGTTTCGGCCCTAAATTAACATATTTCCTTCGCGCTTCCCATTTATGGAAGCACACTCATCTTTTAGATAAAATGGACCAAATTATACGGCATACATTAACTTTCATCTTAAATGTGGCAATGGACGACCGAGCTTGAGCACAAGCTACTCTTCCCATTCGTATGGGAGGCCTCGGCGTCCGCGAAATATCTAGTATTAGTTTACCGGCTTTCATAACCTCGGTTCACGGTACTGAGAAATTAATCAGATTAATCATAGCCTCCACACTGATTAATTTTGACGTGCCGTGCCTCACCGAGGCTATGGATGCCTGGAGACTCGCTTGCCCGAATTCAGATCCGCCTGACAATCCATCTTCCCAGAGACGGTGGGATGAGCCGCTCTGCAGAGTAGTACAGAATAACTTACTTGACACGTCTGCTACTACTGCGGAGCGTGCGCACCTGCTGCCTGTGGGTAAGTGGGAGTCGGATCTGTGGCTTCATGCACTACTGTCATCGAACCTAGGAACTTTGTTCGACGACACTACCTTCCGCATCGCTGCTTCCCTGCAACTAGGAGCTCCATGTTGTTCTCCTCACTGTGGTGAAGTTGTCAACAGCCTCGGACACCACGGCCTGTCTTGCAGCTGAAGTGCGGGTCGCTTAGCGCGGCACGGGGAAATTAATGACATCATCCAACGAGCTCTTGTCACCTGCGTTCCAGCAGTATAAGAACCCAATGGCTTGGCACGCGACGATGGCAAGAGACCGGACGGCATGTCCTTATTCCCATGGAAGGTAGGTAGGCCTTTAGTGAGGGCCGCAACGTGTGTCGATACTCTTGCGCCATCCCATCTTCCTGCCTCGGCGTGCTGTGCTGGCGCTGCCGCTGCGGCTGCGAAAAACCTCAAGCGGCGAAAGTATAACAGCCTTATAGGTAATTATATTTTCGAGCCGTTTGGGGTCCGAGTGCTCATAGCTTGTTCAATGAAATCTCCAAACGGCTATTTGACACTTCCCGTGACCCAAGGGCTGGCTTTTACCTTGGTCAGAGGATAAGTGTTACCATAGAACGTGGCAATGCCGCCAGTCTCCTGGGTACATTACCAGCCGATAGCGATGCGGAGGAATTCTTCGACGCCATACTTTAGTCAATTGTTTATTTGTTTAGTTAGTTTTAATCAGGAATTTATATAATCTATATATATAAAAATAAATCCCTATTTCCCTTGGCCACGCCATCGCGCTAAAACGGCTGAACGGATTTGGATGAAACTTGACACATGGGTAGACCATGACCTGGAGAAGGACATAGGCTACTTTTCATCCTGGTCCGCAGACGAAGTCGCGGGCAACAGCTAGTTTATAATATAATGTAAATAGTAAGTACAGTTTTTCAGCTTATGTAAAATATACCAGTGATTCCATATAAAAATAAAGGGAATGTATTAAGATGTATGCCGCACACACATTAAAGCATTTTTTTTTTATATTTGTCGTAGCGGCCGCGACGGGACGGGCTCACAATCATCATCAGAAGGGTAATTATTAATTAAATTGTTTATTATGTAACGGTCTGTCTACTTCGTGCGTAAAGGAGACGCGTATAATCACTCTAACTAGAAAAATCTAAATGAATTTAGAAGGGCGCAACGAGTCCGCGGTTGCGCTCAGTCTCGTGGTCTGTATGGAACTGACGGCCTGATCCAGGCTCCTCTGATGCTAAACTCTTATCGTCTTAAAACGTTCTCACGGGAAAACTAAGCCGACCCGCGGCCACGTTCGACGCAATAAGGTTTACGTCGTCGCCTTTCTTATCGGAAACAAAAATTCATTATTTAATATCAATAAGCTCTGCGCGCTAACAAAGACCACAGTGATCTTGAGAGTTAGACGAGGTCAGGTCTCACGCTGATAAGAAACTGGACGAGGTGTGAGTTGACACCATCGTCTCACGCCACGACATACATGACATTTTTAACCGACTTCTTAAAAAGGAGAAGGTTCTCAATTCGTCTGTATGTTTTTTTTTTCTTTGTTTGTATGTATGTTACGCGATTACTCCGCCAATTATGAATCGATTTTGATGATTCTTTTTTTGTTTGGTAGGTCATGCTTCAAAGGTGGTCCCATATAAATTTTATTAATTTTTCTTGCGTAGTTTTTGAGTTAGCTTCAATAATTACATATTTTTCCCACTTTGCATATGTAGATGATATCTTAGTCTTCATTTACATAGAAGATAACGGTACACGAATTTGTGTGGGGTAAGTACCACAACTAAAAACTGAAAAAAAAACTTTTAACAAAAAAAAAACAACCGACTTCCAAAAAAAACACTAAAAAAGTTTAAAATAACTTTAATTTCGGAATTCGGTGTCTTTTCAATTTTCGTTTTTTGCCACCGACTTCCGAAATTAAAGTTATTTTAAACTTTTTTAGTGTTTTTTTTGGAAGTCGGTTGTTTTTTTTTTGTAAAAAGTTTTTTTTTCAGTTTTTAGTTGTGGTACTTACCCCACACAAATTCGTGTACCGTTAGGAAGTCGGTTGTTTTTTTTTTGTAATGCTTTAATATGTTCATGCCTGTAGGTAAATAAAAGTTGAACGTTTTGTTACATTTTTGCCTGCACCGCTATAGCAAAATATCTAGTAGGTACAATATGTTTTATTTTGTTGGATAACATAATATTAAATATTTAATTCGGTGTTATATGATAGGTAATGCAAATAAACCGATGTTAACATTTTTGCTTGAAGTAATTTTATAATGAAGAATTCGTAATTTTATTCCGAGGAGGAAAATGTTTAATTCTGAATTATTATAAGTCGGTGCATCATCGGCGTCGTTGCCGGAGTCACGTATATTGGTATGCAACAATATAATTATCACTTAAATACACAGCAATAGGAAATAACAGGAAAATGAGAGTAAAGAAATACCTTGATTCAACTTAGAGTGTTTATTCCACAGGCAGCGCACAAAGAATTTCATTCGATTCACTTAGGTATAACAGTTTTAAACACAAAATTATCGCCACACTAAGCCGTCGAACTTTACCGGCAGAAATAATTTGTAAAAATCAAGCAGATTTATTAAGTCAAAAAAACTTTTCACAAAAAAAAAACATCGACTTCCAAAAAATACACAAAATAGCGGAAAATTAAGTTTAATTTCGGAAGTCGGTGTCTTTGCTTTTCAATTTTCGTTGTGGCCACTGACTTTATTTTTTTACTTTTTAGTTGATACCTACCCCATCCAAATTAGCATACCACGCACCTGCTATGTAAATAGCAGTGACGAAGTAACTTAAAACATCGTCTATACAGCGTGTAACAGAAATCCTGTCCGATCCGTGAGGGTGTTGTTAAAAAGCATACTGATAGTCTATATGATGTGGTATTTTTTTGGAAAAAAGAAAAAAAGAAATTCGCCGCATTTTTTTCAATGGGGAATTTTACCAGTTTGTTACATGGGGCACGGGCGGCCGTCGTTTAGTGGGTGTCTACAAGTCATAACCTCTGTAGAAAATTTGCTAATTTATAATGAAATCGGGGTCATTTTGGTTCTAAAACTGTGAATTTCAAATTGCAATAACTTTTTAATTCATGCAAACATTATCAATTGAGCAACCGACATGAGTGCTGCTGAGCTCAGCTATAATGCAAGTCGTTAATGTACCTACAGGCTAAAGAGCGGAGGTCAAACCACCTTGCCTCGTCCCGCATTCCAATCCGTACACGTTGGAGAGACTATCTGCCCATCTGCCATTATTGGTCTAGTTGGCATACCAGTAGTGGAAGATCCGTTGCACCTGTGCATGCACGCCCGTTTTTTTAAGCTTAGACCACACCATGTCATATCCATGTCATACACTAGGTCAATTCACTTGGCCTTTCAACATGGCCAATAACCAGCTTATACAGGTGTACGCCTCTCCATGAAGTAATAAACAGTTCATAGCATTTGATTTCAAATAGAAAAACTCACCCAAAGTACCAAGGCCTCATTTTCAAGTATAATATGGAGCGACAGCGAGTGTAGAGTGCTATCTGTAGACAAGTTTAAGACCCCGTACCACCGACCACGCTGCGTTTTGACTAGATCGTATATAAACACGCCGGGACATGGCGATGGGTCCTCGCCTTCGTACTCCAGTGTGGGTGCTGCTAGCCACACCAGGGACAGGCACAAGGTTAGGATCTGTCGAGTTAAGAACAAACATAATTTCACACTTAACTTAAGTGTAAAAAAAGGAAACTTACTTTTTTGCACTTTTCGTACCATTTTCAACATAAACTACTCATATTTCGTAAGAACGACTAGTGGTAAGGATTTTTTCACACTAATATTTATTTTATTGATTGGCGTCGATCGCCATCCGCGCTGAAGTCTGTTTGAATGCGAAAATGAAATCCTGGCGATTAGGTATTATTTAGGAGGATTTTTCCTCAATTTGACCGCAACAATAGTTATTTGTTTTTACTTATTCACATTCTTTGAAAGTCATGTGTTTATGTATTTATTTGAGTAAATCAAAATGAAGTGTAAATTTATTAAATTTGCGAAATTTTCTGAACTGTTGAGAATATCGCAACTTTGATATTTTTAAATGATTGGTTGCCTCCTCCTCCTTGTCACATTTGCCTTTGAACCACTACGGTTGAGACACCCTGTATATAATACTAGCTGTGCCCCGCAGTTTCACCCGCGTGGGTCTCGATCCCGTGGGAGGATAAAACGTATCCTATGTCCTAATCAAAGATATGGTCTACCCATGTGCCAAATTTCATCCTCTCTAGATTAAGGAACGTCGCGGCGGCGTTGAACGGTTCGCGTATTGCATTTTAAACTCTTGCTAACTTCGAAATAAAATGTCCGATTCGAATAAATTAAGTATTTTACTACTACTTAAATACCCTTGATGATAAAACAATTTACTACGATACGAATGTAACCAACTTTTGTTTCTATCGATAATAACTTCATTACAAACAAATGTTACAAGTCATAGTCTCCGCCTTTATGTGTAGCTGTTGCCTTCAAGTCCATCAAACGTTTAGTTATAGGCGATTTAGAACTGTGACTTGAAATTCCGGGCTGTAACGTAGTTGGTGCTGCATTTATAAAATTACTATTAGTTGACATTTTTTCTTCTTATTTATTCTTTTCACATGATTAAAAAAAAACAATTTAATTAATACCACCATTTATTCAATCATACAGTACACCTATTCAGTACACCCATTACTATATATGTATAATGTACACCTCTACAGATAATGCAATTCACGAGCGCGCGTCATGTGACTCATGAGTCTTGTTAATAAGATATACATATAAAGGGTGTTAGGGTAAACACAGTTAAACTTGAAACCAGTGGTTTCGTTTCATTTGTAAAACGTAAAATCAATGGAAAATATTTTTTTTTAAGGAATATTTCCATTTTACCACTAGAGTATTTCACCATACGCGCTAGGGCAACGAACTTACGTCTCAACAGTGGCGGGGGGCGCGACACGTGACCTGACCGGCCGCGAGCGCGACCCCATATTTATTGTGTATTTATTCATGTGTTGTGTAGGTAGGTAGGAGGGGCGACGACCTCGGGCGTATATCCATGAATTTGCGGACGGTGTCAGATAGAACCTTTTAAAAATCTTTTAATGAATTAATGTTTTTTTTTGTTGTGACTCGGTCATTTATTTTTATATTTAAGTCAACTACCCATGGCTTGAGTGACAACGGTGTTTACCCTTACACCCTCTATAGGAATGATTGACCGGCGATTGTGACATGCAACATCTCTACCTCTATGTTAGTGCTTATCAGTAACTTGCGCATATTATTAGCTCTTCTTCAGGCTCTCAGACATCTTCGCTTCTCAACAAAACTGATGTGTCAAAATCAACAAAATTCGATCAGTCACGACTTCACGAGATCAATAATCATAAACATTATCAATAATCCATGGCAAGAATTTGGCTAAGTCTGTAAATATGACGTAGTGTGTAGTATTGCATCGCTTTCCGTTGTACCCGACGAGGCCTCGGAGGTACCAGGTAGAACCAAGCTTGAAGACCATGCCGCTACCTGCGCTGGCATACGAAGATATTTCTAGAAACAGAGAAGCGAACTTTATCCGTGTTTCTTTCACAGATACGTTCTTCATAGTACACGGAGAGGTTTGCTACGTAAGTTGCGCGGTTCATTTATTTGCCAGCCACGCATTCGTGCGCAGCTGTGGAGTGGCGCCTTAACTCTTAATAATAATTTTGATTTTTGATTTTAATTTTGTTTTAATTTTAATTTTGATTCTCTCTTTGATTTTTTTATTATTATTAATTGATCTTCGTTAATAATTGTTGGAAGCTGTCTGTATCTTAGTGCTGTGTAAGCCTGTAAGTGACTAGTTCACTATAACTCAATAAAAATGTTATTTTTTTTGTTAATATTCCAGTGAACACGTCGTTGGTGTACCTTTCAAATAAATAATTAAATTATAATAACAAAGATTCTCCAAGGAATGTCCAACACAGGGTCTCACGTGCGGTCTCCTGTCATGATTTTAGTGAATAGAAATAGGGCAAGTAAAAGACTTGGGTGAATGCCAGTATAACTGGAAGTTGCCTTTGAGGGGCTTTTTCATGATCAGCTCTCATTTTAATCTGATTCAAATAACTCCACAGTCATAAAACTTTGTCTTACCGCGTCTATTTCCAGCGCAGTATGTGTATTCTGAAGTATATCGCACCATTCTTTCATTTGACTTGATGCACGTCGCCTGACTTACTACCGGCACCTCCTCCTGATTTAGATCGTCTATCACTTTGTCTTTGTCGTCAAAACGCCAGCTTAGCAACTGTAACGAAAGAAAACATGCTATTGCAGTTGACATTTTATTAAATTCCTTACTATTCCAGTCAGGGTTGCAGCCTGCAGATGAATGCCGGAGAGAATCTTGGCATATTAATCTGAGGAACACCGTGTACTCTTGCCTGGTCACGATCTCACGATGTCAATGAACAGCTGGAACTTAAACGAATGAAGTCCTTCGCCTTGGGGTGGATGACACCATAAGCCAGGTTTAGACCAGTCGAGCCGCCGCCTCGCAAAGAAAGCGGTTGGACGCGTAAAATATGCGAAATCGTAACGCGCGTTGACACTGACGGAACGTTTTGCTTCGTGAGTAGTCGTAAGCTAGCCTTGAGAGGTGGCTTGGCAGACCAATTGAGGCCTACTAATTTTTTAAAGTATAATAAAGTCAATACACACCAGTCCCTTCTTCTCAATTATACTCTTCAGATCTATATCCTTCTCTGGCCACAGACAGGCAGGTTTGATCCAGTCGGTGTACTTCACAGGCTGATTTAGTTCCAAGATCGCCACATTACGGCTGTAGATGACGGCGTTATAATGCGGATGAACTATAATATCCTTCACCTGGAATTATTTCATAAATAAGTTAGTTTATCCGTCGAATGCATTATGATGGATGGGTCAGGGTTGTGGGTGCCTAATAACAGGCGTCTTTATCAAGGCAAAGCTAGGAAACGCAGCATGATGACTTCAAATCATTTTGACAAATTCTCCAGAGAGGGCAGCGGAAAAAGATAGACACGGTAGTCTATGAAACCTTTGCCCAACTGTGGGATAGTATAGGTAAATACTGGCAATACGTCAGTAATATACTTACAAACCTAACCAGCACTTCATCAGAGGACCAAAGGTTGTGTTTTCCCAGGAAGACCGATAGGGTGAATTGGTCAACGGCATGTTCGGTAGACTTCATGGTGACGCAGTGTGCTGCCGTGATGACGTGTCGAGCCGTGACCAAGGTACCTCCACAGGCGTAATTGTTCCCCATACCCTGGCAACGAGGAATGATATTGTAAGCTGGTTTCAGAATTTTATCGTTTTGTATGTTCTTATTATTATGTTCCTTTACTCAAACGTCTATGAGGGTAAAGTGCCCTCATCGAAGTTTGAGAGTTTGAAACCACCGGCTACAAATCCTGATTTCAGCCATCAAATTACTCTTTGCAGACCTTGAAGAGAGAACCCAGAATGCCAAGCTCAAATCATAGGGTTACGCGCTAGAAACCTCGACTTCAGAAGCTCTTACCAAACCACTCTAACTTTTCTTACCTCGTCTTTGTAAATGGCGGTCTGCCACGGCCATTGAGTGTCCAACTTGGATTTCCCATTCAGGGCTGTTGTATTTGCCACCACATTACCGCATTGAGGCTGCAAAAAAAAGCTCTTATCAAACCTAGCTACTCATTCAAGAAGTTTGTATTGTGCGGCCTTCCAACATGCATTTTAAATGTCTTTGGTTCAAATTAATACTAGATTCAAGACCGTAGCAATGTCCTGACACTCGTGTGGCGGGCTAAATGCGACGAACTGCGTGGAATGCATGGTAAGCGACTTAACTAACCAAAACGTTTCATGTGCCAATCAGAAAATAGAGCTGAGGAAGATTCCTTGTTTTAAGTTTTCCTAAAAGTTTATGTGCTAATAAAAAAACTGGCCACCTGCGAGTCCGTAGCAAATTAAGATCGACCAAAAAAACGTGGAAAAAAACATGTTTCTTTCAAAATTATTAACTATATTACATTTTTATTATTTGTTGTTATAGCGGCAATAGAAATACATAATCTATGTGTAATTTCAACTGTCTACATATTACGGTTCATGAGATATAGTCCGCTGACAGATAAATGGACAGACGGACAGACAGCGGAGGCTTAGTAATAGGGTTCCGTTTGGCACCCTTCGGATAAGGAACTAGGCTTGCAGAAAAAATATCGATATATCGAAATATCGATATTTTTTGTTCGATATATCGATATTTTCAGGCGATATTTATTATTTCGATATATCGATGTATCGATATAAAATATCAAGTATCGAAAATGTATCAAAAACGATATATTTTCAATAGCAACACCGTTGTCGCCGCTGACTAAAACCGCTGGAATTCAGAGCCATAAAAATTATTAGTACTTTTTTTCCTTGTTTGGTATGTAAATGATTATAAAACTTGAACTTTAGTTAAGTAAAATTTTTTTTTGAAAATTTCTCCGATATATCGATATATCGATATTTTTTTTTCGATATATCGAAATCGATATTGATATTTTTTTTAAATATCGATACGATATATATCGATACTTTTTTACACTTCTTGCATCCCTATAAGGAACCCTAAAAAGTGTCCGATAGTGACAATTGGCTCACCTTTCCGTCAATGGCTTCGGGGTTGGTACTTTTTGGGCTAAATAATATTCCTAGGGCTAAAACTTCAAATACTTCTGGTGATGGTAAAGGAGTAAAAGAGATTGTTCTGCGAACAGGTTGGTCGCAGATTACTATTCCATTCAGTCTTATTTCTTTTAGTCTCGGGGTTATGTTTAGAGGGTTGTATTGCACGTAGAAGGATAGTGTTACAGCGGTGCCAGGACTCATCTCCATTTCGGGGGCGTAAATTAGAAAATTCTTATTATCACGTACGGATACATTTCCTATCGAGTTCTGAAACAGATAGAGAATATCAAATTAATGTTTGAATGGAACTTTACTAACTCTAAAATTGGCGACGTTGTTCAAAAATATTTTAGTTTTAGTTTATTTTATAAGCACTATAATTGTATGAAGTAATAAAGTTATAATAAAGTTTATTCATCAAAAGTAACAATACAATGTAACATAATCGGTGAGCCACAAACTAAGCGTCGCTTGTATCTTGTGGCTCTGGAGTGCGAATTTACCAAAGTTATAAAGGTTACATTACAGTTTGAGGACTTTAGGTAATTAATATACATTTTCCATAAACACAGTTATAAAAGTGAAAATAAAATAAAACATTCTTATGACTCTCAAAATAAATAAAAATAGCAGTTGTTAACGTTGGGGTTGCGCTGTGGGTGTGTGTTTGTGTGTATAAGTGAGTGGAGGTGTGTGCGTGTGTGTGTGTCTGTGTATAGGTGCTATATTAAGGCTTCAGTGTCGTCGTATGATAATTTTAAAAGAGCTAAGGTTAGGGTTTTCTTACAGGTCGCAGTTGAGCAGTCCTTTAGGTCACAGATTTTCAAAACTTTATTGTAAGTGTTAGGATGGGAATAGTAGGTACAGCGTCTAGCTAATTCGTATTTGGCATTTGGTATGGGTACTCTGAAGACGCGCTTGTTTATTATGTCGCTGTAGTCGGGCCGTTTTTTTATTGTTGCGTGATATTTAAGCGTTGCTTGGAGTATAAATATTTGTCGTACCCTGAGAACTTGAAACTCATGGTAGACAAGGTTTGTAGGGAACCTGAAAGGTTTTTTTAGTGCAACCTTGATCAGTGCCCGTTGAGCCCTTTCTAGCGTTATAAATGTGCTTTTACCAGCACGACCCCAAATGCAGATACAGTACTGTATGATTGATTGGCAGAGTGCGAAGTAGATCATTCGCAAAATATTGGTAGGAATACAGTTGCGGAGTTTTTTTAAGACATGTATTAGTTTTCGTACTCTGGAGGCAAGGGCATAAATGTGAACTTTGTACGTTAAGTTGTTGTCTATGGTTATTCCGAGATATTTAACCGTGTCAGTACTTTCAAAGACTGTGCATGCACAGGGATAGTGTGGCAGGTGTGAGGCAATATTGTGTGCCTGTGGGTAGGTGTGAATTTTTAAGGACATATTTTGAGAAGCACTGGAGGAGCTTGTTTTGGAGAAAGCAATGTATTTACTTTTACTAGCGTTTAGTGTCAGCAGGTTGGTGTCTAGGGATTGCGCTATTTGAAAGAGGCCTTGTTCCGCCAGTCGATATACCCGGTCCCATGACGTGTCGTGGAAAACGATGGCTGTGTCGTCAGCGTAGGATATCACTGTAGCGTTTCTAAGAGAGAGATTTATGACGTCATTGATGTACAGCGTAAACAACGTTGGGCCAAGGGTGCTGCCCTGGGGAACGCCGAAAGTGATAGGTAGCGACCTGCTTTGGTGACTGCCTATTTTACAATATTGATACCGCGATGTTAAGTAGCTGCGAAACCATTCTAGAGGTGATCCTCTTATACCTATTGCTTCGAGTTTCTTCAAAAGCAGTTCTGTTGAAACGGTGTCGAATGCTTTGGCCAAATCAAGAAAGACACCAACACAGCATTCTCCACTTTCTATATGGTGGGAGACTTGATTTGTCAAAAGTGACACCGCGTCTTCGGTGGATCTTCCCCGGCGAAATCCAAACTGCCTATCTGAGACAATTTTGTGCTTCTCTATAAAATTTACCAGTCTCTTGTTTACAATTTTTTTTTTAATTTTAGAGACTATACTCAGCAAGGCTATAGGTCTATAGTTTTCCGGTATGTCTTTAGGACCACATCGCCGAGCTGAGCGTTTGTTTTATTGTATACTTGGTTTTAGTTTGAGGAACTTTCGCTAATGTTTTCTTCTTTCAAGTGACACAATATGAATGCGACGATCGTGTGCGTTAAAGTTGATGCGCTAGGGTGGCCCGCGAAATTCAAGTTTTCTTACGTTTTTTGCAATTTGCAGGTCAGTATCAGGTTGTATGTTGATCTAAATATTATTAGCGCTCGTAACAAATATGGATTTACAGAATTATAAACATTTGAATCAGTAATTGAATTTCGCGGGCCACCCTAGCGCATCCCTCATAAGCTAGACAAATTAGTATACGCTAAACAACGTCTACGGTCAACAGTGTCCGTAGACGCAGCAATCACTGCATATCACGGATACGTATCGTCAGTTCTATCTTACGGTCTGATACTATAGGGCAATTTAGTTGAATTTTTAATGGCATTTAGGGTACAAAAGAAGTGTGGGCAATATCTGGCGTCTGGTTTTTGGACAGCTGTTGTAACCTTTATTTAAAAAACTGCACATATTACCTTTAGCCAGCATGTACATCAAAGAGCTATGTTTGCTAGTAAAACAATATCCGCATTATTTTCGCCTGCAATCAGAAGTAGGAATAAAAAGGCTACTGCTAGAAATAAATATGAATACGAATTAAATGTACTTATATGTAGATTGCAAATATTTAGGAAGAATGTATACGTATAATGCCATTCAGGTGTACAACAAGTTACCTAATTCTTTTAAGGAACTTCCCATCCCCATGTTCAAGAAAAAGCTGACCAGTTGGTTATTGGATAACTGCTTTTATGACATTCGCAAATACTTGGAATATTGTAAAAATTCATGATGACATGGACTTAATTTTGACATTTTAAAGTAGTCAATTACATAATTACATTATATAATAATACCTACTAATTCGTAATGGACATAATATTTGTAAATCACAATTCTTTTACTTGTACTTAGTCAAGAATGACAACTGAATATTTGTACACCATATTATGTTGTGGTAGAATGTAAGAACTAACAAAAATACTAACACCATCAATGATATTATATCATTGAACACCATACTATCATTATATTATATTATATTATATTATCATTTACTTACAAATAAATAAATTCTGATTCTTCTGATTCTGATCGCGTATTCGCGCGACAATCGCTTTTATTTAGGACTCGGCCTTACAGAATAAACATTTCATATTATCACTATTTGATTTCAAATAGGAAAACTCACCCCAATTGCCGAGGCCTCGTTATCAAGTTCAATATTGAGCCACAGCCAGTGTAGAGGTGTGTCTGTAAACAATTTGATGACTCCGTTCCACCGACCAGGCTTCTCTGGTCCGTACATGAACACGCCTGGACATGGCGATGGGACCTCGTCATTCTGCTCCAGTGTAGGTGCTGTTAGCAACACCAGGAACAGGCACAAGGTTAGGATCTGTCGAGTTACGAACAAACACAATTTCACACTTAATATGTGTGGTGTGTTTCACACTTTATATGTGAAAAAAGGCAACTTATTTCTTCACATTTTTCTTACCATTTTCAACAGAAAAAGTTACTCGATTTTCGTGAACTGAACTCAATTTTCGTAGATTGGTAAGGATTTTTCACACTAATATTGATTTTATTAATTGGCGTCGATCGCCATCCGCGCTGGCGTCTTTTTGAATGAGAAAAGGAAATCAGGCGATTATATGACGATTTTTCCTCAACCGACAACAGTAACTTGTTTTTAATTAATTTCAAGAATGACGTAATAAGATTATATTTATGTTAATATACAAGCTGCTGCTCGCTACACATACAATACAAGCTCAAATTGAATTGGCTAGCGAAACTCAGCAGCCATGATGGATCATCATCATCATTTCAGCCGAAAGACGTCCACTGCTGGACATAGGCCTCCCCCAAGCTCCGCCACTTTTGACCACGGGGCCAAATCTACTAATTTACAAAATGTCTCGCAATTATGAGTTTTTGTCAGATTTTGTATGGCATATCTGTCAAAAACTGATAATTGTGAGACCACCGACACGTTTGTAAATTAGTAGACTTGGTCCCCAGTTCTGTGCTTCTTGCATCCAGCTGATTCCCGCGCCCTTCACCAGGTCATCGGTCCTCCTTCGGGGGCCTTTTAACGCTACATCTTCCGGTACGCGGTCGCCACTCCAGAACCTTTCGGCCCTATCGGCCATCTGTTCCATGGTCCATGATGGGTATCGATATCTAAACACGATAAAATAAAATAAAGAAAGATTTAGGTCAACGACCGCTGCTGTAGTGTTGTTAGTTGAGAAAATCTATTTTCTTGTGAAGTTTACAACTTCAAATTCTTCTTTCTTCTTCAAACAACAAATTCATTTCTCTTTACCTGACTGCCCCAGAAGGCGGGTAATGTGTGATTTTTCGTTCTGTTAGTTTTAGCGAAGGTCTGGCAATTTGAGAACTTTATGTGACCTACCCAAATGTCCTTCTTTGGTATTGTTCGTCGAGTCGTTGAGCTCCTTAAGTTCTGAGTTGACCTCTACTATTACGGACAAATGCTGGCACTGACTGGACAGGTCCACTCAAATCTGTGTGGTTCTTTCCTCAAAAAACCATTTCAGACTCTAATCTACATGGTCCTCATATGGCCTGACCAAGATTATGTCTGGACTTTAAAGGAGACGGTGACCTCTGAGTTTGTTTCGGCCTTTCTTCTCAGAGTAGTCAGATATGCCAATGCCAAAAAACCTCATCTAGCTTATTTTTACAACTTTTTAATATGACGTGTAAATGTGATTCCTATATCCTATTTACAGAATAAAAAATTTCATTTCATTTCATTTTTTGTTTTTCGAGAGTATCCATGTATGTTTAAATGTATGTGTATTTCTTTGGCACGCTCTGTAGCCCAAACGGCTTGATGGATTTTAACATAATATATTGAAGTGTCGTTAGATTCGTCTTAAACGTGGGAGTGAATTAAGATAAAATATAATATTTAATTTTATACTTTCATCTGCAAATACAAGAAAGGTTTTTTTAACCCTAACTTTACCCTTTTTTTAACCCTTCGGGCAAAACAGGCATGACAATATGTTACGGTGGAGACTGACTTGTAACATTTGTTTGTAATGTATCAGTAATTCGCGGCGAGGTTGGTTACAATATGGTGATATAGAAGACGTGGCGAACGCTCGCTTCGAGCACATGAAATTTTCTTTTCTCATATAATGGAATTCACGAAACAGCCGGCAGGCAACCGGATCCTCCACTCGGAGGATCCTCCACTCGGAGGATCCGGTGCTCGCATCGAGCGGCTCGGCTCGCTGCCAGGCGCGGTCCGAGGGGGGTCCTAGGGGTCATGACCCCCCCCAAAATCATTAAAACTGTCGAGAGACTGAATGATTGATGTGCTTTACTAACTGAAAATTGTAGGTACTTGAGCCAGTTGAGCCAGTTGGGCATATACAAAAAAAGTTCTTAGAGTATTTATCAATCAGGTAACCATTTCCCTAAAAATATTCCTCGGCACCAATAGTGGCCCCCCAAATCGAGCAATTTAGGACTGTGACTTGAAATTCCGGGCTGTAACGTTGTTGGTATGCTGCTCCTATAAAATTACTATTACTTAGTTGGAATATTTTTCTTCTTTTTTATTCTTTTCACATGATAAAAAAACAATGTTATTAATATCACCATTTATTCAATCATACAGTACACCCAGTACTATATGTATAATGTCACCTCCTCATAATGTCACCTCCTCATAATGTCTGTGTATAATGTCACACCTCTACTAGATAATGCAATTCACGAGCGCGCGTCATGTGACTCATGAGTCTTGTTAATAAGATATATACTCGTATATATTGGAATGATTGACGGGCGATTGTGAAATGCAACATCTCTACCTCTATGTTAGTGCTTATCCAATAACTTACGCATATTATTAGCTCTTCTTCTGGCTCTCAGACATCTTCGCTTCTCAAAAAAACTGATGTGTCAAATCAACAAAATTTGATCAATCACGAGATCAAAAATCAAAAACAATACTATTAATCCATGGCAAGAATTTGGCTAAGTCTGTAAATATGACGAAGTGTGTAGTATCGCATCGGTTTCCGTTGTACCCGGGTATGGCCAAAGATGCGAGGCCTCGGAGATACCAGGTAGAACCAAGCTTGAAGACCATGCCGCTACCGGCACTGGCACACGAAGATATTTCTAGAAACAGAGGAGCGAACTTCATTTGTGTTTCTTTCACAGATGCTTCATGCATGGTTTACCACGGATTGCCACGTTCGTTACACGGTTCATTGTTTGCCAGTCACGCATTCGTGAATCGTGCGTAGCTGTGGAGTGGCACCTTAACTCTCAAATCAATTGATTTCAATTATGGAATGACTTTGAATAGTATTCTCCAAGAATTGTCCAACACAGGGTCTCACGTGCGGTCTCCTGTGATGATTTCAGTGAATAGAAATAGAGCAAGTAAAAGACTTGAGTGAATGGCAGTATTTCTGGAAGGTGCCTTTTAGGGGCTTTTTCATGAACAGTATTTTTATATACCTACGTAGTTAAGAAAAACAGCAAATTAAATGCTCTCATTTTAATCTGATTCAGATAACTCACAGTCATAAAACTTCTTCTTACCGCGTCTATTTCCAGCGCAGTAGGTGTATTCTGAAGTATATCGCACCATTCTTTCATTTGACTTGATGCACGTCGCCTGACTTACTACCGGCACCTCCTCCTGATTTAGATCGTCCATCACTTTGTCTTTGTCGTCAAAACACCAGCTTAGCAACTGTAACGAAAGAAAACAGGCTACTTCAGTTGAGATTTAATTAAATTCCTTACAATTGCAGCCAGGGTTATAGCTTGCAGATGAATGCGTGAGAGAATCTGTCTCCCCTGGCATATAAGACGGAGTAACATCGTGTGCTCTTACCTGCCCACGACCTCACGATGTCAATGAACGGCTAGAACGTAAATGATAGAAGTACACCATAAGCCAGGTTTAGACCAGCCTCGCAAAGCAAGCGCTTGGACGCGTAAAGTACCTATACGACATCGTAATGCGCGTCGACAGTTCGACACTGACGGAACGTTTTGCCTCGTTAGTAATCGTGAGCTAGCCTTGCGAGGTGGCTTGGCAGGTCTGTATCACCCTTTTAAAGATGACCACACTTTTTAATTTAAAAAATGCTCTGAGTCTTCATATACTTCAGTGTTGGGCACCGATTGAGGAGGTTAAAGGTGTAGCTTTAATCAATACATACCAATCCCTTCTTCCCAATTATATTCTTCAGATCTATATCATTCTTTGGCCACAGACAGGCAGGTTTGACCCAGTCGGTGTACTTTACAGGCTCATTTAGTTCCAAGATCGCCACATTATATCTGTAGGTGGAGGCGTTATAGTGCGGATAAATTGTTACCTCTGTCACCTGAAATTATACAAAAGAGTTAGTGTATCCGTCGAATGCATTATGGCAGATGGGTCAGGGTTGTGGGTGCCTGATGACAGGCGTCTTTATCGGGGCAAATCTAGGAAACCCTAGCATGACTTCGGATCATTTTGACAAATTCTCCAGAGAGGGCAGCGGAGAAAGATAGACATGGTAGTCTATGAGACCTTTGCCCAGCTGTGGGATAGTAGAGGTGAATAAAGGCTATACATCAATAAGATACTTACAAGCCTGATCTGCACTTCGTCAGACCAGGTCGATAGGTGGTGTTTGCCCAAGAAGACCGAGGCGGTATATGGGTTAATGGCACGTTTGGTAGACTCACTGATGACGCAGTGTGCTGCCGTGAGGACGTTTCGAGCCGTGATCAAGGTACCTCCGCAGGCATAACCGACCCCCATAGGCCCCATACCCTGGCAACGAGGAATTAAATTGTAAGCTTCCCAATATTATCGTTTTTAGGGTACCGTAGTCAACAAGGAACCTTATAGTTTCGCCATACCGTATGTCTGTCTCCGCGGCTTAGCTCAGAGACTTTTCGTACTAGAAAGTTGTAATTTTATATGGGTATACATATAAATAATACCGAAAAACAGGTAAAATAAAACAAAATAATGAAAAAATTTTTTTTTAACAAAAACTACGTAACTACCACAATTTTTTTTTCTACGTATCTTCCACAAAAAAAAATATATACTCGTAAAGCGGGAATGTTTTTTTTTCTCACCCATAATAAAACAGGACGAGTAGCTTTCATAGACTAACTTTTATTCATATAGAATGACACATAACAACATATTGTCTATTATTATTTTAATATAAGGATACATATCAATACCACCACTTATTAAAATAATCCAATAACAGCAATACAGTAAAACTAGCTACTTCAAATTAACAATGCCTATTTTTATCATAAAATTATTATGTTTCACTTTACATAAACTCTTTGTAAAAATATCAGCTGGCATTTCAGAAGTATTTAAATATTTAATTTTAACTAATTGTTTTTCAACAGCTTCTCTAATGAAATGAAACTTTACATCAATATGTTTAGTTCTTCTATGATGTATTGAGTTTTCTGTAAGTTTTTGTGCACTCTGGTTATCATTATACAATACAATTGGTATGTCATTACCTCTACTTACAAGTTTCAAATTAACCTCCATAGGAGTTTCAACATTTTTACAATCGTCCATGTTGAATATAGTTAGCAATCTTTCAATAAATTTCTCTTGGCTAACACAAACTTTATCCTTCTTAATTATAATATCCATGCCTAAACACTGCCTTAATTGACCTAAGTCTTTCAACTTAAACCTGGTACTTAACTGGCCTTTTAGATAATTCACTTCTTCATTACAATTAGAAAAGATAAAAAAATCATCAACAAATAGGGCTATGAAAGTTTTTACATTTCCAGATGATTTTACAAACAAACAAGGTTCATGAGCCGATTTCTTATATCCTAGCTCTTGTAAACAACTATCAACCTTTCTATACCATGCCCTAGCTGACTGCTTTAATCCATAAATAGCCCTTTTTAACTTCAAGACTTTACAAACATTGTTTTCACTTTTTAAATATTTTAAATTCTGTGGTAATTGCATAAACACAGTTTCATCTAGGTCGCCATTTAAGAAGGCTGTTGTAACATCAAGATGTGTAATATTTAAATCTAAGTTTACACTTATAGCAAATAACAACTTTAAAGTAGAATATTTTATAACCGGGGAAAAGGTTTCAGTATAATCAATACCACTTTTTTGGGTAAACCCTTTCGCCACCAATCTGGCCCTGTATCTTACTGTGCTATCAATATTTAGTTTCTTTTTATACACCCACTTACACTGAACAACACGAGCATCACTGGGTTTGTCCACTAGTTCCCATGCCTCATTTTCATGAAATGACTGCAGCTCTTCCTCCATTGCTTTGCACCACTGCTCCCGCTCGGTGCCAGTCATGACATCTTCATAGGTAAGACTTTCTTCATCAACGTTTACATTAGTCACACATGCATTCCAGCCATACCTTTCTGGTGGTTTTCTTACACGCTTCTCTGAATGAGCAACTGGTTTAAGTGTTCCCAATTCTTGATCTGACACAGTGTCACAAAACTTTTCTGAATTGGATGAATTTGTAGAATTCAATCCTTCCTCATCACTTGGCACATATGTGCTGTCCAGCAAATCTTCTGCAGACTTATCTTGTTCTGCAACACCAGGAACTTCTTCCTCTTTCTCCTCCACAACAGCTTGTATCATGTCTGAGACTTGATCGGTCTCCATGATAACAACATCTCTGCTGATGACAATGCTCTTGGTTACAGGATTGTATAACCTATAACCCTTTGTATTCTCTGCATTACCGAGAAGAATATATTTTTGTGCCTTTCTGTCCCACTTCGTTCTTTTTATTTTAGGAACATGTGTCATTGCAGTACTGCCGAAGACACGGATGTGACTTACATCTGGTTTACTGCCTGTCCATAGCTCGTAAGGCGTTTTCTGTAAACCTGAAGCCATTGTTCTGTTACGTAAATACACTGCAGTATTTACAGCTTCAGCCCAAAAAATCTTATTCATACCAGCATCAAAAAGAAGACACCGTGCTTTCTCCACTACAGTCCTATTCATTCTTTCACACATGCCATTCTGTTCCGGCGTATAGGGGTTTGTTTTTTGATGCACAATTCCATATTTCTTCATGAAATTTTCCATTTCTGAAGAACAAAACTCTCCGCCATTATCTGTCCTCAGAACCTTGATGGACTTTTCTGTCTGTTTTTCGACCATGGCTTTAAACTCTTTAAAGTACATCATCACTTCACTCTTTGACTTCATAAAGTAGACAAATGACATTCTGCTGTAGTCATCGACAAGAAGAAGAAAATACCTTGACTTTCCTAATGAGACTGTCTCCATGGGACCACAAACATCCGCATGAACTATCTTCAACACACTGTCACTTCTGGAACCTCTGTGTGGGAAAGGTAATCTCGCTAGCTTCCCTTCACAACATGTGATATACTGGAACTTGTCAATATCAGCCTTTTCGGGATACGAAATCCCCATCACAGCGCCATTCTTCATACTGTTCATATCCTTACAGTTGACATGACCCAACATTCCATGGTGTGGGGTGTCGTTGGAAAGGTCGTTTTTAAATATGAGTTTGTGGAAACCATTTTTTTCCGCCTGCGGCTTCGCCCACGTTTTATATCGATAAAAAGTAGCCTATGTCCTTCTCCAGTTCAAGGTCTACCTCTGTGCCAAATTTTATCCAAATCTGTTCAGCCGTTTTAGCGCGAAAGCGTAAAAAACAAGCAAACTCACTTTCGCATTTATAATTATGTTATTTTATCAAACGTCGATGAGGGCACTTTAATCACCGGTTAAAATCCAGACTTGAGCCACTAATTAACTCTTTGCAGACCTTGGGGAGCCAACTCAGAATCCCATGCTCAAGTAACCTCGACTTCTGAAGCTATTAGGAAATCACGCTAGTTAATGTACTCTTTATTACCACTTTGTAGAGGGCGATCTGCCACGGCCATTGAGCATCCAACTTGGATTTACCCCTCAGGACCGTTGTGTTTGTCACCACATTACCGCATTTAGGCTGCAAAAAAAATAGTACATTACTGTCGCAGCCTGCAACTGGCGTATTAATGGTATTGATGAAAATGTGGGACGAGGCGAACCCGAGGCACACATACGTGAGTCCATCAATGCCTGGTCGCGGCCAACGCTTTTATAGTACTTTTCTCAAATAATGTAATAATGTCAAATAAAAACCAGAATCAATGACGGACACCGATAATTTTTCACGCGTCAATTAAATAAAATCTTTGATAATTTACCTCCTTCATGGCCATGTGGTGAAGTAAAAAGTTTCGTTCCATTTTAAAATAACACGACAGATTTGAGTTTTCATAGTAATTTATTTGGCCGCTAAACACGACAGATGTGGCTTTCATAGTAACATTGTCGGCCATATCGTCATCGTCACTTGTTCATCAGTACAACAATTTCGAATTATCTCGAAGGTTGTCAAAATAATGGAAATTCGATTTCCAAGCATGTTAGAGAAAAAAAACTATATCAAACCTAGCTGCCCATTCAAGGAGGTCAAAACGCCGAAAAAAACATGTTTCCCCCCCCGTGCCCGTGTTATAGCGGCAATAACACACAAACACTACACACACACACACACTACATACACACACACTATGATTCAACTGTCTACCTATTATGGTTCATGAGATACAGCCCACTGACAGACGGACGGACGGACGGACAGCGCAGGCCCGCTGACAGACGGACGGACGGGCAGCGGAGGCTTAGTAATAGTGTTCATTTTTGGGACCCTTTGGATACGGATCCCAAAAAGTGTCTGATAATTAAAATTGGCTCACCTTTCCATCAATGCCTTTGGGGTTGGTACTTTTTGGTCTACTTATTATTCTTAGGGCGTAATTGATAAATACATCTCGATTATCGGTCCCACCGCCGTTGGATTTGATGACACTGAAAGATAAAACGTTTACTGTTTTTTTTATCTTTTACCTAAAAAGTGCACTAGGTGTTAGTAGGCCACTAATACCATTCGACAGGCTTACCAGACAGAAATTACACTTGATTTACTTAGTCCCTGACCGCAAATAGCTGTCGGAAGAATAGCGGTCGTCTGTTTGGTTGATTAAAACTCCTAAAATTTTCGGGTATCGGGTTTGAGAACAGCGTTTAGAAGGCTCCTTCAATAACATTGATTGTTGTTCGATTCGGAGCGAAAACGTATGGAATGGTCGTGAACAGCTTAGCTGGTCAATCAAAGTTTTGCCAATGGCCAAGTCTAAGCACCGTAGATGAAGAAAGGGTGTACGTTACCCCAGCAAAATAATGTCGTAAATAGTCATTTAAATCTTACTCCAGTGTAGGTAAGTGCAAAAAAATTAAAAATGTGCGCAACAAATACAAAAGCTGGGCAACTAATTATCTATAAGATTTTTAATGACTATTTTCGAAATTATTTTGCTGGGGTAACACAAACATTTTCGACATTATTTTGCTGGGGTAACGCAAACGTTTTCGACATTATTTTGCTGGGGTAACACAAACATTTTCGACATTATTTTGCTGGGGTAACACAAACATTTTCGACATAATTTTGCTGGGGTGACGCAAACGTTTTCGACATTATTTTTCTGGGGTAACGCACACGAAGATAGGTAGAAGAATCATGGGTAGAAGAACTTAGAATTTGGTTAGGTACCTTAGTATGTTGCAGATTACTTTTCCATTCAGTGTTACTGCCAGTAGTCTCGGGAAGTTTTTATCAGTATTGTATTGCACGTCCATGTATACTGGCACAGTGGGGCCAGGGCTGATCTCCATTTCCGGGGCCTCAATTCTAAAATTCTTGTTATCATATGAGGATGCATTTCCTAACGAGTTCTGAAACAGAGGCAAAATAAAATGAATCTTTGAATGCAGTTTTACTAACACCAGCATACTGCATTTCCTTTTTGTACTTTTGACTCAGTAACTTCCGACAAGTTCTTTTTAGGATTCCGTACCCAAAGGGTAAAACGGAACATTTTAAAATATACATACTGAGTAAAATGTAAGGAGTTTTAAGTTTAGAAACAATGGTTTGCAATATTGACCAGAGAAGCAAGGACTTGGTTTGCATAAAGCCTCAAACTAGACATGCGTATGCTAATCGATTTTATGTGTTTTGAGACCTTCTCTTTATAATATCAACAAGTTACTAAACTTCTATATTGTATAAAATAAAAAAATATTTCGAAGCGCGTTTGGCCGGCTTGAAGTGTTGTTGAATAGCCGAATAGAGTTTACGCCGAATTTTAGCTAACTTTGCATTAATTTAAAGTAGCGATTTTTTTCCTAAAAGTGTAGTTACAGAAAGGGATCTAAATTCCAAATTTAATTTTTGGCACCTCGATGATGGAACCTTAGGAGGCGTCGTAGAAACTGTTTTAAATGACCTTCAGTTCCTAAAAAATGAACTTCATTCCATTGGCTTTGAACTCAACCTTTCAAAATGTAAACTACACTCAGCGGACAGTACTGACAGACACCTGACACTTCCGAAATTTAACGCAATAGCCCCAGAGATCAAAATTATCGAAAAAAGCTCTCTTCGTCTCTTTGGGTCACCAATCTTTGAGGATTCCTTCCCCATTTTTATTGAGGAAAAAATTCAAAATTTCTATGACGTTTCGGAAAGATTGCTCCAAATTAACATGCATTCGGGAATAACCTTAATCCGTTACTGCTGTTTCGGCCCTAAATTAACATATTTCCTTCGCGCTTCCCATTTATGGAAGCACACTCATCTTTTAGATAAAATGGACCAAATTATACGGCATACATTAACTTTCATCTTAAATGTGGCAATGGACGACCGAGCTTGAGCACAAGCTACTCTTCCCATTCGTATGGGAGGCCTCGGCGTCCGCGAAATATCTAGTATTAGTTTACCGGCTTTCATAACCTCGGTTCACGGTACTGAGAAATTAATCAGATTAATCATAGCCTCCACACTGATTAATTTTGACGTGCCGTGCCTCACCGAGGCTATGGATGCCTGGAGACTCGCATGCCCGAATTCAGATCCGCCCGACAATCCATCTTCCCAGAGACGGTGGGATGAGCCGCTCTGCAGAGTAGTACAGAATAACTTACTTGACACGTCTGCTACTACTGCGGAGCGTGCGCACCTGCTGCCTGTGGGTAAGTGGGAGTCGGATCTGTGGCTTCATGCACTACTGTCATCGAACCTAGGAACTTTGTTCGACGACACTACCTTCCGCATCGCTGCTTCCCTGCAACTAGGAGCTCCATGTTGTTCTCCTCACTGTGGTGAAGTTGTCAACAGCCTCGGACACCACGGCCTGTCTTGCAGCTGAAGTGCGGGTCGCTTAGCGCGGCACGGGGAAATTAATGACATCATCCAACGAGCTCTTGTCACCTGCGTTCCAGCAGTATAAGAACCCAATGGCTTGGCACGCGACGATGGCAAGAGACCGGACGGCATGTCCTTATTCCCATGGAAGGTAGGTAGGCCTTTAGTGAGGGCCGCAACGTGTGTCGATACTCTTGCGCCATCCCATCTTCCTGCCTCGGCGTGCTGTGCTGGCGCTGCCGCTGCGGCTGCGAAAAACCTCAAGCGGCGAAAGTATAACAGCCTTATAGGTAATTATATTTTCGAGCCGTTTGGGGTCCGAGTGCTCATAGCTTGTTCAATGAAATCTCCAAACGGCTATTTGACACTTCCCGTGACCCAAGGGCTGGCTTTTACCTTGGTCAGAGGATAAGTGTTACCATAGAACGTGGCAATGCCGCCAGTCTCCTGGGTACATTACCAGCCGATAGCGATGCGGAGGAATTCTTCGACGCCATACTTTAGTCAATTGTTTATTTGTTTAGTTAGTTTTAATCAGGAATTTATATAATCTATATATATAAAAATAAATCCCTATTTCCCTTGGCCACGCCATCGCGCTAAAACGGCTGAACGGATTTGGATGAAACTTGGCACATGGGTAGACCATGACCTGGAGAAGGGCATAGGCTACTTTTCATCCTGGTCCGCAGACGAAGTCGCGGGCAACAGCTAGTTTATTATATAATATAAATAGTAAGTACAGTTTTTCAGCTTATGTAAAACATACCAGTGATTCCATATAAAAATAAAGGGAATGTGTTAAGATGTATGCCGCACACACATTAAAGCATTTTTTTTTTATATTTTTCGTAGCGGCCGCGACGGGACGGGCTCACAATCATCATCAGAAGGGTAATTATTAATTAAATTGTTTATTATGTAACGGTCTGTCTACTTCGTGGGTAAAGGAGACGCGTATAATCACTCTAACTAGAAAAATCTAAATGAATTTAGAAGGGCGCAACGAGTCCGCGGTTGCGCTCAGTCTCGTGGTGTGTATGGAACTGACGGCCTGATCCAGGCTCCTCTGATGCTAAACTCTTATCGTCTTAAAACGTTCTCACGGGAAAACTAAGCCGACCCGCGGCCACGTTCGACGCAATAAGGTTTACGTCGTCGCCTTTCTTATCGGAAACAAAAATTCATTATTTAATATCAATAAGCTCTGCGCGCTAACAAAGACCACAGTGATCTTGAGAGTTAGACGAGGTCAGGTCTCACGCTGATAAGAAACTGGACGAGGTGTGAGTTGACACCATCGTCTCACGCCACGACATACATGACATTTTTAACCGACTTCTTAAAAAGGAGAAGGTTCTCAATTCGTCTGTATGTTTTTTTTTTCTTTGTTTGTATGTATGTTACGCGATTACTCCGCCAATTATGAATCGATTTTGATGATTCTTTTTTTGTTTGGTAGGTCATGCTTCAAAGGTGGTCCCATATAAATTTTATTAATTTTTCTTGCGTAGTTTTTGAGTTAGCTTCAATAATTACATATTTTTCCCACTTTGCATATGTAGATGATATCTTAGTCTTCATTTACATAGAAGATAACGGTACACGAATTTGTGTGGGGTAAGTACCACAACTAAAAACTGAAAAAAAAACTTTTTACAAAAAAAAAACAACCGACTTCCAAAAAAAACACTAAAAAAGTTTAAAATAACTTTAATTTCGGAAGTCGGTGGCAAAAAACGAAAATTGAAAAGACACCCACTTCCGAAATTAAAGTTATTTTAAACTTTTTTAGTGTTTTTTTTGGAAGTCGGTTGTTTTTTTTTTGTAAAAAGTTTTTTTTCAGTTTTTAGTTGTGGTACTTACCCCACACAAATTCGTGTACCGTTAGGAAGTCGGTTGTTTTTTTTTTTGTAATGCTTTAATATGTTCATGCCTGTAGGTAAATAAAAGTTGAACGTTTTGTTACATTTTTGCCTGCACCGCTATAGCAAAATATCTAGTAGGTACAATATGTTTTATTTTGTTGGATAACATAATATTAAATATTTAATTCGGTGTTATATGATAGGTAATGCAAATAAACCGATGTTAACATTTTTGCTTGAAGTAATTTTATAATGAAGAATTCGTAATTTTATTCCGGGGAGGAAAATGTTTAATTCTAGTGAATCGAATGAAATTCTATTAAGAATTTCATTCGATTCACTTAGGTATAACAGTTTTAAACACAAAATTATCGCCACACTAAGCCGTCGAACTTTACCGGCAGAAATAATTTGTAAAAATCAAGCAGATTTATTAAGTCAAAAAAACTTTTCACAAAAAAAAAACATCGACTTCCAAAAAATACACAAAATAGCGGAAAATTAAGTTTAATTTCGGGAGTCGGTGTCTTTGCTTTTCAATTTTCGTTGTGGCCACTGACTTTATTTTTTTACTTTTTAGTTGATACCTACCCCATCCAAATTAGCATACCACGCACCTGCTATGTAAATAGCAGTGACGAAGTAACTTAAAACATCGTCTATACAGCGTGTAACAGAAATCCTGTCCGATCCGTGAGGGTGTTGTTAAAAAGCATACTGATAGTCTATATGATGTGGTATTTTTTTGGAAAAAAGAAAAAAAGAAATTCGCCGCATTTTTTTCAATGGGGAATTTTACCAGTTTGTTACATGGGGCACGGGCGGCCGTCGTTTAGTGGGTGTCTACAAGTCATAACCTCTGTAGAAAATTTGCTAATTTATAATGAAATCGGGGTCATTTTGGTTCTAAAACTGTGAATTTCAAATTGCAATAACTTTTTAATTCATGCAAACATTATCAATTGAGCAACCGACATGAGTGCTGCTGAGCTCAGCTATAATGCAAGTCGTTAATGTACCTACAGGCTAAAGAGCGGAGGTCAAACCACCTTGCCTCGTCCCGCATTCCAATCCGTACACGTTGGAGAGACTATCTGCCCATCTGCCATTATTGGTCTAGTTGGCATACCAGTAGTGGAAGATCCGTTGCACCTGTGCATGCACGCCCGTTTTTTTAAGCTTAGACCACACCATGTCATATCCATGTCATACACTAGGTCAATTCACTTGGCCTTTCAACATGGCCAATAACCAGCTTATACAGGTGTACGCCTCTCCATGAAGTAATAAACAGTTCATAGCATTTGATTTCAAATAGAAAAACTCACCCAAAGTACCAAGGCCTCATTTTCAAGTATAATATGGAGCGACAGCGAGTGTAGAGTGCTATCTGTAGACAAGTTTAAGACCCCGTACCACCGACCACGCTGCGTTTTGACTAGATCGTATATAAACACGCCGGGACATGGCGATGGGTCCTCGCCTTCGTACTCCAGTGTGGGTGCTGCTAGCCACACCAGGGACAGGCACAAGGTTAGGATCTGTCGAGTTAAGAACAAACATAATTTCACACTTAACTTAAGTGTAAAAAAAGGAAACTTACTTTTTTGCACTTTTCGTACCATTTTCAACATAAACTACTCATATTTCGTAAGAACGACTAGTGGTAAGGATTTTTTCACACTAATATTTATTTTATTGATTGGCGTCGATCGCCATCCGCGCTGAAGTCTGTTTGAATGCGAAAATGAAATCCTGGCGATTAGGTATTATTTAGGAGGATTTTTCCTCAATTTGACCGCAACAATAGTTATTTGTTTTTACTTATTCACATTCTTTGAAAGTCATGTGTTTATGTATTTATTTGAGTAAATCAAAATGAAGTGTAAATTTATTAAATTTGCGAAATTTTCTGAACTGTTGAGAATATCGCAACTTTGATATTTTTAAATGATTGGTTGCCTCCTCCTCCTTGTCACATTTGCCTTTGAACCACTACGGTTGAGACACCCTGTATATAATACTAGCTGTGCCCCGCAGTTTCACCCGCGTGGGTCTCGATCCCGTGGGAGGATAAAACGTATCCTATGTCCTAATCAAAGATATGGTCTACCCATGTGCCAAATTTCATCCTCTCTAGATTAAGGAACGTCGCGGCGGCGTTGAACGGTTCGCGTATTGCATTTTAAACTCTTGCTAACTTCGAAATAAAATGTCCGATTCGAATAAATTAAGTATTTTACTACTACTTAAATACCCTTGATGATAAAACAATTTACTACGATACGAATGTAACCAACTTTTGTTTCTATCGATAATAACTTCATTACAAACAAATGTTACAAGTCATAGTCTCCGCCTTTATGTGTAGCTGTTGCCTTCAAGTCCATCAAACGTTTAGTTATAGGCGATTTAGAACTGTGACTTGAAATTCCGGGCTGTTACGTAGTTGGTGCTGCATTTATAAAATTACTATTAGTTCTTCTTATTTATTCTTTTCACATGATTAAAAAAAAACAATTTAATTAATACCACCATTTATTCAATCATACAGTACACCTATTCAGTACACCCATTACTATATATGTATAATGTACACCTCTACAGATAATGCAATTCACGAGCGCGCGTCATGTGACTCATGAGTCTTGTTAATAAGATATACATATAAAGGGTGTTAGGGTAAACACCGTTAAACTTGAAACCAGTGGTTTCGTTTCATTTGTAAAACGTAAAATTAATGGAAAATATATTTTTTTAAGGAATATTTCCATTTTACCACTAGAGTATTTCACCATACGCGCTAGGGCAACGAACTTACGTCTCAATAGTGGCGGGGGGCGCGACACGTGACCTGACCGGCCGCGAGCGCGACCCCATATTGTGTATTTATTCATGTGTTGTGTAGGTAGGTAGGAGGGGCGACGACCTCGAGCGTATATCCATGAATTTGCGGACGGTGTCAGATAGAACCTTTTAAAAATCTTTTAATGAATTAATGTTTTTTTTTGTTGTGACTCGGTCATTTATTTTTATATTTAAGTCAACTACCCATGGCTTGAGTGACAACGGTGTTTACCCTTACACCCTCTATAGGAATGATTGACCGGCGATTGTGACATGCAACATCTCTACCTCTATGTTAGTGCTTATCAGTAACTTGCGCATATTATTAGCTCTTCTTCAGGCTCTCAGACATCTTCGCTTCTCAACAAAACTGATGTGTCAAAATCAACAAAATTCGATCAGTCACGACTTCACGAGATCAATAATCATAAACATTATCAATAATCCATGGCAAGAATTTGGCTAAGTCTGTAAATATGACGTAGTGTGTAGTATTGCATCGCTTTCCGTTGTACCCGACGAGGCCTCGGAGGTACCAGGTAGAACCAAGCTTGAAGACCATGCCGCTACCTGCGCTGGCATACGAAGATATTTCTAGAAACAGAGAAGCGAACTTTATCCGTGTTTCTTTCACAGATACGTTCTTCATAGTACACGGAGAGGTTTGCTACGTAAGTTGCGCGGTTCATTTATTTGCCAGCCACGCATTCGTGCGCAGCTGTGGAGTGGCGCCTTAACTCTTAATAATAATTTTGATTTTTGATTTTAATTTTGTTTTAATTTTAATTTTGATTCTCTCTTTGATTTTTTTTTTATTATTAATTGATCTTCGTTAATAATTGTTGGAAGCTGTCTGTATCTTAGTGCTGTGTAAGCCTGTAAGTGACTAGTTCACTATAACTCAATACAAATGTTATTTTTTTTGTTAATATTCCAGTGAACACGTCGTTGGTGTACCTTTCAAATAAATAATTAAATTATAATAACAAAGATTCTCCAAGGAATGTCCAACACAGGGTCTCACGTGCGGTCTCCTGTCATGATTTTAGTGAATAGAAATAGGGCAAGTAAAAGACTTGGGTGAATGCCAGTATAACTGGAAGTTGCCTTTGAGGGGCTTTTTCATGATCAGCTCTCATTTTAATCTGATTCAAATAACTCCACAGTCATAAAACTTTGTCTTACCGCGTCTATTTCCAGCGCAGTAGGTGTATTCTGAAGTATATCGCACCATTCTTTCATTTGACTTGATGCACGTCGCCTGACTTACTACCGGCAGCTCCTCCTGATTTAGATCGTCTATCACTTTGTCTTTGTCGTCAAAACGCCAGCTTAGCAACTGTAACGAAAGAAAACATGCTATTGCAGTTGACATTTTATTAAATTCCTTACTATTCCAGTCAGGGTTGCAGCCTGCAGATGAATGCCGGAGAGAATCTTGGCATATTAATCTGAGGAACACCGTGTACTCTTGCCTGGTCACGATCTCACGATGTCAATGAACAGCTGGAACTTAAACGAATGAAGTCCTTCGCCTTGGGGTGGATGACACCATAAGCCAGGTTTAGACCAGTCGAACCGCCGCCTCGCAAAGAAAGCGGTTGGACGCGTAAAATATGCGAAATCGTAACGCGCGTTGACACTGACGGAACGTTTTGCTTCGTGAGTAGTCGTAAGCTAGCCTTGAGAGGTGGCTTGGCAGACCAATTGAGAACTACTAATTTTTTTAAGTATAATAAAGTCAATACACACCAGTCCCTTCTTCTCAATTATACTCTTCAGATCTATATCCTTCTCTGGCCACAGACAGGCAGGTTTGATCCAGTCGGTGCACTTCACAGGCTGATTTAGTTCCAAGATCGCCACATTACGGCTGTAGATGACGGCGTTATAATGCGGATGAACTATAATATCCTTCACCTGGAATTATTTCATAAATAAGTTAGTTTATCCGTCGAATGCATTATGATGGATGGGTCAGGGTTGTGGGTGCCTAATAACAGGCGTCTTTATCAAGGCAAAGCTAGGAAACGCAGCATGATGACTTCAAATCATTTTGACAAATTCTCCAGAGAGGGCAGCGGAAAAAGATAGACACGGTAGTCTATGAAACCTTTGCCCAACTGTGGGATAGTATAGGTAAATACTGGCAATACGTCAGTAATATACTTACAAACCTAACCAGCACTTCATCAGAGGACCAAAGGTTGTGTTTTCCCAGGAAGACCGATAGGGTGAATTGGTCAACGGCATGTTCGGTAGACTTCATGGTGACGCAGTGTGCTGCCGTGATGACGTGTCGAGCCGTGACCAAGGTACCTCCACAGGCGTAATTGTTCCCCATACCCTGGCAACGAGGAATGATATTGTAAGCTGGTTGCAGAATTTTATTGTTTTGCATGTTATTATTATTATGTTATTTTACTCAAACGTCTATGAGGGTAAAGTGCCCTCATCGAAGATTGAGAGTTTGAAACCACCGGCTACAAATCCTGACTTCAGCCATCAAATTACTCTTTGCAGACCTTGAAGAGAGAACCCAGAATGCCAAGCTCAAATCATAGGGTTACGCGCTAGAAACCTCGACTTCAGAAGCTCTTACCAAACCACGCTAACTTTTCTTACCTCGTCTTTGTAAATGGCGATCTGCCACGGCCATTGAGTGTCCAACTTGGATTTCCCATTCAGGGCTGTTGTATTTGCCACCACATTACCGCATTGAGGCTGCAAAAAAAAGCTCTTATCAAACCTAGCTACTCATTCAAGAAGTTTGTATTGTGCGGCCTTACAACATGCATTTTAAATGTCTTTGGTTCAAATTAATACTAGATTCAAGACCGTAGCAATGTCCTGACACTCGTGTGGCGGGCTAAATGCGACGAACTGCGTGGAATGCATGGTAAGCGACTTAACTAACCAAAACGTTCCATGTGCCAATCAGAAAATAGAGCTGAGGAAGATTCCTTGTTTTTAGTTTTCCTAAAAGTTTATGTGCTAATAAAAAAACTGGCCACCTGCGAGTCCGTAGCAAATTAAGATCGAGCAAAAAACGTGGAAAAAAACATGTTTCTTTCAAAATTATTAACTATATTACATTTTTATTATTTGTTGTTATAGCGGCAATAGAAATACATAATCTATGTGTAATTTCAACTGTCTACATATTACGGTTCATGAGATATAGTCCGCTGACAGATAGATGGACAAACGGACAGACAGCGGAGGCTTAGTAATAGGGTTTTGTTTGGCACCCTTCGGATAAGGAACCCTAAAAAGTGTACGAAAGTTGGCTCACCTTTCCATCAATGCCTTCGGGGTTGGTACTTTTTGGGCTAAATAATATTCCTAGGGCTAAAACTTCAAATACTTCTGGTGATGGTAAAGGAGTAAAAGAGACTGTTCTGCGAACAGGTTGGTCGCAGATTACTATTCCATTCAGTCTTATTTCTTTTAGTCTCGGGGTTATGTTTAGAGGGTTGTATTGCACGTAGAAGGATAGTGTTACAGCAGTGCCAGGACTCATCTCCATTTCGGGGGCGTAAATTAGAAAATTCTTATTATCACGTACGGATACATTTCCTATCGAGTTCTGAAACAGATAGAGAATATCAAATTAATGTATGAATGGAACTTTACTAACTCTAAAATTGGCGACGTTGTTCAAAAATATTTTGTTTTAGTTTATTTTTAAGCACTATAATTGTATGAAGTAATAAAGTTATAATAAAGTTTATTCATCAAAAGTAACAATACAATGTAACATAATCGGTGAGCCACAAACTAAGCGTCGCTTGTATCTTGTGGCTCTGGAGTGCGAATTTACCAAAGTTATAAAGGTTACATTACAGTTTGAGGACTTTAGGTAATTAATATACATTTTCCATAAACACAGTTATAAAAGTGAAAATAAAATAAAACATTCTTATGACTCTCAAAATAAATAAAAATAGCAGTTGTTAACGTTGGGGTTGCGCTGTGGGTGTGTGTTTGTGTGTATAAGTGAGTGGAGGTGTGTGCGTGTGTGTGTGTCTGTGTATAGGTGCTATATTAAGGCTTCAGTGTCGTCGTATGATAATTTTAAAAGAGCTAAGGTTAGGGTTTTCTTACAGGTCGCAGTTGAGCAGTCCTTTAGGTCACAGATTTTCAAAACTTTATTGTAAGTGTTAGGATGGGAATAGTAGGTACAGCGTCTAGCTAATTCGTATTTGGCATTTGGTATGGGTACTCTGAAGACGCGCTTGTTTATTATGTCGCTGTAGTCGGGCCGTTTTTTTATTGTTGCGTGATATTTAAGCGTTGCTTGGAGTATAAATATTTGTCGTACCCTGAGAACTTGAAACTCATGGTAGACAAGGTTTGTAGGGAACCTGAAAGGTTTTTTTAGTGCAACCTTGATCAGTGCCCGTTGAGCCCTTTCTAGCGTTATAAATGTGCTTTTACCAGCACGACCCCAAATGCAGATACAGTACTGTATGATTGATTGGCAGAGTGCGAAGTAGATCATTCGCAAAATATTGGTAGGAATACAGTTGCGGAGTTTTTTTAAGACATGTATTAGTTTTCGTACTCTGGAGGCAAGGGCATAAATGTGAACTTTGTACGTTAAGTTGTTGTCTATGGTTATTCCGAGATATTTAACCGTGTCAGTACTTTCAAAGACTGTGCATGCACAGGGATAGTGTGGCAGGTGTGAGGCAATATTGTGTGCCTGTGGGTAGGTGTGAATTTTTAAGGACATATTTTGAGAAGCACTGGAGGAGCTTGTTTTGGAGAAAGCAATGTATTTACTTTTACTAGCGTTTAGTGTCAGCAGGTTGGTGTCTAGGGATTGCGCTATTTGAAAGAGGCCTTGTTCCGCCAGTCGATATACCCGGTCCCATGACGTGTCGTGGAAAACGATGGCTGTGTCGTCAGCGTAGGATATCACTGTAGCGTTTCTAAGAGAGAGATTTATGACGTCATTGATGTACAGCGTAAACAACGTTGGGCCAAGGGTGCTGCCCTGGGGAACGCCGAAAGTGATAGGTAGCGACCTGCTTTGGTGACTGCCTATTTTACAATATTGATACCGCGTTGTTAAGTAGCTGCGAAACCATTCTAGAGGTGATCCTCTTATACCTATTGCTTCGAGTTTCTTCAAAAGCAGTTCTGTTGAAACGGTGTCGAATGCTTTGGCCAAATCAAGAAAGACACCAACACAGCATTCTCCACTTTCTATATGGTGGGAGACTTGATTTGTCAAAAGTGACACCGCGTCTTCGGTGGATCTTCCCCGGCGAAATCCAAACTGCCTATCTGAGACAATTTTGTGCTTCTCTATAAAATTTACCAGTCTCTTGTTTACAATTTTTTTTTTAATTTTAGAGACTATACTCAGCAAGGCTATAGGTCTATAGTTTTCCGGTATGTCTTTAGGACCACATCGCCGAGCTGAGCGTTTGTTTTATTGTATACTTGGTTTTAGTTTGAGGAACTTTCGCTAATGTTTTCTTCTTTCAAGTGACACAATATGAATGCGACGATCGTGTGCGTTAAAGTTGATGCGCTAGGGTGGCCCGCGAAATTCAAGTTTTCTTACGTTTTTTGCAATTTGCAGGTCAGTATCAGGTTGTATGTTGATCTAAATATTATTAGCGCTCGTAACAAATATGGATTTACAGAATTATAAACATTTGAATCAGTAATTGAATTTCGCGGGCCACCCTAGCGCATCCCTCATAAGCTAAACAAATTAGTATACGCTAAACAACGTCTACGGTCAACAGTGTCCGTAGACGCAGCAATCACTGCATATCACGGATACGTATCGTCAGTTCTATCTTACGGTCTGATACTATAGGGCAATTTAGTTGAATTTTTAATGGCATTTAGGGTACAAAAGAAGTGTGGGCAATATCTGGCGTCTGGTTTTTGGACAGCTGTTGTAACCTTTATTTAAAAAACTGCACATATTACCTTTAGCCAGCATGTACATCAAAGAGCTATGTTTGCTAGTAAAACAATATCCGCATTATTTTCGCCTGCAATCAGAAGTAGGAATAAAAAGGCTACTGCTAGAAATAAATATGAATACGAATTAAATGTACTTATATGTAGATTGCAAATATTTAGGAAGAATGTATACGTATAATGCCATTCAGGTGTACAACAAGTTACCTAATTCTTTTAAGGAACTTCCCATCCCCATGTTCAAGAAAAAGCTGACCAGTTGGTTATTGGATAACTGCTTTTATGACATTCGCAAATACTTGGAATATTGTAAAAATTCATGATGACATGGACTTAATTTTGACATTTTAAAGTAGTCAATTACATAATTACATTATATAATAATACCTACTAATTCGTAATGGACATAATATTTGTAAATCACAATTCTTTTACTTGTACTTAGTCAAGAATGACAACTGAATATTTGTACACCATATTATGTTGTGGTAGAATGTAAGAACTAACAAAAATACTAACACCATCAATGATATTATATCATTGAACACCATACTATCATTATATTATATTATATTATATTATCATTTACTTACAAATAAATAAATTCTGATTCTTCTGATTCTGATCGCGTATTCGCGCGACAATCGCTTTTATTTAGGACTCGGCCTTACAGAATAAACATTTCATATTATCACTATTTGATTTCAAATAGGAAAACTCACCCCAATTGCCGAGGCCTCGTTATCAAGTTCAATATTGAGCCACAGCCAGTGTAGAGGTGTGTCTGTAAACAATTTGATGACTCCGTTCCACCGACCAGGCTTCTCTGGTCCGTACATGAACACGCCTGGACATGGCGATGGGACCTCGTCATTCTGCTCCAGTGTAGGTGCTGTTAGCAACACCAGGAACAGGCACAAGGTTAGGATCTGTCGAGTTACGAACAAACACAATTTCACACTTAATATGTGTGGTGTGTTTCACACTTTATATGTGAAAAAAGGCAACTTATTTCTTCACATTTTTCTTACCATTTTCAACAGAAAAAGTTACTCGATTTTCGTAAGAACTGAACTCAATTTTCGTAGATTGGTAAGGATTTTTCACACTAATATTGATTTTATTAATTGGCGTCGATCGCCATCCGCGCTGGCGTCTTTTTGAATGAGAAAAGGAAATCAGGCGATTATATGACGATTTTTCCCACGGATTTTTCCTCAACCGACAACAGTAACTTGTTTTTAATTAATTTCAAGAATGACGTAATAAGATTATATTTATGTTAATATACAAGCTGCTGCTCGCTACACATACAATACAAGCTCAAATTGAATTGGCTAGCGAAACTCAGCAGCCATGATGGATCATCATCATCATTTCAGCCGAAAGACGTCCACTGCTGGACATAGGCCTCCCCCAAGCTCCGCCACTTTTGACCACGGGGCCAAGTCTACTAATTTACAAAATGTCTCGCAATTATGAGTTTTTGTCAGATTTTGTATGGCATATCTGTCAAAAACTGATAATTGTGAGACCACCGACACGTTTGTAAATTAGTAGACTTGGTCCCCAGTTCTGTGCTTCTTGCATCCAGCTGATTCCCGCGCCCTTCACCAGGTCATCGGTCCTCCTTCGGGGGCCTTTTAACGCTACATCTTCCGGTACGCGGTCGCCACTCCAGAACCTTTCGGCCCTATCGGCCATCTGTTCCATGGTCCATGATGGGTATCGATATCTAAACACGATAAAATAAAATAAAGAAAGATTTAGGTCAACGACCGCTGCTGTAGTGTTGTTAGTTGAGAAAATCTATTTTCTTGTGAAGTTTACAACTTCAAATTCTTCTTTCTTCTTCAAACAACAAATTCATTTCTCTTTACCTGACTGCCCCAGAAGGCGGGTAATGTGTGATTTTTCGTTCTGTTAGTTTTAGCGAAGGTCTGGCAATTTGAGAACTTTATGTGACCTACCCAAATGTCCTTCTTTGGTATTGTTCGTCGAGTCGTTGAGCTCCTTAAGTTCTGAGTTGACCTCTACTATTACGGACAAATGCTGGCACTGACTGGACAGGTCCACTCAAATCTGTGTGGTTCTTTCCTCAAAAAACCATTTCAGACTCTAATCTACATGGTCCTCATATGGCCTGACCAAGATTATGTCTGGACTTTAAAGGAGACGGTGACCTCTGAGTTTGTTTCGGCCTTTCTTCTCAGAGTAGTCAGATATGCCAATGCCAAAAAACCTCATCTAGCTTATTTTTACAACTTTTTAATATGACGTGTAAAAGTGATTCCAATATCCTATTTACAGAATAAAAAATTTCATTTCATTTCATTTTTTGTTTTTCGAGAGTATCCATGTATGTTTAAATGTATGTGTATTTCTTTGGCACGCTCTGTAGCCCAAACGGCTTGATGGATTTTAACATATATTGAAGTGTCGTTAGATTCGTCTTAAACGTGGGAGTGAATTAAGATAAAATATAATATTTAATTTTATACTTTCATCTGCAAATACAAGAAAGGTTTTTTTAACCCTAACTTTACCCTTTTTTTAACCCTTCGGGCAAAACAGGCATGACAATATGTTACGGTGGAGACTGACTTGTAACATTTGTTTGTAATGTATCAGTAATTCGCGGCGAGGTTGGTTACAATATGGTGATATAGAAGACGTGGCGAACGCTCGCTTCGAGCACATGAAATTTTCTTTTCTCATATAATGGAATTCACGAAACAGCCGGCAGGCAACCGGATCCTCCACTCGGAGGATCCGGTGCTCGCATCGGGCGGCTCGGCTCGCTGCCAGGCGCGGTCCGAGGGGGGTCCTAGGGGTCATGACCCCCCCCAAAATCATTAAAACTGTCGAGAGACTGAATGATTGATGTGCTTTACTAACTGAAAATTGTAGGTACTTGAGCCAGTTGAGCCAGTTGGGCATATACAAAAAAAGTTCTTAGAGTATTTATCAATCAGGTAACCATTTCCCTAAAAATATTCCTCGGCACCAATAGTGGCCCCCCAAATCGAGCAATTTAGGACTGTGACTTGAAATTCCGGGCTGTAACGTTGTTGGTATGCTGCTCCTATAAAATTACTATTACTTAGTTGGAATATTTTTCTTCTTTTTTATTCTTTTCACATGATAAAAAAACAATGTTATTAATATCACCATTTATTCAATCATACAGTACACCCAGTACTATATGTATAATGTCACCTCCTCATAATGTCTGTGTATAATGTCACACCTCTACAGATAATGCAATTCACGAGCGCGCGTCATGTGACTCATGAGTCTTGTTAATAAGATATATACTCGTATATATTGGAATGATTGACGGGCGATTGTGAAATGCAACATCTCTACCTCTATGTTAGTGCTTATCCAATAACTTACGCATATTATTAGCTCTTCTTCTGGCTCTCAGACATCTTCGCTTCTCAAAAAAACTGATGTGTCAAATCAACAAAATTTGATCAATCACGAGATCAAAAATCAAAAACAATACTATTAATCCATGGCAAGAATTTGGCTAAGTCTGTAAATATGACGTAGTGTGTAGTATCGCATCGCTTTCCGTTGTACCCCGGTATGGCCAAAGATGTGAGGCCTCGGAGGTACCAGGTAGAACCAAGCTTGAAGACCATGCCGCTACCGGCACTGGCACACGAAGATATTTCTAGAAACAGAGGAGCGAACTTCATTTGTGTTTCTTTCACAGATGCTTCATGCATGGTTTGCCACGGATTGCCACGTTCGTTACACGGTTCATTGTTTGCCAGTCACGCATTCGTGAATCGTGCGTAGCTGTGGAGTGGCGCCTTAACTCTCAAATCAATTGATTTCAATTATGGAATGACTTTGAATAGTATTCTCCAAGAATTGTCCAACACAGGGTCTCACGTGCGGTCTCCTGTGATGATTTCAGTGAATAGAAATAGAGCAAGTAAAAGACTTGAGTGAATGGCAGTATTTCTGGAAGGTGCCTTTTAGGGGCTTTTTCATGAACAGTATTTTTATATACCTACGTAGTTAAGAAAAACAGCAAATTAAATGCTCTCATTTTAATCTGATTCAGATAACTCCACAGTCATAAAACTTTGTCTTACCGCGTCTATTTCCAGCGCAGTAGGTGTATTCTGAAGTATATCGCACCATTCTTTCATGTGACTTGATGCACGTCGCCTGACTTACTACCGGCACCTCCTCCTGATTTAGATCGTCTATCACTTTGTCTTTATCGTCAAAACGCCAGCTTAGCAACTGTAACGAAAGAAAAGAGGCTATTGCAGTTGACATTTTATTAAATTCCTTACAATTCCAGTCAGGGTTGCAGCCTGCAGATGAGTGCGTGAAATAATCTTTCTGCCCGGGCATACAAGTCGGAGGAACACCGTGTGTTTTTTGGCCACGACCTCACGATGTCAATAAATGCCTGGAACGTAAATCAATGGAGACAGCATAAGCTAGGTTTAGACCAGGCGAGCCGCCTCGCAAAGGAAGCGCTTGGACGCGTAAAGTACCTATACGACATCGTAATGCGCGTCGACAGTTCGACACTGACGGAACGTTTTGCCTCATAAGTAATCGTGAGCTAGCCTTGCGAGGTGGCTCGGCAGGTCTGTATCACCCTATTAAACATTACCACACTTTTTAATAAAAAAATGCTCTGAGTCTTGATATACTTCAGTGTTGAGCACCGATTGAGGAGTACTGTTTTAAAGGTATAGCTTTAATCAATACACACCAGTCCCTTCTTCCCAATTATATTCTTCAGATCTATATCGTTCTCTGGCCACAGACAGGCAGGTGTGATCCAGTCGGTGTACTTCACAGGCTGATTTAGCTCCAAGATCGCCACATTACGGCTGTAGGTGACGGCGTTATAGTGCGGATGAACTATTATATTCTTCACCTGGAATTATTTAAAAAATGAGTTAATATATCTGTCGACTGCATCAAGACCGATGGGTCAGGGTAGTAGCGCAAAGCAGTCACCTCCTTCTGCGAAGCAGTAATGCTTGCGAAGGAGGAGGCGGAACGCGTGAGGGAGAGGCAAAGTTCCCGGTCACCATAGGCGCGGGCTTGCGGGCGGCAAGCAATGCGTAGCTCGCCGTCCTACATGGATCAGGGCCGGGTCGATGGCGCGTCATGTTCCACGCGCGCCTCAAAGAGATGTCAGCACAATTGGCTGGGTCCACTAAGACCGATGCCTGCCAGGGTTGCGGGAAAGTCCGAAAGGGATACCGGGACCTTGGCAACAGGCAACTGAAGGAACATGGGTGGGTTTTAGTCAGTAAAAGTCTGACACGCCCTTCCGCTCCGTCCAGAGCACACCCCACCGTCCAGTGCACCCTCAAAAAAAAAGGGTAGTCGCGCAGTGGGTGCCTGATGATAGGCGTTTCGTATCGGGGCAAACCTAAAAAACACTAGCATGACTTCGAATCATTTTGAAAAATTCTCCAGAGAGGGCAGCGGAGAAAGATAGACACGGTAGTCTGTGAGACCTTTGCGCAACTGTGGGATAGTATAGGTGAATAAAGGCGATACAACCAGCAGATACTTACAAACCTAACCAGCACTTCATCTGATGAGGTCCAAAGGTTGTGTTTTCCCAGGAAGACCGACAGGGTGGTCTGGTCAACGGCATGTTCGGTAGACTTCATGGTGACGCAGTGTGCTGCTGTAATGACGTGTCGAGCCGTGACCAAGGTACCTCCGCAGGCGAATTTGTTCCCCCTGCCCTGGCAACGAGGAATTAAATTGAAGGCTGGCTTCGCAATATTATCATTTATATGTTCTTATTAATATGTTATTTTACTCAAACGTCAATGCACTTTAATCACCGGCTACAAATCCTGACTTGAGCCATCAAATAACAATTTTCAGACCTTGAGGAGGCAACCCAGAATCCCATGATCAAGTGATAGGACGTGGTTATAACCTAGAAATAAAGACAGACAATACGTTTATTTGCGGCAAACATGACGCCAAGAAAGGACAAATATACGAAAATAACAAGTTGCGGGAAAACATGCGTCACATTCACGCAAAACGAAACGGCCATCACTCAGCTTTTTTATTTTTTGGGTGTGAGAAATCATCCAATGACTTCTCCCACTCTGGGCGGAGCGGGCGGGCGTGTCAGACTTTTACTGACTAAAACCCACCCGTGTTCCTTCAGTTGCCTGTTGCCAAGGTCCCGGTATCCCTTTCGGACTAACCCGCAAGCGACAGAGCCCCAGCGCTGGTTTTCAGTGACAGCCGAACCTCGACTTCTGATGCTCTTACTAAATCAAGGAAACCACGCAAATCTTTCTAACCTCATCTTTGAAGAGGGCGATCGGCCACGACCATTGAGTATCCAACTTGGATTTACCATCCAGGACTGTTGTGTTTGCCACCACTTTACCGCAATGAGGCTGCAAAAAAAAAAACATAGCTAGCTGCCCATTTAGGAAGTTCGTACTGTGCGGCTTTCTAACATGCATTTTCAATTGGTTTCTACATTTAAGCCTCCTATAGCAATGTCAGCCCAAATGTGACGAAATATTGCGTGGTGCCGCCTTATCTAACCGCAACGTAACATGTGCCGTAAGCAAACAGATTTTTTTGTTGTTTTTTTATGTTATTTTGTGTATAAAATTGTATGGTCTTTAGCAGGTCTAGAGGGGGAAAGAGAGTAAGGAGGTACTTGACCAGCAGGGGGACAGTAAAGGCTAAAAAAAAAAAAAATTTAAAGAAAAAAAAAATTTGCCTGATAATGACAATTTGCTCACCTTTCCATCAATGCCTTGAGGGTTGGTACTTTTTGGGTATTTTAATGTTCTTAAGTGCGTATTGACAAATATATCCAAGGGGTTGCCACTGAAGGAAAAAACGTTTACTGTTTTATTTACTTTTAAAGTGCACGGGATGTTAGTAGGAGAGGCCGGGGTTCAAAGTGCCGGGGGTAAGTTTCTCGGGAACCAATTCCAAAACCAATTTCGTTAAGAAAAGAGATAGCAGTAAATACTAAAAAACAAAACTGAACAGACGGCAGTCATTTTAGTGACGATGTGGCGTCTTTAGAAGTTAAGGAACGATATGTTACGTTGAACACCAGAATTTCTGATACAGAAATGCCTGTACTCAACTTACCTAATTGTATAAGTCGTAGTTAGACTGGGGACAGGCTTCGTCCCCTGTTCCATCCAAATGACAGGCCTCTGAATACTCGCAGGTGTGCAGATGTCCCTTCCATTCAGTCTTATTTTAAGAAGTCTCGGTGGTTTTTCTTTGTATTGAACGAAGAAGCGCAACCTTACTGCGCTATCAGGTTTGACCATTTTGGCGTTCTCAATTTTAAAGTTCTTGTTGTCCCGCGTGGTCACTTGTCCAAACCAGTTCTGAAAGAGACATAATTTGTACGTTTATTAGGGTCGGCGTCGTAATGGCTAGCTTAGAAGAACAATGCGGTCACACAGACAGACACGAAATGGGGCTTAAATTTTAGTAAGCATGTCATCATCATCTGCCTAGCCTTTTCCCAGCTATGTTGGGCTCGGCTTCTAGTCTAACCGGATACAGCTGAATACCAGTATTTTACATGGAGCGACTGCATAGACAAAAATATAGTAAAGATGACACTACTATTGTGCCTTTAGTGACGTAGTATTATTTAAAATTTATGATTATTGTTTTTATTTTTATGATTATTTTTTTATTTTTATGATTATTTTTTTTATTTTTTGTAAATCTTATAAATTTGTACGCCGTATGGGTGAAACATGGACGTACGTAAAATATTATTATTGTGACATCCTGCATGCTTTGCATGTAAACGCATGTTTAGACAAATAAAATTATCTTTATCTTTATCTTTATCTTTATTATTTCAAATGTAAAACTCACCCCAAGAATCTCAACCTTGTCATCGAAAAGGATATTGATCCATAGCGAGTGTAGAGTGTTGTCTGTGGACAAGTTGATGACTCCGTACCACCGGAGGGGCTCCGTTCTTGGCAGCTCGTACATAAATACGTCGGGACATGGCGATATTGGGGTGGAGCCGGAGCCCCGCGCCTGCTCGAGTGTGGGTGCTGCTAACAACGCCAGGAATGTGCACAGGACTACGATCTGTTGAGTTAAGTCCTGTTTGGTCTTTAGCAATATACTGTTATGACCCATGACGTCTAATGCTGCTAGTTAGTACATATTTATGTCTGCATCATAAATAATTATGTGCATATGTTTTGCGTTTTGTCAAAATTGCACAAGATTTCTTGGGTAGCTTTATTTAGGGGAATTCTTAGAAGAATCCATGTTAAACTCAGTTCGTCCTAGTTATAGAACGTAACTAATATTGAGGTCACCGCTCTAATATAGTATCACAAACAATTATCACAAACAAGTATCACAAAAAAGTATCAAAAACAAGTAAGGTCGGGGCTATTTCGGCTGTGGGGTAATTTAAACTACTGAAAATAATTCACATACTTATGTATCAGTACAGTAGAATCATTTTCATTAGTTAGAATTACCCCACATTCGAAATTGCCCCGCCAGACGTTATCACAAACAAGTATCATAAACAAGTATCACAAACAAGTATCACAAACAAATATCAATAACAAATATCAAAAACAAGTATCAAAAACAAGTATCACAAACAAGTATCAAAAACAAGTATCACAAACAAATTTCAATAACAAATATCAAAAACAAGTATCAAAAACAAGTATCACATACAAGTCCAGTAACATTTTAGTAATTTCAAAATGAGATGGTTTTAGTTACACAAAACTTAAAGTTAAAGTTCTCACACGTTTTTGTTTCACAAGAAAACACAATTTCACATTACGTACGAGTATATTTTGTCACAATATTCTTAAAATAAATAAACGAATTTACTATTTGCTTATAAAAATGTAAGCCTTACGTGGATTTGTTTACACAAACACATGTTTATATTTAACGATAGGCGACGATCGCCGCCCGCGCCTGCGTCAGTTGGAATGTCAAAAGGAAATCATGGTGATAATAGCAGAGGTCAAGGTATGCTAATAGGTATGAGGAAACTGAGGATTTTAACCTACAACTTGTTTTTTATTAGGTACACGATTATGAAGCCACAGAGAAAATCAATTTATTTATTTATTTAAGTTTTCTTGCACAACATACAGAATGTAATCCTAAGGCGTTGCACAGAACAAAATACAAATTAAAAAGTGACACACATACGTAGGTTGGGTAAAATACAAATCAAAACATAAAATATAAACACGAGAAATAACAAAATTCATTTTTTTTTAAATCGATATGTCCTACCTATACGATAATAGAAGGCCAGTTTCGGTATCACACGCTCACTACACACGTGGGTGTGTACACCCTACTTTGCTGTCTAATTATTATTTTTTATCTTTCATCCCAACATTATCGTCTATTATTATGTTTGTACAACTGTGACTTGCGCCTAGAGACCTGAGGCCCTAGTGTTAGAGTCTTTTAACTATCTCGACTTTACGCATCGACCGCGTTCGGCGCTACGAATGGCCCTTCACTGGCCTTCTCTGGTGAAGGCCAATCGGAGCGCCGAACGCGGTCGATGCGTAAAGTCGAGATGGTTAAAAGAAATACACAAGAGCCTCTGTAGTGGTATTCTGTAAAAATCTCACCGTGGAAACTTATGTGAAGTGAGCTTACAGTGAGCTGTCACTCCACCTGACGCTAGGGATTGACAGTTCACTTCACCTGAGTTTTCATGATGAGGTATTTACAGAATAGACCGGCCGTAACACAGGTATTCTTAGTACAGGCTCCAGTCTCTACAACATCAATGTATTTTTGTAAACACATTTACCTATGTATTGTAGGTAGGTACCGATTGTTCATTATGTCGTGGAGAAAATAAAAGTTAATATTCTTTAATTCTTAAATACACTTATAAATTACATTTTTAAATATACAAAATTAAAAAAAACATAATTATATAAAAATAGTAGCCCACCGGTATCGGGAACAAGGTCCAAGCTACCGGCGCGGTCAGGGCTCCAGAGAGAGTATCCGCCTAACAATATGGGCCGTGTCCAGGAGTACCGCTTTCTGAATCAGGCCCTTAACCCAGCTGCCCAATGAGAGCCTCCATAGGTGTTGGTCGAGGCTCTTGGCAATCAAGCCATTGGCTGATTACGACTATCGGCACAATATTTATTATTATTATATTATTACCTACATTCGGAGAATGACGTGATGTGAAATTTATTGATTTTGTCCCATCCATTCAATTGCGTGCTGAAAAATCCACTTATCCTGTGCTCTATGATTTGAATCAAGATAACTCAAACATTTCTATGAACAATAACCTATTGTAGGTATAAACATGAAAAAGGAAATCAAAATCAAAAGTCATTTATTCAAACTAGGCTGAGAATCAGCACTTTTCGAACGTCAAAATTATATTAGACAGTCCCCCAATAAACCCAAACCTTCCTGAAAGTATGTAGATTAGGGGTGGTTGACTTACTTATCGAGAGTAACTCTGTCTGTCTGTCTATCTGACTGTTAACTTTTCACGCTCACACCGCTGCCTGAAGGGATTTCGATCAAATCTATTTAAGCTTTCGGTAAGAAAGAAAGAATTACGCGTTTCAGCGCTTTTCAAAGATCATCCCTCGAGTCAGGGCAAAATAGGGTATAGTTATAAAATTAACACGCACGAGTAAATAATATTGAAATGTTTACCCCTTTTTAAAAACATGGGGATGGATATATTGCCATAATCCATATAATGAGGTAATATATTGTTTATTTCAATATAATCGGTCCACTAGGTCACTATTTATCTATTAGTCACAAAATAACTTGGATAACACGTAAAAACACAAATATGTAGGTACGTGGTCAGTGGTGGCGCAAGGTTATTTCAAATTGATGGTGTTTATCAAATTATATAATTATTATTTTCAAGTTTGACATTTAGAATCATAAAAACTTGTATTTTTTTTATGTCGAACAGTCGAAATAGATGAAGGTGGTTTGTTCTTTTTGCACCGGGAGGCAAAGGTAAAATTTTTCTTTTAAAATCTGCTTTTAGATCAAATCCGGGAAGATAGAGGATTTTCTGTTGCAGTGGACTACGTTTACTAAACAGTAAACGAGGAAGAATATTGCATTGCAGTAATGTACTCGTATGATGAATATACGATGTCCCCAAAAGAGCAATCAAAGCACTAATCGAACTAGCAAAAATATCGAGGGCAAACCAAGTACGAGTATCATGGGAGGGATGGAGGTATTGTTTGCCTTTGATTTTAGATAGTCCGCCGGTGATAACTAGGGACACACTGGCAGATGGAGTAAATGCTTGTAAAGACGTCTACATTATGGGTGAAGGTAAAAAATAAATTCTGAGTAAAAATGCGAGTAGGTACACCTCTGCACAATGATACACAAATGGGCAAAATACGGCAGCTCTTCTTAAAATTTAAGATGATAGTACGGCAACAGATAGTATCGGTTTGATGACATAAAACCGCGGATTCTGTAAATAAATAAAAGTAAGTAAATATCCACATAAACTAATAGAATAATGCTGAAGAGTTCAAGAGAGTTGCCTCTCTGCTTAATGTTCGTGGACTACGAGAAATCCTTCGATTCGATCCGATCAAGGCATGGGCATGCGGTCTCTTCAACGATCCCAGATCGACTATCGGTACATCAAGGAGCTATAATGTCTGTACAAAAACGCCACTATTAGTCCGACTCCAGGAGACCAGACCTCGAAATATCCTTCTGCAGCGAGGTGTGAGGCAGGGAGACGTTATCTATCCGAAACTGTTCACCGCTGCACGAGAGGATGTCTTCAAGTATAGTCTTACTATTAACAGCCTTACTGAAAACATCTATCAAAATCTATCAACAGTCTTACTGTATAAATAAACTTTAAATAGTTTTCTTTAACAACAATTTACAGGGTGAGGGTGACCTACAAGACGGCCGACAAATCATGGCCGATCTGAGCATTAGCTTTACGAACACTCGCCTCTCATCACCATTGGGTTCTTAAAAAATGTTATGGCGCACGCAGCCTTCTGCGCAAAGTTCGGACCGGCCGTTGTTCATCGGCCGTATTGTAGCAGGTAAGCAAAACCCAAAAATATGGAGATCGTTTATTTGTTGTTGTTAACATCTTTCAACCAAGTTTCTTGTTCAATCAACTCAGTCAATAGCAATAGCCTCTCCCAAGTTGCAGCACGACACCCATTTCTCCACTTTTCGTATTCAGTCCGACCCGGCTACATTTTGAAGTTTCCTGTAAGTCATGCACGTATCGTGTTTAGATATCCGAACCTATCCCGTCTGCAGAATGTCTCTAGATAATTAATAGTCCCTGTATTTGTATGATTGGCGAGCAGCAGCTAATAAATAAACAATGGTAAATGATCATCTTGTTACGTCATTCTTAGAATTAATTAAAAACAAGTTACCTACTGCTGTCTGCAAAATCCTCAATTTGACCGCTAATAATATCGCCATGATTTCCTTTTGTCGTTTAAACAGACTCAAGCGCGGATGGCGATCGACGCTAATCGATATAAGTGTCAAAAATTCCTCGCGAATGGAAGTTCTTACGAAAGTCGAGTAATTTGTGTTGAAAATGGTAAGTATAGTTAAAATAGTGTACTATAGTGATGAAAAAATGTGGTGTTATTGTGGTAATAAGAAATAATAAGACGTTTGCAATTATTATTAAAGTGTGTGTATCATCAAAACGTGTTTGGTAGGTATTACCTACATTAGATGAATCTTTCCAGTTTAGATTCGGATAGAAGAAATGTTTTTGTAGAAGTAGTCAAGAGTTTGTTCGCAAAAAGTGAATTCAATCAATGCAACGCCATTAATTTTGAATACAAACAATACACACTAGGTCACTGACCTCAGAAGATACACAAACAAACAATTTATTGAAGACCAAACAGGATGCGCTAAGTTTGCCCGCCAAATTCAAATTTTCTTGAGCCTTTTGCAAATTACAGATCTGTTCTTTTAATTAGAGAGACAGGTGTGTTGCTAGGGAGTTTGTTGCGCCACTTCTTCTTCACCAGGAAGTAGTGAAGGGCGTGCGTTTTGATGAACAGTTTTAACTACCCCTTTTAATTTCTTCCCCTCGTTCCCTATCCACAAAATTCTATGAAGAAGTTTAGTTTATTTTTACAAAAGTGCACATTACTTATTTGTCACTATTATGAAATCCTTATTGGACGGATTAGTGACCCCTGTAACACAGGTTTTTCCTAGCATGGGGGTTATTGATATTGTACCACGCATTTGCACGCTTAAATTTTGTGACACCCTGTATCTGTGTACTTTTTTTATGGCAATTATTACTATTACTATAATTCTAAGTAATTTTGAAAAAAAATTGCTACCTTAGCGCATTTGTCAATTTCATGAAAAATCGAATTTACGATTGGCAATTTTGCTTTAGGCCCCCTCTTTACTCGACAGATCCTAACCTTGTGCCTGTTCCTGGCGTTGCTAGCAGCACCCACCCTGGAGCAGAATGCCGAGGATCCATCGCCATGTCCCTACGTGTTTATGTACGGACCAAGCAGAGCGAAGCCTGGTCGATGGTACGGGGTCATAAACTTGTCTACAGACAGCACTCTACACTCGCTGTGGCTCAATATTGTACTTGATAACGAGGCCTGGGTACTTGGGGTGAGTTTGTCTATTTGAAATCAAATGTTAAGAAATGGTTATTTCTGTAAAACAATTGATGACGGAATCTATGTTGATCGCGCGGTAAACTCTTATTGCGCGATGCATGATTTTGAGTGAAGTCAGAATTTTGAGTGACGTCAGGTCTTTGACGCTTAGTTCGCTTGTGGCGATGTAGATGCCGCTACAGACCCTCATGCAAGGTCCTTCATGCAGCATGATAATCTCGCCGTAGGTGAGTATACTCGTATGTTCCTTGATGATAATTCACGTAACAATTGTATGTCATGCCACATGATAGTCTAGGGACCGCTTAAGAAATCTTCTAAATTATTTCACTCAAAAGAACACAAAATCATGTTCAATATAACTCGAGTTCGACATCATCAAAGATTTTAGGATTTTTAGGAGGGGAAAAAATTGTGATATACTCTGTTAAATTTTTTCCACCTAAGCATAGGTCATAATTTATTGAGACGGGTCAGTAGGTGCCGGGATACCTGCGGTAGGTGCAGTGTGCACCGGATATCTGTAGTGCAGATATTATCTATTCAGATATTTATATAATTAGTAGGCAGATGTTTTTTAGTTTAAGTTAGGTTACGATGGAATTGACATGTACTTAATGTATAAAAAATCGTAAATAGAAAAAAAAACTATTCCGAAATTAGAGGTAGAAAACATTGCGAACAACGTCATCATCAAAACTGCATTTACAAATATATTTTTTTTGTCTGTTTCAGAACTCGATCGGAAATGTGACCTCACACGATAACAAGAACTTTCAAATTGAGAACGCCGCAATGAAGATCAGCCCTGGCCCCGCTGTGCCAGTATACTTCTACGTGCAGTACAACCCTCAAAGCATAACTCCGCGACTATTGGCAATAAGACTGAATGGAAAAGAAATCTGTAACTTTATTATTAAGACTCCAACTAGAACTTCTCCGTATGTATTCTACCCATGATGCTACTGGGTGAAATTCAATTCATGGGCATCCTCTTAACTCATTACACTTATAATTTACGAACAATTTTCGCTATGGGACCAACCCATAAATGTCGAAAAAAAAAATCTGCTGTTCACATTTTATGTTCGTATAGCTCGTCAAGTTGTAGGGAACAGCTGTTTTTTTTTGCGATTTCAGGGTTGTTCCCATGCTGAAAGTTGTTCACAATGACGAGTACAATGACCCCTTAAGAGATTGCCCATGAATTGAATTTTACCCTGCATAGGCCGCGGTTTCTGAGGTAGCTGCGCGGTGCAGGAAGGATGTGGTGTCGTGATGCGAGAGCTCAGTGATTCGTCAACTTGTGACAACTGTCACCCATCCCGCACCGCGTAAGCTACCTGAGGAACCGTCTCAGTTAAACGGTTGGCCTATACCTATCCACATCTACAGTGCTTTGTCAAAACTTTGATCAGCATAGCTAAGTATTCCATATGCTTCCGCGCCGAATCGAACATCAATCAGTGTTATCGAAAGAGACCTCTAAACACTGGTCACAAATCCGAAATCCAAAAATTACGACAGTTTAAACCAAATTGACGACCAATATGCTTCTAACGGCTATGTTGCGGTCGGGCACTAGGCAAATTAGGTAACCAAAGATGTGTCATTTTCGGCTCGGAAGCTTGTCGAATGGTTGTCAATAAGTAGCTATGCTGTTATTCACCGGAACTTCGAAACCTACCCCTTGTAGGTGTATAAGTAAGTGCGCCTGACAAAATACTGTTATTTTTTTTATTTCACATTCAAGCACTTTTGACTGCTCTATCTGTACGTCGATTCTGTAAAATTCAAACAACAACTCGCATCTCACATCGCTATTCACTCTCACTTCGAATTTTGAATCGGGTTCGCGTGCGAAGTGACCGTCGAAGTGACGGGGGAATTACCTTACTGAATGCCACTTCTTACGTCATCTGTCAAAATCTCACGTTCAATTTAGTTCAACTCGCTGACACGCTCGCAAGGGTAGCGCTAGTGTATCAACCGAGTTTATAGAATGTCAATCAAGAAACTTACAGCGGATTCAGATTCGAAGTTTAGAATGAGGTCTTACAGAATCACACCCGTGCGCTGACCTTAACTTTTTTATTTTAGTACACCACCACGTAATACCGTCATCGTCAGTGTGAACAGTGATAAAATTAGCGAGGTCGCCATAGAATCACAAAACCAAAAAGATACTAAAACTAAAAACCCTCAAGGACAGGTGAGCAATCCGTTACAAACAAACACTGTATATTTCTTTCTTGCATGCTTATTTTATTATTATTATATTACTTACTAGTTGATGCCCGCGGCTTCGCCCGCGTGGATGTCTCTATCCATTGGTGAAAACAGCGTGAAAATCGGTGCAGTAGTTTTTGAGGTTTTCGCGAACAGACAGACGCGGCGGAGGACTTTGTTTTATAATATGTATTGATAATATTTTGGACTGACCCGTTGGTCTAGTTGTCGCAAACGATACTACCGAGGATGAGGTCTTTTTTTTTTTTTTTTCTAGATTCGGAAACTATCCAATGACTTCTCCCGCTTTGGGCGGAGCGGAAGGGCCTGTCAGACTTTTACTGACTAAAACCCAACCGTGTTCCTTCAGTTGCCTATTGCCACGGTCCCGGTATCCCTTTCGGACTTTCCCGCAACCCTGGCAGGGAGCATGAGGTCCTGGGTTGGATTATAGAAGTGTTATTGTATTTTTTCTATTTGGAATTTCTCAGTAGCAGGCCGGTGTCAAAATTTTTGCCCACTTGACAGCTATACACAGTCACAAAGTCATTTGATATCGCAATGTAGTTTTCTGCCAATTGAAAAGACCTTCAGATGCAACTGCCGATCGGATATCGGGAGAGATCAGTGGGGTAACACACTAGTAATTGAAATGCCTTTCATTTTGACAAATCGACAACATTCATTGCGTTCCGTTGTAGATCAGACGAATTTTTTAAACATATGGAACAATGGATTAAGACTTTCTTTCAAAGTCCTTCGGATTGTGTTATGCCCAAATAGGGGTGCATGAGGCACACTAATTAATTATTGTGTCTGAAATAATAAAGCTTAAATACGAACTAATTAATAGTGATAAACTTTGAATTTTCCAGGCTCAATGCGGTAAGGTGGAGTCGAAACCCACACTTCAAGTGGGGAATGGTACCACTTTGGAAGAGCAATGGCCGTGGCAGATCGCCCTCTACCGAACTCAGGTGAGTTTGTCATGGCATCTTTGATTTGCTCCAACGATTTCTACAGTTTTAATAAAAAGATGAACTTTGAAAGTAAGTAGTCGCAAACCCAAAATAATCTGAATGCGTTCAACACGTACCAAGAATGACCTCAACTTATAAGAATGGACAATCGAAGGTTATGTCAAATGCCCAATATCTGACTTGCGATATGCAACAACACTAAGTCGACCGTCCACTGCTACTTAGGATTTGCACGAAGTGGTTTTCCATATTATGTAGCTATGAAAACTTACTGCTGTTACTCCACCTGACGCTAGGAATTGACAGCTCACTTCACTATAATAGTAGTGGTATTCTGTAAAAATCTCACCGTGAAGTGAACTGTCAATCCCTAGCATCAGGTGGAGTGACAGCTCGCTTTAAGCTCACTTCATCTAAGTTTTCACGGTGACGTGTTTACAGAATAGACCAGCTGTTGTTTGCCAGCTACGCCTCCGTTTACGCACTGCTGTGCGTTTTTCTACCACAATGTCTGTGAAGTATGAAACACACTGGAAGCGCGTGTATTACGGGAAAAAAATCGCATAATATGAAAACAAAGCAGGATTTTATTCGGTGCGGTGAAAAGACCAGTGTAAATAGTAGTAGTACCATAGTTGCGAAAACCGCATCGCAAGTCGCCGCACCGCAGTGCGCGCTAGAGCTAAGCTGCTGTGAAGCGGTGACTTACAAAGCCAGTTTTTTTTTGGGGTTGATTAGTCTTCAAGTAGTTCAAGTAACTTCTCCCTCTCTGGGCAAAGCGGAAGGGCGTGTCAGACTTTTACTGACTAAAACCCACCCGTGTTCCTTCAGTTCCTTGTTGCCAAGGGGCCCCGGTATCCCTTTCAGACTTTCCCGCAACCCTGGTTTCAAAGCCAGCTAACAATTCCATTTACCGTTTACAGAACGTGGACAATAAGTACATTTGCGGAGGCACCTTGATCTCGGCTCGACACGTCATTACAGCAGCACACTGCGTCACCAGGAAGTCCACCAAACGTGTCGTTGACCGACACACCCTGACGGTTTACATGGGGAAACAGAACCTTAGAACCTCAGTAGATGGAGTACAAATTAGCTCTGTGAGTATATCATAGGTTCGATCACGATTGACCATCATGTCGGTCGTCATTATTATCATTTAACCTAACCTATTATAAATAGCCTACCATGCGCAAAAGGTGCGCTTCCATGGTGCGCAGGGTGTGGAGCAGCTCCAACAGTATCCTAAGCATGATTTCGAGTCGCCTAGACTGTGTTTACGTGGGTCACTGTTGTGCCATCTCACATGGGCTGCCACAACGGTGATCCTGTTTGTTTGTTTTTGTTTTGTTTTGTGAATTGTGAGTCCTTAATAACATAGTTGTAAGTCTTACTAACCATTTTTGAGTCATGATACTCGAATCAAGAAAATTCTATTCTATTCTATTCCCAACTATGTTAAGGTCAGTTTCTAATCTCACAGGATACAGTTAAATACCAGTATTTTTTGTACTGCAATGATCCACAAATGACAGCCGGGACCAACGGCTTTACGTGCTTTCCGAGGCACGGAAGGGTCTCGGTAAGAAATGTATGGTCAGCCATCCATTGATTGACCTTGGCATGGACCAGTACAGCTTTTACTTAGCCACGAGCCTCTTTTTCTATCTTGTTACCGGTAGATACACTTTTTTTTTCAGGTCAAGGAAATAATAGTTCATCCGGACTACAACGCCGCTACCTTCAATAGCGATGTGGCGATTTTGGAGCTCAGTCAGCCTCTGAAGTACACTGAGTGGGTCAGACCTGCTTGTCTCTGGCCGAACCAGGATACAGATCTACAGAAAGTTGTTGGGAAGGAGGGAACGGTATGTATTGAGTATTTATTATTAGATATGTGAATGCTTTTATGAGGAGGGGAAAACCAAAGAAACGATGTATTGATTGTATGAAAGATGTTAAAGCTAGAAAGAGGGTGACTTCTAAGATGTCGGATATGGAAGAAGATAAGCTCCTTTTTTTTTTTGTTAGTGGGCAATCATCCAATGACTTCTCCCGCTCTGGGCGGAGCGGAAGGGCGTATCAGACTTTTACTGACTAAAACCCACCCGTGTTCCTTCAGTTGCATGTTGCCAAGGCCCCGGTATCCCTTTCGGACTTTCCCGCAACCCTGACAGGGAAGAAGATATCCTGACAAATTAAACGAGAATTAGTGGGATGATGTCGTCGCATCTTTTTACGAGGAAGGGTGATGAGTGATGCATGCAAAGGAGGTAGCAGACATGGAGACGGGTATACCTCTCTCACTCCACCCTCATCGAAATGCGCGTAATGATCACTAGCCACCATAAGAACGTAAAACGTAAAGAACAATACACTGTGAGCTGACAAAATCAAAGCGATTACGAGTTACTACAGCAATTTTGGACACCTTTTTTTTTTTTTTGATCGTGGGAAATCATCCAATGACTTCTCCCGCTCTGGGCGGAGCGGAAGGGCGTGTCAGACTTTTACTGACTAAAACCCACCCGTGTTCCTTCAGTTGCCTGTTGCCAAGGTCCCAGTATCCCTTTCGGACTAACCCGCAACCCTGGCAGGAATTTTGGACCCCTAACGAACCTATGGTACTTTGTTTTTCAGTTAGTAGGCTGGATTTTCGACGATGCAGGTCAAGTGATGAACGATCTAGTGTCGGAGAAGATGCCGGTGGTCAACCAGGACACATGCACCAGGTCACACAGCAACTTCTTCAGTCGATTCACTTCAGAATACACCTATTGCGCAGGAAATCGAAACGGTAAGATGGAATTGGCTATTTAATTAAAGGCACAACGATGCGGCATACTACGGCAAAGCAATAACATTTGTATGACCAAAGCCTTCCGCGGTATACCGTAGCTTCCAGCGGTATGCTCAAGTTAGTGATGTTATCAACGAAATGTGAGTGCTATCGATATGAAAATAAGATTCCAAATCATTCCCGCTTACGAAAATCCTTTGATATGGCCATAGCTAATCTATAATAATATAATAATATCATTGCTGAGCAGTAGTGGCCCAGTGGAGACGGCTGCGACTCCGACTAAGTACGAGTAGTAGTACACTTTACTTTGTGTTTATTTCATCCTCACTGCTCTCAAAACTACGAAGGAAAACATTGTGAGGAAACCGGCATATCCCAGAACCAAGAAAAAACGAAGATATGCCATCCACCAACCGTCACTGGGCCCGCCTGGTGGATTATGGCTCATTCTTCTTACAGAAAGAGAAGGCCTGTGTCCCAGGAGGCCTGTGTGTTTAGTGACATTATACCTCCAACTGTCATTAACGAGACACAATAGAATTTTAATTGTTATCGGCCATTAGAAGGCCAATCGACAGTTGAGCGGTAGGCTGTTTATGCAAACTCGTAATAGCTTCCATATTCTCAGATAACAGTATTGATTGACATGTGACACTATCGACCCGCACTGGACCCGCGTGGTGGATTACGGCCCGCTCCCTCACACAGAGAGGGCGCCTGCGTCCAGCAAGCAGTGTGAACTTTATGTGCTATTATTTTATACACCGTAAAATACATTTTTTCAATGTTAAAATCGGCCATCAGCATAATTCTGAAGTTCGGCCCTCTATTTCTAGAAATATCATCCTGTCCCAGTGCCGGCAGCGGCATGGTCTTCAGGAGTGGTGACGCCTGGTACCTCCGAGGTCTCGTCTCCTTGTCAGTACCAAAGCAGAACGCATTTCAATGCGATCCTAAACATTTCATAATATTTACAGACTCAGCCAAATTCTGGCCATGGATTAATGATATTGTGTCTGATGTTTGATGTTGTGATGCGATTAAACTTACTTTAGTTAGTAAAACACTTTTTTTTTAAGATTTTTTTTCCTCGTTGCCTGTTAGTCTGGTAGTCGCAAGCGCTACTGCGGAGCATGAAGTCCTCGGTTCAATTCCCAGGTCAGGAAAAGTTTTATGGGTTTTTCTATCTGAAATTTCTCAGTAGCAGGCCTTTTTCTGGATTTATACCCAGTTGATGGCAATAGGCTCACTCCCTATTACATAGAAATTAAACATAACTGCGAAATGAGGTTATATGTGCTATAGGTACACCTCTGCCCAACCCTTCGAAGAAACAAGGCGTGATGTTATGTTATGTTATTTATTTTATGAGGATTTTATGATATTTATTTCCAAACGCATGTTTAAACCTAAAACAAAATGGGCGCCGTCTCAAAAAAGGCGCCAATTTTATTTTAGGTTTTTACCCGACTACGGCGAAGAAAAAGGAGGGTTATGATTTGGACCGGTATGTATGTATGTATGTATGTATGTATGTATGTATGTATGTTCATCTGTTCCCTCCTATCTTCCAAACCACTTATCAAAATTTGACAAATGAGGTATCGTTAGAAGCGTCGTGATTGTCCGCTGGTTATAGGCTATGTGAAGTCACATTAAATTAAAAATGGCGCCCTCTAGAGGACATAAAGTGAGGAACTTAAAAAAAAAATGGTTTAATCGTACCATGTTGGGTATCAAATGATAGGGCTTAATGAGCACATTTCAAAAATATATATATTATAACCCCAAAAGAATTTTAAAAAAAATCAAGTAATAAAAACTAAAACCCAACTACGACTTAAAAGGTATAAACAAGACACCACAGACAGACAAATTAAAAATCCGGAGTCACACGTAATCTGTTCGATTTATGCCCTAACACGTGTGACTCCGGATTTTTAATTTGTCTGTCTGTGGTGTCTTGTTTATACCTCTTAAGTCGTAGTTGGGTTTTAGTTTTTATTACTTGATTTTTTTAACATTTAATTTTCATACCTACTATTAGATACAGATGTATTCTTTTTCTTCTTGTCATGTGGTTAGTGACTAACCTGGCTTGGCTTCACATGTATTTCTCGACAATTGTATTAATCAGTTAGTATATCAAGTTTGGCTAGTATGTTCCGAAATATCCACATTTTTAAATGAATTTCATTCATATTATTATTGAGAGCCAACCTGGGCTGGGTTGGCTCTCAATAATTAAAAAAATAAGCGAATGCTTAAGCTCAGGATGGATAATTAAGCCATTATGGGCTTCATAAAGTGGGTTCAGTGCTCGGAGCCCGGATAAATGTTTAAAAACCCCTATTTAATCGGATAGGAATATTTTTTTAAACGGGTGAGTGGAGTTTAAAAAAATGTCGGCGGGCAGTCGTAGCGATTTTTTTAAATTTATTCTTTCTTACAAACTGCGTAACAGTTTGTTGGCAGTAGTTCTTGTCTAACTTACATCACAATGAATCTGCCTAGCCTTTTACTAACAACTTCCTTGGAGTCAGCTTCCATGCAGTCTGACCGGATGCAGCTGAATACCAATATTTTACATGGAGCGACTGCGTATCTAACCTCCACAACCCAGTAACTGAGTAATACGATACCCATTAGTAAGACTGATTGTCGGGCTTCTGACGACCCGTAGCGACTGTCAAAGATCCACGAATCGCAGCCGGGACCAATAACGTGCTTTCCGCGGCACCCCATCCACGGACCAACCCCGGCAATCGTAACCTGATGGGTCGACCCGTGAGGCTGTCATTACTTTGCCACGAGCACCTCTCTTGCCAAATGAGTCATAATTCAGAATATATACTAAAGCATGATAGTTCTTAATAAACTTACCATTTCTAGTTTAGAATTCTACTCGTGTCCATGTTAACGTATGAAGTAATAAACTAACTTCTATGAGCTGACCGCACGCCAGAAGTTCTAGTAATTATTTGCATGTGTGTTTTAGAATGTTTTCCACACTATTATTTACTGTTTTTTTTTAATTACAGATAATGCCATCCACGAAGACGACGCGCCCCACTCCGCGATTACTATCTGTAAGCTGTATTTTCGTACGGAGTGGGGCGAGTCTTCGTGGATGGCCATTTCTATATTAGGTCAATGGGTAATGCCAAAGCTTCTTCAGAAAGACGTGATCTCTGGCGGAAGCTCCTTACACCTGACTGCTTTATCGAGCCATCTGAGAGACTTCCCTGGGCCCTACCTGGGCACGTATTAGGTTCCGTGGCTGACTTGAAAATCTGACCCACTTAGCAATCCTTCAATAGACTACGAACCCAATTCGGTCGTAGCAAAGAGAATCTCCACAGATGGGTGTTTATAAACGACTCGCGTCTCTCCTTACACAATGGCCCACCTTCTATTGTGCGCCGTATGTCCTATAACTTGTCCACTCGAGGATCTTACGACTGCTTCAGCGAATGGAGATTGCGTGGCTGAATTATGGGCTAAACATAATATTTGAATTTTCAGAACAATTTTTTTATTTGTCATCGATACACCGACATAGCTTTATACTGCCGGGATAAAAATCTATGTCCTAGCCAAGGTCCGTGTGTATTTCGGGCGTAGTCTACGCCCGAAATACACACGGACCTTGGCTAGGACATAGATTTTTATCCCTTTTTTTTCCTGTTTGTCACACTGGTAATTTCCATCCAAACCAGTTCAGCCGGTAATGCGAGAAAAGGTAACACTCAGACAGACAGACAGAGTTACTATCGCATTTATAACATTTGTACCTAATTAGTTTGAAATTGTATGAGTTTAGTAAGAATATTGCCTTTACACCATAGCATCATCATGTAACGTGGGGTCATCGGCTCAACGCGTTGTCTGTACCTAAAGCCAAACCACCAAGCTGCCTAATTGAGTAAACAGATGATTTTCTCGTACTTAAGAAAATGGGTCGTCCCCCCCCACCTATGATATCAGCGTTTTGTATGGGGAATTTTAAAGAAGTTGCATTTTTCATACAACATTTTCTTAATTTATATATACAGGGTGTTAGGGTAAACACTCTTGTCATTCAAACCAGTGGTTTGGTTTCATGTATAGAACGTAAAATCAATGGAAAATTACAACTTTTTTTTTTAATTTTTTAGATCAAAATTTTATCACAAGAGACGCAAGTTCGTTGCCCTATGCGCTAGGGCAACGAACTTGCGTCTCAACACGGGCGGGGGGTACGGGATGTGACCTGACTGGCAGCGAGCGCGATCCCTCTCTAGTCAGTCAGCTGTTTCGCTAGCAAGCACGATGTCAGATAGAAACTTTTTTAAATCTTTTAATGAAAATAACGTTTTTTTGTTGTGTTCGGTCATTTATTTATATATTTAAGTCAACTACCCATGGTTTGAATGACAAGAGTGTTTACCCTTACATCCTGTATAACAACCATGAACACTAATGTTTTAAAACTTTTATGCACTAATGTATAAAAACTAAGATAACGTAATATGCCACTTCGATTAAGCGACAAAAATAAGTTTTAGCTAAGTTAAAAAAAAATAGTGGTCATTTCTGATAACAAAATGAGGAGTCGTTTTTAAGGTATTTTTTGTTTAGAAAACTATAAGTAATGGGTTTTTTTGGTAGTTGTCTATGATGGTCATTTTTCGATGTAATACCAAACAATATCGATGAATATTTTAAATCATAGAAGTGACGAGGTTCTCTATTTGTGAGAAAAAAACGCCAATTTCATAGGTGGGGACTGGGGACCCAATATTATAGGTATGTCTACGTATATCTGCTCAATATAACATTTCAACAGTTTGTATACAGCCAAGACACGGTTGTAATAGCTCAATCGCACGCAGAAAATTTGACACGTTTTCCAGATTCTTTTCTACGTGTTTGTTTGTTTGTTTTTTTCCAGTCGTTAGTACGCCATGTCGACTACAAATGTTTTTACAAGCAGATTATCACATATGCTTAAGAACTGTTTCAAAATGGCCGCGCGTCGTGGATTTTTTGGCTCTGAATGGTTCTTTATATATTTTTGTTTGGTGTCTGTTATTATTATTTATTTATTTATCTTAAACAATGTTTATAAAAATCTTTACTTAATAACTATGCCCCGCAAAACCGTTGTCACGGTTTTTCTGTGGGAACAGAACTGTCCATTAACTAAAATTGGTAAGGTTTATTAGTGCGGATACTTAATTTCCACTTATTGCACATAAAAAGCAACTAACAATAATAATAAAGTAAAAATAAATCAATCAATCTGCCTAGCCTTTTCCCAACTATATTGGGGTCGGCTTCCAGTCTAACCGGATGCAGCTGAATACCAGTATAAAGTAAGAATAAATATCTTTACTAATATCAAATGACTTATATCATATAAAACTACTATACGAATTCCATTACTTTACAATAGTTTACAAATTCCTGAAAAAGAACTGCTTAATTAATTTGGCTTTACCTTTTATTTCCTGACTTCTTATATCAGTAGGCAATTGGTTGAGGAGGTATGGTAAGTACTATTTTATCAAGCGTTCGGTCGCCAAAGTAATCTAATAATTTAAAAAAAAAAAACTAGTAATTCTAGGTTAACCAATAGGTTAACGATAATAATACAAAAGGCTCAGAAGAGTCTCGACGACAAAGATGTAATTCCTTAACTACAACTAAAATACTGTAGTATACAGCATAAAGCGCTTACTACAATCTGTTGCAGAAACTTTTGAGCCGCTTTCAAAGCGCTGCCGTCGTGTTTATGACGTCATAAAGTCGAGGGTAGTAGCACGTGTTGGCGGCCACCCGCTTTTTATAGCGATAGTTTCCATTCTATGAGTACTTGTGAAAATGTTTTTATAGTACGCCAAATGATAAGGTTATTATTTTAGAGATATTTGGCTTATGTTTGGGGAAAAGATTTTTGTTATTCTACGAAAAGAATTAGGTATTTTCGTGATATTCGTTTTCATTTGATAATAACCGTGTTTTGTTTGTTTCTATCTTGAATACTCTAGACTACAATGTAATTGGATACTCTTTATTATGTACACCATATATAAATTAATAACAGATATGACTACATATTAGGTACCTATATTATAAAACAAAGAGTCCCCGGCCGCGTCTGTCTGTCTGAACGCGATAAACTCAAAAACCACAAAACGAATTTTCATACGGGTTTCACCAATGTACACAGTGATTCATGAGGAAGGTTTATTAGGTGTATCGATCGAAAGAAATATGTCGATGTAAAATACTCCAAGTAGGATGAGCATATTACCTATTAGTTACATTTTAATCTAACCCACATGCTCGTTGCAACAAGCCGATACGACACTAAGACAGTAAAAAAATGTAGGCATAATATACTCTGCCCTGGGGGGCTTGTGGCTAAGTAACAACAGCCGGACAGGTCGATCGATCAGGTAAAGCTATGCTTGCCGCGGTTGGTCCGTGGATGGGCGACCATCTTTACATACCAAGACCGTCAGTGTCTCCGAAAGCACGTTATGCTGTTGGTCCCTGCTATCATTTGTAATTGTAACGGGTCGTCAGAACCCCGAAAGTCTGACAACCAGTTTTACCAAGGGGTATCGTATTACCCAGTAACTGGGTTGTGGAGATCCGATAGGCAGTCGCTGGATGTAAAATACTGGTATTCAGCTGCATAGACTGGAACAGATGCGGTTAGGCTGGAAGCAACACAGTTAGGAAAAGGCTAGACAGATGATGAATACCTATGCTCTGCTGCCCGTTTGAAGCCGGGGCGGGTCGTATATTAATGTGGAACTAGCTCACTAGACTGTTACGGAACTGAGGGCCTAGACAAGTGACAATCGCTTCGAAAGCGTTTCGTATTTCTACAACGAGTTTCAACAGAATTGACATAAGCTTTTCGATAGCATATGTCAGTCCTATACATTTTTGCCTTTTCCATCATCGTTATCGCTCATAGAATGTCACTTTGTCTAGGGCCTCTGTTTATTACGTAGATATACAGCGTGTAACAAAAACCCTGTCCGATCCGTGAGGGTGTTGTTAAGAATCATACTGAGAGTCTATCTACATTATGTTTTTTTTTTTGGAAAAAGATTTTTTTTAATCGCCCATTCTTTTTTTCAATGGGTGATTTTACCGAGTTAAAACATGGGGCGCGGGCAGCCAATGTTTAGCGAATATCTACAAGTCATAACTTATGACGTCTGTAGAAAATTTTTATAATGAAATTAGTGTAATTTTAGTAATAAAAACGTGAATTTTTAACAGTAATAATAACTTCATTATTTACATCATTTTTTTTTTTACTAATTTTATTGCGCTAGGTGCCGCAATAAAATTAGTAAAAAGTAATCAGACATTAGGTTTTTGTTACATGCTGTATACCTATCCTATTCATAGACAATATCTGTCTCCATCTTCCCGCCCTGAACATAAGCCTACGAATAAACCTTTTCTAAGATTTCCGTTGTAAGCGAAAACTCAAGTAAAACTCTGATAATAATAGCTGCGTTTATCAATAAAAGAAAATAGGGATTATAAGGGTACGGGTACAGAGAGCAGTCACAAATCTTTATCGACGGACCTTAATGTGATTTATGTGACGACTGCGTGTGCTTCTACCCTATAAGATTCGTTGGAGAAAATGTCTTTTAATTTACGAATTATTGGAATTGGCAAACCGCTGCGCTGTAGCATTGCTGCATAAAGGTACGTAGTATTATAATATCTGTGGTAAAGGCAAGCGCATATTATAACCGCAACGGATCGCAGCGCAACGCATTTTCCTAGAAATAAAAAAGTCATTTAAAAAACTACAAAACCCGACTGCAATAACACAATTGATAACAAGCAATAATCTATAGAATTTTGGTATTGCGGGACAAACCAATAACCTGAAAATGGTGTAACTCATGATTTTTAATAATAATATGTCTGGTTTCGGACTGTACAAACTTAAAGGGGTACCACATAACCCTCCTTTTTTGGCTTTTTTGGCTGGCGCAGTCGGGTACCTAATAAAAAGTACGATGCAGCCAGTGTGTAGCGTGTATTGGTTTATAGAAAATGTACGACTGCATAACATCCCCTTTTTTTGAAGTCGGTTATTGATTGCTATTTATCATGTTCATTTAATAATCCGTACATTTCAGCCAAAAAGTCGTAGGTATATTTGAGTCTGAATTTCTGAGTAAGTAATACGAAGCGAATTTCCCTTATAAAAGCCCTTAGTTACTTACTTCAAAATTCTTTTGCCGAAACGTAGCCAATTTCGTTTTTCGTTCAGAAACCGAAATCCTTGTTCCGAAACTATTCAACGCTTTTCGCAAGACCTTGAAAGAAAGTTGTAACAAAATCAAAACCAAGGGAATTATTTAGTTTTCTCACGGCCCGAATGGTACCTGACTGCTAAGTGCTAAAGGTACCTACTTACCTAGAGAATTTTCAGGTTTATGAAAGGTGATTTTGGGCTAAATTATGAAAGTGCCGTGCCAAATAAAAAGATGATATATTCCGTTAAAACATGTTATTCTCTTCACTTTTCACTATTGGGCCAAACCTGTACGGCAATTCCCTGAGCTGTTAAACGATTTTGAAAAATACTGTTTTCAATATATTTTGTACTTAGTTAAAATAATAAAAAGTAATCGAATTAAAGTAATAGCTTGTAGTAATAAAAAATGAAGGGAAAAGCGTACTCTTTCGGAATATAGCTTTTTTTTGTTAGGCCAAAAATTTATGGACGGTGAATGATCACCTTTGAACTTTGTCTTATTAAGCATTGATAATAAGTCACAAGGTAGAACTTGAAATGGTATGAGTATACGCGATTTTTCTAACAGTTCCAATACTAGTCTAAAATTTTTGCTCACCTACCCTTTAATAGAACCTTCATTAAAATAATTTCGTAATAAACTGCCATCAAAACTCATTTAATAAAACATTTATTGTTTCATTTCTCATTAAGAGTCGTTCGCCCCATTTTGGCCGAAAGTCCCCTTTTAAAATGGTCATAAAATAAAACAGTCAGCGGTATAAAAATCCCATTTAATATAATTAAGTTTTAATTTAGAAATCTTCATCAAGCTGTAAGGACGAATGCCGAAACACGAAGGCTTGCCGAAATCAGGCACATTCGTTTTCGTGCAGCAGGATGGCTCGGCGAACGTATCGGAAATGGTAGAAACTGAACACCACTACAATGGAGAAGAAGTATAATACTGAAACAAAATTATGCTGCGGTTAAGGCTGATTTATACGAAGCAATTTAATTGCTTATTTAGGCGCGTTAGGGCACCCTTTGAATGAAACTCCGTCCAGTTGTGATATACGTGTATTCAATATAACACAGCACAGTATCCAGGTGACAACGGAACTAACGTATACACGAACTTATAATACATATATTTGGTTACACGTTCACAGAGTTTTAATAGGGTAACAATATAACTTTATATCTTAGCAGGTTTTAGTAGATTCCAATCCCCGAACTTATTGAACCATACATAAGACTCTCTTTTTTTACCAACCAGTGTTGTCAGGTTATGTAACGGTGGGAACCACAGATAATTAATTGGTTCGCCACACTTAGATCAAATATAAAACCAAGACATAGTGTTGCGAACAATACAGTGAAGCATGCCAAAACTACACCGCTCTGTGCATATTTACAATCAAACTACACCTCACTAAGTGCACACATGTTTACGAAACCGGCCTCACGTTACTATCGACAGCACTCTGTCATGGTTTTTTATTTGGTCCGAGTTTATTGCCTATTTATCCAAATATGTGGAAGCAACATTAAAAGTGGTAGCGTCTAAACAGTCAAAGAAAGAAACATTGCTTTATTTGTCACAGAAGCATGTGCTTACAAAAAGATAATTAACTCGAATGATAAAGAAAATATAAAAATTAACTCGAATGATAAAGAAAATATAAAAATTAACTCGAATGATAAAGAAAATATAAAAAAACCGGCCAAGTGCGAGTCGTAAAAAACGGCAAAAAAATCAAGTTTGTTGTATGGGAGCCCCCATCTATATTTGTTTTATTTTAATTTCATTATTTATTGTTAAAGTGAATATGTAACTAAATATTCTGTGAATATTTCAAGCGTCTACCTGTTGTCGTTTTCAATATCGAGCAAAAACGAGCAAAAAAATCACGTTTGTTGTATGGGAGCCCCCTTAAATATTTATTTTATTCTGTTTTTTAGTATTTGTTGTTATAGCGGCAACATATATACATCATCTGTGAAAATTTCAACTGTCTAGCTATCACGGTTCATGAGATACAGCCTAGTAACAGATGGACAGACAGACAGACAGCGGAGCCTTAGTAATAAGGTCCCGTTTTACCCTTTGGATACGGAACCCTAAAAATAAAATAGATTTTTAATCACGAGCACAGAAATAGTCGACAATAGTATATTATTATAGAGAAGTTTTGGCCATAGCAAAGCATTTTCGTACCCAGGCATTGGTCACGACCTATACAATTCGTAATTTGGGGCCGCTACCACTGGGCTACGACTGCTCTAGGTTACAAGTGACAAGATTGAAAGTGACTAAAGTATGTATAACTTACCAGCTCCAAGGAATGTAAGAAGTCCACTAACACACGCTAAGTTAGCCAGTCTGTGCTCCTCATCCTTTATTTTAGGAGCTGAAAAATAATACCAATCTATATACATCGTACCGGAAGACGTAGCGTTGGAAGGCCCCCCCAAGGTGGACCGATGACCTGGTGAAGGCCGCGGGAATGCGCTGGATGCGAGAAGCACAGAACCGGTCGCAGTTACGGTGCTTGGGGGAGGCCTATGTCCAGCAGTGGACGTCTTTCGGCTGAAATGATGATGATGATGATGATATAAATCGTATAGTCATATCGTGTTTTTCTCCTCCCTTTTTCATGTCTGTTTATTATAGGGTGACTGGTAATTAGTGTCCGATACATATACACGTGACTCTACTCATCATTATGAACAACTTTTACAAAAAACTCATAAGAAACATTGGAAAGTAAGAGCACTTACACAGAAAACGTCTCTAAACATAAGATAAAAATATTCCCTAACACATTTTTGTCAGAATCCTGCCTGTTTCATACGACTGGGGACTCTATACGGTCGGAGAAGCCCGCCGGCGCCGGTTTGTTCCACATACTCAATTACGTATTGGAAACGAATACGGGACCAATACCATAGAGCACGGAATCGGCAGCGTCTAGAGACGGTGCCGAAAGTGCGTTGAGCACATTACTTCTGTCACGAGCCCGACAGACAAAACAGTTAGTATCTTATACGACATTTATGTCGCAGTGCGAGTAAATGGCATTACCCACTGACACGCTAGGTTTGTATGGAAAATGCCGCCCCCAGCAGCAACTGCCGACGCGGCTCCGTGCTCTGTGGCCAATGCTAAGACTAAGACATAGTGAATTTATGTAAATAGTCAATGTTATGTAAAGCGAATGTTTTGCAAAGGCCGCAGGAAACGGTTCGGCAATGTAGTACGTTTATGAAGAGATGTGTGCCAGAGGTGCTCAACCCTTTGTAGGGAAACTTCTTAGGTGGTGTTTCGTTCTGAGTGTGAAATTTCAAAGACGCGTCACGTTTAGGCACATTTCGTTACATGAGAGAGAAAGATTAGCTTTATTTTTATGGATTTTCACTTCTATCAATTGTAGGGTGCTGCACGCGTATATTTTTTTCTTTGACGTTTAATCGTAGGTATACTTGTTGATGTTCGCTCATTTTGATAGCAGTTTTTTTTAGCGGTTGGTGTCCAGATTTACCTACGGATAGAAGATACAAAACATTTTCTTACTGTAAAGAATATGCCGTATAACTTTAAATACTTGGGGCCTTACCACAGAAAATTAGACACTTGTTCAACGCGTGTTTAATGTCAGTTTAATGTCAAACTCCATACAGAAATGTCATGTTTAAAAGGTGTTTAGGCTTAACAACTGATAAACACGATTTTGTGGTAATAAGGCTAGCGTTTTAATGAACATTCTTTACCTAAAGAAGTTGAAGTGTCTGGAAAGATGAAGAGCAACTCTTTACTAAAATCGACGTTTTTTTACAAGCCCAAAGCGGTGCTCAAACTTCAGTAGTGTAGTGGCACACGACCGCAGTTTGGGCACCGCTGTTGTTTATGAACAAAAGTTTTGTGCGAGGAAATACTGTAGATATTCTGCGGCCACAATTTTCAGTAGGTAATGTTTCCAATATTTTGCGCTTCTAACTTGACAGGAGGCTTTGAAATGAACGAATAAGAATAAGTTCTTCTTTGTTTTTTTTTAAAAAGAGAACGTAAGCTATCTTTCTACAGGGTTATTGGTTATATGTCGGCAATCCATCTAAGGGATATAGGAGAGGTCATTTACAATCAAATGATACCTTTTGATTCATACGCAAAAGTCAAAATTTGTTGAATCATTTGACATTTTATATTTTTATTTCATACATTTTAAAATATAAAATGTCAAATTACTCGAAAATGGTTGACAATAGCATAGGGGTAAACATTTGTGAAATTCTTCCAGAACGCCAATCTTCGTAAAAATAGAAAACGTTCACATTCAAGTCGCAATCTGTCAAACTTGACAAAAATGTTGGTCAATTTATTGTATTTTTGGCAGATTACGAATGAGATGCGAATGCTAACGTTTTAAAATTACGGGAATAGCCCTCTGCTAAATTGTATTGACAAAACAAGATGGCGTCGTATCATAACGACGCCATCTTGTTTTGTCAATACAATTTGAAGAGATGTGTGCCAGAGGTGCTCAACCCTTTGTAGGGAAACTTCTTAGGTGGTGTTTCGTTATGAGTGTGAAATTTCAAAGACAAAACAAGATGGCGTCGTTATGATAAATTGTATTGTCAAATGGCGTCGTTTGCTTCGATTTTCGCCACGCGCCAAAGTAACCTTGTAATGTTGTTTAATGAATATTTTTCAATTTTCCTTACCGTCTTTAAACCTGACGCAACCCCGGACGATCTTTGTGACAGCTAGTGACATCAATCCTTTCCATACTATTGCCGCGACAAAAAGGTAAACCTGGATCAAAAAATGTTACCATGAATGAAGGTAGAAAACAGACTGCCTCGTTTGTCTAGAAGTCGTAACTACGTCGAACGCAACAGTAGTTTAGGCGTTAAAAGGTAACACTAACAGCCAGTTGCAGAATTGAACTTTAACTTTTAAAGCTGTCATTAAATACTAATGTTATCTAGCAACATTAGACTCGATTTAAATGGTTCTTTGATGAAATTAATTAAATCATTAGCGTTAATGATCCATTACGTAATTAATATTTGTCTTTGTGCAACTGGGTGACAGACAGTTAGGTACTCTGTAGCGGATATAAAATAATTACTAATGGGAGTGGGTATGGAAGTCATCATTATTATGACCATTAATCCCAAATCTTTTTGAGGTTGGCGCAACATGTTTTTCCTACCATACTTCACTATTAGTCGTCATCTCGGTAGTCACCCCCTTTCTACCCCTATCATCTATCACACAGTCCATCCATCGTTTCTTCGGTCTTCTTCTACTCTTATGACACTAAAGCTTGTTCAAAGAGGTAAGTATTACCAGCATGGCTCTGCAGTTTTCCGTCAAGGCGACGACAATAAGCAGCATTCCCGCTCCGGTGATGCCGCTCAGTACGATTCCCGTTGCGATACTAATAACTGCAGGAAATATTGTTGATAAAAAGTATCACATGTTAAGCTAGGACATTCACGATCGATGTAAGACCGTTAAAGGTACCTGTTCCACGAAGAAGCGACTCTGTCAACGATTTTCTCGCAGAAGAAACGTACACACAGTAGATCATTGCAAAGTAACTCTTATCACGGTAAGGTTAGCTATAAATTAGAATGATTGCCGGGAAAATTAATCAAACGCACGGCAATCATTCTAATTTATACTTTATAACAATGAGATAAGAGTTGCATTGCAATGACTAATGGTTCTACGTCATTCTGATCGTGAAGGCGTGCAATCGGAGAGGCTTATGTCCAGCAGTAGACTGCTGTAAGCTGACGATGATGATGACATAGCTAGCTTTCCAATAATATTTGACAAGCATTAAATAAAAAACTGGATTCTGATACAACAACTTACACTGTGTAGTGGGCGTCTTATGCATCTCATCATACTGTGTGCCATGTGTCAGGATAAGAGTCAACAGGATAGATCCGACCAAGACTTGACAGAAAGCTGTCAGAAGAACTCCTGGGAACAGGTTGCAGACTCCACAGCAACTCTCGAAGTGAAACCCTGGCTTGTGGATCGAGAAGTGCAAAGGGACCTGGTAAATTGGGAAGGGTTACGTTAAAATAGTGAAAGACTATAATTTTATGTTGTGTATATCTTTAATTGGTAAGCCTTTATTTAAGTAAATAAATAAACAGTAGCACAAGATCATATTTTATGTTCGAATGAGAATTCTGGCTGAAATTGAGTAACCATAGTGTAGATCGCCCATTCTTCTCCATAGGAGTTAATATTTTGAACCCAGCGTTTTAAAAGCAAGGTCGAGCAATATAAAAATAATGTATATTAGGACGGTAAGCTACAATGTTTTCCAGTGACTAGATTAAATGACTAAAATCGTACCTATTTTTGCGTTAAAGCAGAAAACTTAAAGAAAGTTTTCTGCTTTTACGTTGAACAAAGCACAATAATGCAGTTCGAATTCCGTTTCATTCAAAGCCAAAACAATTCTGAATACGTCTTGTTGGTTACGTCACGGTGCAATGCACCACACATTTGTACACCGTCAGAGGCAAAGCTACTTTGCCTACTGAGCAGTTCCCGCATTCAATGTATGGCGTTTTTGTAGACTAACAAGTTTGCTTCTTTGGCGCCATTTTGTAAGGTACGACGAAAATTTACTTTTGAAGATTTTACAGAAAAAAAGCTTGATTTAAAACCGTACTTGGGCCTCAAACATGGGAAGGTATTTTGTAGAATGTGAACTTAATTATAAGTAAAATCACCAAAAAGACATTTCCATGTGGGAGAATAGCAGGGATGGTTTATTATGTCACATGCTATTAAACTAAAAAAACTAAAAACTTATTTTGGAATAGCTGTAAATCGAGCAATTTAAAGCAATTCCACGATTGTATAGAAATCACCAAGAATAACGCAGTTTAGAGGCTCGCGTAAGAGCAGCATTAGTTTAACCCGCTAGCCAGACATCGCTTCACACAAATGGTCTACAGGTCTACACAATCTATGCACGATGTGTGTAAAGTTACACAGTACTTAATACAAATATTTTGCAACAGACCGCGGTACACTCGCGCAGGCAGCAGCGGCCGCCGCATCGTGGCATCCCAGTGCTCTTTCTAATCTAATAATAAAAAAATTAAACACCCGCCTTACCTTCAGCCCTCCTTTTGTACATAGGGCCAAGGGCCGTTATTGGACATGGGCTCCAAAAAGCTGTGTAAATAACAAGGTACCTGTAACGCAGTTGTACTTCTGCTAGTACTTCTCGGTTTCATACTGGATCTGGTATAATCATCAGTTACACTTTTTGGCATTTTGTAAAAAATAAAAATACACAAAAAGTGCCACAAATACTATACTGACAACTATAACTTTTGACACTTTTTGACAATGACGTTTGATAGCCGACTTTTTTAATAACCAACTTGCTGGTTTTCTGCTTTCATATTTTTTTTATTTCACTGTCAAATCATATTATACCTATTTGAAAAAGGCACATTTAGGGACTAGTGCAAAGAAAAATAGTAAAAAAAGAAATTGCATCCACGCGTCGAGGGCACGCTATGGATGTATGACGCGCACCCTTGGGCAGCAGTGCTTGATATAATTCGTTACATAGAAATTCAAACAAAAACAAAAAACCGACTTGCGGCGAATTTCACTCCAAAGGGTCATGGCCGTTCGGCTGCGGCTGCCCGGGGATACCGCACGGTCTCCCGTGAGGCGGCGAGCCTCCTTGCCGGATTACCGCCATGGGATCTGGAGGCGAAAGTCGCGAAAAAGATGAAGCGCCGGGGCGTGACTCCGCTGCCGCGAGAAATCGCGGCACAGTGGACAGAGCTCCGGCAGGATCTCTTGGCGGCATGGAGAGTGCGATTGTCGCAACCCAGTGCTGGGCCCGCCACAATTGCGGCGATAAGTTCCCTCTTTGAGGAGTGGCTAGAGAGGCGCCACGGCGTCCTCACCTTCCGCCTGACACAGGTCCTCACCGGACACGGTTGCTTCGGGAGGTTCCTGTTTCGGATAAGGCGGGAGGAAACGCCCGGGTGTCACCACTGTGTGGATCGCCCGGAGGACACGGTGGAGCATACAGTGGCGGTATAGGCCCTGCTTGGGCGGAGCCTCGCCGTGTCCTCTTGGAGGCGATTGGCGGCGGTGACCTCTCGCGTCCGGCCCTGGTCCAGGCCATGGTACGGAGCGAGAGGGCATGGGAAGCAGTCACCTCCTTCTGCGAAGCAGTACCTAATGCTCGCGCAGGAGGAGGCGGAACGCGTGAGGGAGAGGCAAAGTTTGCACCTAACCGCCGCCGTTGGAGACGCCTGGACGCGTCGGGAATTCCAGGCGGATTCCCGACCACCATAGGCACAGGCTTGCGGACGGCGAGCAATGGGTAGCTCGCCGTCCGATTAGGACCAGGCCCGGGTCGATGGCGCGTCGTGTTCCGCGCGCGCCTCAAAGAGATGTCAGCACAATTGGTGGGGTCCGCTAGCACCGATGCCTGCCAGGGTTGCGGGTTAGTCCGACAGGGATACCGGGACCTTGGCAACAGGCAACTGAAGGAACACGGGTGGGTTTTAGTCAGTAAAAGTCTGACACGCCCTTCCAGAGCGGGAGAAGTCATTGGATTATTTCCCACCCTCAAAAAAAAAAAAAAAGTGCGAATTTCTCCAAAACGCGATCAGCACTTAAACTACCTGTACCTAAGAGCTGTCAGTGTCATTATTTTCCGTGGAATATTGACACGGACAGCTCTTGAACGCGGTAGATGTACTGATCTCGTTCAGTTACATTGGTGAAATTCGCCCTTATTGAATGGGGGCGTCGACATCTATTCTAGACGACGTGTAAATAAAAAATGGGGTGGGGCTGTGTTGTGGATGCGGTGTGTGTACGTTACAAGCACGGCTCGAAACCTGTTAAAAATACCGGTTTATTTGGTTTTCCGAACTTTTCTAAAAAACGCGAACGTTTAGAGAACTTTAGTTTAACCAAAATTAACCGGTTTAGTCGACGAGCGGCATGTCGGTAAAAGCGTTGCAACTTGTGACTATTTGTGAGGATACCGCGCTGAAACTGAAGAAAAACTGAAGTATTAACCGGTTTTTATTGGACTCTTTGTATGCGGCAAAGAGCAGCCCGGCCAGCCTTTACGGCAGGGAGGTTGAGCGTGTGTTGGCGTTTGCGAAAACTCCATATCCAATAAACCAAGGTTCCCTCCACGCTCTGGCGATTGAGGCGAGAGGTAACGTGGGCGTAGCCTTATCCCAGAGCAAAGATGTTTCGTTGTGTAAAAGCTAACGCAGGGCGGATGACACCGAACGCGCAAACCACCTTGCGAAAGAGGCTGCACTCAAGGATTATGATCGCTGCCTGGTTTCATTCGTCAAGTGGCAGATCCGTATGGGGTCGCTCGACAAGTGGAACCGAAGATAATAACGACGAAACACTCCGTCACCAAAATGTTCCCATTCGCGACTTCCCCGACTGAGGTGACATACTTTTTTGGTTTACATAAAACTAGGAAAAAAAAAGCAAAAGTCTTCAAAAAATGCTCGGGTGGATTTCCCCGACTTAGCTTTTTCGTTTAGGTACCTAAAATGTTCCTCCCAGACACGAAATAACGAAATATCATCAATTGGGCCCAAAAGAATTGGACCATTCACGTTTCATACAACGTTGGGCCCAAAAGAATTTGGGCCCAACGTCTCCTTTTCACAGAAGATGTATTTCTGTTGCCGCTAAAACAGAATCAAATAAATATTTAATGAGGTCCCATACAATAAACGTGATTTTTTTGCTGTTTTTATAGATAACTAGCTTCCGCCAGCGGCTTCGCCCACGTGTAATCTTTCTAAATTATAGCCTATGTTACTCAGGGTGAATGTAGCTTTCTAATGGTGAAAGAATTTTTCAAATCGGTTCAGTAGTTTCGGAGCCTATTCAATGCAAACAAACAAACAATAACATCTTTCCTCTTTATAATATTATATAATAATATTATATATATATATATATATATATATATATATATATTATAATGGTACGGAACCCTTCGTGTGCGAGTCTGACTCGCACCTGGCTGGTTTTTTCTCTTTAGATTGTCTTTGTAGGTATATTGTATTTCGAGGCAGATTGAAAAACAAGTTATAGCTAAACACGAGTCCTCATCATGGTATTGGTAACTCGTTGGTTGACTTCTAAGACTTCGTGATGATTTTTTAAGTCACAAAGTATCCGGCACGCTTGGCGTTCGCTGCTATTGCCAATTCATAAGTGATTTACGAGTATATTGTTGAGTGAAAATCCAAAATTGTTGTTGTTATAAGTACCGGGTATTTCTTTCAAAATGGTAAGGCTAACAAGTTCTTATCTTTATTTTGTGTAGAGAATAAACTGCGCCCTTAAGATAACCCACTGACCGTAATTTGGCATGGGTATATAACCATCACTCAGACAAAGTGGGTTTTTTTTAGAGTACCTCCTCTACACATAAAGTGGGAGAGTTTTTTTTTCTCGTCTGTCCCATGGTTGTTGGGTGTCGTTGGACAGGTTTTTCCAAAATATTGAGTGAGTGAGTTTGTGAAAACTATGTTCTGATTCAGGGATCCGTTTGCGAAATATTAAGCTATAAAGTGCTATGTTTTGTTAGAGTCCAGTGTCGTCATCCCTGCCAGCTAAATGATTGATTCTGGATCTGTGAAAAAAATCACAGCAATAGTATATAAGTTACAGTTAAAACCAGTTTTTAGAAATAACGTTTAAGTAATAACAGCCGCACGGGTCAATGCATCAGGTTAAGCTACGCTTGCCGGGGTTGGTTTGGTTTTGAGGAGTCTTGGTATGTAAAGATGGTCATATCAAATCAAATCAAATCGTTTATTTGTGATACATGGGTTACATGCAGGTGTTCATTACATAATTAAAATACTAATAATGTTCATTCCATGATCAACCACTTGGGCATACAAATGATTAAATAAAATAATTAAAATAAGAGTCTAAAATTCTAATTCCATTTCAGATTAAATACAAATATTATTATCACTATTATTAGTCAAGCATGACAGACACAAGACAATCACAAAAATAAATTATCGTCAAGCGGACACGTAACATTTAAAAAGTTCTAGTCGATAAAAAATCATCCACAGAGTAATAACACTTTTCCATAAGAAATTGGAAGAATTTATTTTTAAAGACATTAATATTGCTACATTCTTTTATGTCATTAGGAATATTATTGTAAATCTTCGTGGCCATAGCAAAGACACTTTTCCCAAAGAGGGTAGTTCTATATTGACTGGTAAGGTTATTATACAAATGACTTCTATTTCGCGATCTGAGCTCTAATGTAAATAGTGATGGATGATGTCTAATAAACAAGGCCATTTCAAGGATATATAAAGATGGCAAGGTAAGTATTTTTAGTTTTTTAAAGTATTCCTTGCAGCTGTCAGTTCTGTTGAAATCACACATTGCTCGCACACACCTTTTTTGACATTTAAAAACTTTATCCCAGTTGGTAGTATTTCCCCAGAATATGATTGCATATCTGAGTCTAGAAGCAACATTACTATGATAAGCTACAAGCAATGTGTTAAGATTGACCTTTTTCGCTAACATGTATAAACTATTATGATGACTGTGACACTTTTTTGCAAACAAACTCTATATGACTTTGCCATTTCAAATTGTCATCTATGTGCACGCCAAGAAATTTTGTTTTACTTGTCAATTCAACTTTTTCACCGTTAAATTCTATACGATTATGTAAGGTGTTTTTTGTTTTCTGTTTAAATTGCATTAATTTAGTTTTATCGATATTAATTAATAAATTATTATTTTGTAACCATAGAATTATTGAATTTAAACTACTATTAATATTTTTTTCATTATTGTATACAACAGTGCAGTCATCAGCAAATAGTACCATACGATCTGTAGTAGATTTTGGGAGGTCATTGATATAAATAATAAAAAGTGGTGGACCCAAAACACTACCCTGTGGAACTCCATACTTTATTTTTCTACTCCTGGACTTATAATTTATTTCGTGTTTTGTATTAGGACAAATTTTGACAATACTCGTAGTCTGAGTTCTATTACTAATGTAAGATTTTACCAAGTCTAAAGTGTTGCCCCTAACACCGTACGATTCCAGCTTACTCAGTAATATATTATGATCCACACAGTCGAAGGCCCTTGACATATCCATATACAATGCGTAGACAGGCTGTCTTTTATCAACTCTAGGATATATTAAACTTAAGAAATCATAAATAGCTAAATTTATGGACATATTTTTACGAAAGCCTTTCTGAGCAGGTGTAAAGATATTATTCCTTTCAAAGTAGTCATACAAGTTATTGGCTATGGCTTTTTCAATTATTTTAGAAAATGTCGGAGGTAGGGCTATAGGCCTGTAATTTTTTATATCTGACTTAACATCCTTTTTATGGAGTGGTTTAATTATAGTAGTCTTTAACACAGATGGAAAGATTCCCTGTTCAAAACACATGTTTATAACATGGCTCAGTATAGGTGCAATTATGTGAGATACGAATTTTATTACCAACACACAAATGTCATCAAAACCAGTGCTCTTAGTATTATTTAATTTTTGTATTATAGTATAAATATCCAAAGGACTAGTGGGACTCAGAAAAAACGATTTTGATGAATTATACGTGCATATAGATTTTGTTGGAATATTATGACCCGTAGTAATAGTCTGAGGTTTAACCATATCTACATAGTAGTCATTAAACAATTCGGCGATTCGTTGAGGGTCTGTGATTTTATGTTTATCTATTACCAATTCACTTATAGTCTCAGGAGGAAAATTCTGTTTTCTGCCATTCATTATGTTATCATACCAAGACTCCTCCGTGCCTCGGAAAGCACGTTAAGCCGTTGGTCCCGGCTGACATTCGTGGATCTTTGACAGACCTACGGGTCGTCGAAAGTCTTACCAAGGGGTATCGTATTACCTAGTTACTGGGTTGTGGAGGCCAGATAGGCAGTCGCTCCATTTAAAATACTGGTATTCAGATGCATCCGGTTACACTGGAAGCTGACCCCAATATAGTTGGGAAAAAGCTAGGCTAGGGAGATTGATAAATAGATAAAACGTTTATTTGGTGCACACAAAAGACATAACACAACAAAAGCACCGTTAAATAATAACTAATTACATTAATAAATAGCTACAAGGTATCTAGCAGATAGTAGGTAGGGTAGGTAAGTATTTTGCAGGTAAATCCTGACCAGCTCCGGTTCTTTCTGGGTTTTTTTGTTCAACCACCGGTTTTCCACTGAACAGATCGCAGCAGTACTGTGCACTTTCCTGGCGTTGTTAGCAACACCCACACTCGGGCAGGACTCTCAGGTCCTCGCGCCACCATCGCCATGTCCCACCGTGTTCACATACGACCTGCCCGGACCAGAGCCTGGCTGGTGGTCAGGAGCTGTAAACCTGTCCACAGACGCTCTTCTACACTCGCTGTGGCTCGACATCGTGCTGGATAGACAAGCATTGAAGCTTCTGGTAAGATTCATTTTTATGCTCAAATGAAAAGTAATTGAAAATTATATTGGCGCGAATTAGGTTTTAATCACATTAAGAGCGTTTATTCTGAAAGTGGGCAACGTCCCTGATAGATGTCAAATATTTCGCTGTTTTGATTAATTTGGCAATATAAAATATGGCTAGACTAGGCTAGTCTCAAATATTGATTATGAAATGCAATAAATAGTATCGTAACACCGAATATTTAGTTTTAGTTGCAAGTAAAAAAAGGATTTGAAAACTTTCCAAATGCCTTTTTTACACCTAAAACCGGTTACAACTTAAATTCAATGTTATAATTGCAATTCATAATCAATATTTTAGACAGTTGTCTAGCCATATTTCATATTATTTTCATATATTGGCAAATTAATCAAAACAGGTAAATATTTGACAGTTATTTGCGACGTTGCAAACTGTCCAAAAAAATATTGTTTGTATTTATTTTATCTCAGCACAGTATGGTGGAGGTATTCACACAAGACTTCAAGAACTTTAGGATCGAGGACGAAGACATGCAGATTCAGCCTGGTGCCCCGTTGTCATTGAGATTCTCGGTTAAATATGATACGAATGACGAAGTGCCTAGAGTGCAGACGATAAGACTGAACGGAATAGTCATCTGTAATGCGCTATCAGCTGAGGAGCAGGTAGATTCAAGGCTTAAAACTAGCATCAACTCAAAGATGAAACCCGTCCGTCCCGTTAGTCCGTCTAAGCAGTCTCTTTATCCTGTTTACCCGAGACCCGACAACAGTTTTGGTCCTGGAAACATGTGAGTATGTATTACGGTTATTTAAGTATAGGATCTGGTAGCTAAGTTGTAACATCCGCGAACCAACCATCTTTACATACCGAGACTCCAAATCGCTGTCTAGTGTAACCTCAGCCAAAAGGCTTCTTCTTTTCGTGTGGTATTGCAAAAGAGAGAAAAAAATGAAAGGATGGAAGGGAGGCGTTTGCCCCGCAGTGGGACACAACAGGCTCTTTTAGAGTGAGCAACAAAAAAAATGCTGTTAACATCTCAACCCTTTTTTTTTTTTTTTTTGAGTGTGGAAAATCATCCAATGACTTCTCCCGCTCTGGGTGGAGCGGAAGGGCGTGTCAGACTTTTACTGACTAAAACCCACCCGTGTTCCTTCAGTTGCCTGTTGCCAAGGTCCCGGTATCCCTTTCGGACTAACCCGCAACCCTGGCAGGAGCATCTCAACCCTAAAGTTGATACAAAACGATTCAAAATTACTATAATTTTCAGTTCCAACGCCGGTGATAACTTCTCAGGACTTCGTGAACAGGTGACTAGTCTCACATTTTTTTAGACAACGCCATGTGTCTTCCTTCAGGCCTCAGGCATTTCTGTGCTAATCAGTTTCGAGTAATGGCACTCGTTCATGAGCATGACACTATGATCATTGCAGTTCCACTGAAACCAATTCGTTTTTTCTGTAGCAGTTTTCAGACTCAACAGTGATATTTTTTTAATTTTCTATCATACGCAGTGTGGCACCTCTACGGAAGTGAGTCAGTGGCCGTGGGTTGTCGCTATCTACCGAACTAACGTAAGTTTCATTTGTTACAACCTTATAAATTAATGCTATACACTAAACACGCCTGTCATTGTTCCGGTACAGTATTATATTAGTTATGTTTTCTTCTTATTACGATTTAACTGTTTTATGAATCAGCTGTTTTATTTCATGCATTCAAGCAAAATTCCGAATTAATATCGATATTGGTTAAACAATTCGATAGTACTGACTTCTCTACCGCGTCCCCCACCAAAAGTGACGGACTTTTTTGTTCGGAAAATTGCGCCTATTATGTTCTCCAAGGTCGACAAAATAACTCCTATTTCTGTATCAATGTAGGTATCAATTTGAAAGAAAATGTTACTAATGAGACTGGATGCTGAAAGTTTCTAAACATTCGACAATATATGTTATTTTAATTTTCGGTTCTGGTGGTCATTCGATATTTAAGTTCGATGTTTTGAACATTGACATTTTACCCGTAGGTATTTTAATTTTCGACGTTCTTTTAAATGCCTTAACATGGCCTTTTCACTTTATACATTATCTTCTTATTAACTGCGTTCTTAGGTAAAAATAAAACGCTAATTTAAAATATATTTTCTAGAATCATCGCTACGATTTCTTCTGTGGAGGCGCTCTATTCAGCCACCGACACGTCATCACATCAGCAAAATGTGTCCACGTTATATCCCCAAATCCCGCTGCAAACTTTGTCACCAACGAGAACCATCTGGTGATCCACCTCGGAAAGCAGAACTTTAGCTCTGTTCTCGGAGTGCAGATTAGGCTAGTGAGTGTCGACAGTCGACTTCGTAATTACCTTACCACTTTTAACAACAATTCCTAGCAAAAAAATGGTTGGTTACGTAATTACGAATTCGACTATAACTAATGATTTGATTCATCTAGAATATTAAGGTTCCTTTCAGGCCAGATATTACAGCTTATAATCACTTCTATCAAATGTATGAATGACGATATAGTGATTGCTCCGGGCCCTGGGAAAGTAATAGGTACTATTGGAGTATGTATATCACTTGTACTTACAAGTGTTAAGCGCGATATCGCTAATTTGCACGAGTCTTTATCCAGGTTGGGATGAATGACGGTGTAGAATGACGTAGAATATTGCGAGGAAGTAATGAAGTAAGTAATTTTCCGGGGAACATGATGATTGCAGTTTATTTTTTACAATGATAGGTGCAGAAGCTGATAGTTTATCCAGACTACGTCGAGACCAAAGCGGAGTACTCCGGGCACGATGTGGCGCTATTGATACTTCACGAGCCAGTGACGTACACTGACTGGGTCAGACCTGTCTGTCTCTGGCCGGCCAACGAGCAAAATCTAGACAGTCTTATCGGGAAGAAGGGATGGGTATGTAATATAAAGTCAGTGAAATTAATTGTTTAGGTACCAATTTGACTACCACCTTAAATCGTCCGTTATTCAATCGACGAACGAATTGACCACACGGTTGGCGCAGTGGCTGAGCGATGGACTGCTGCGCAACGTGTCGCGGGTTCGATCCCCGCACGGAACAAATATTTGTATGATCTGCAAGTAGTTGTTCCGGGTCTGGGTGTTAGTGTATGTGAGTTTCTATGTTTATAAACGCACCCACGATACAGGAAGAAATTCTTAGTGTGGGGCAACGTTTTCTTCGTTTTCAAAAAAAAAAAAAAAAACAACTTCTTCGTTTTCGTGGGGTAGTATTATAATATCTGTGTCGTGGCGTTATAGGGCCTAGACAAGTGACAATAGCAATGGATATAGGCAAAGTGACGAAGTGTGTCAAGTTGATAAATAGTTAATTTCTCTGAGTTGTTTTATAGTGAGTTGGCTGCAGATTATGCAGTACTGTACACATGATGGCATGACCCTTCCGATCGTAATCTTATGTGTAATGTGATTTCAGTTGGTAGGCTGGGGCAAGGACGAAAATGACGATGGGATAGAACAGCTAACCGCAGAGGAGATGCCGGTGGTAAGCGAGGAAATGTGCTTAAATTCCAAGGGTTTCTCAGCCTATTCCTTCGTACAATTAAATAAGTACTTTTGCGCTGGGAACAGAGAAGGTGAGATAACTTTTAACGGAATAAACACTCTGTTATTTTCTTGTTTATTTATTAACGCCCCGGCGACATTTTTCATTTCCCGCGAGTCGTTGCTCCTATACATTTTGGATGAAATATGAAAGGAGCGGCGCAACGCCCGCCCAACACTGTCGCCTCTCCGGCACCGCTCGCCTTTTGTGTATGTCTCGCGCCTTACAGTCCTATCACAGTTATTTTTCCTCTGATTTTGCATCACTGTCATGAGCTTTATTTTCGTAACAATAAGGTTGCTGTTGGGTTGCTGCTGTTAGAGGTAAAATAAGTGTGAAACGACTGTAGTCGGTGCTGGCGCTGCGATTCCGTGCTCTATTGAGAGGTTTGACATGAATCAATTTCAAAGTGGTATTCAATTGTTTGAAGTGGCTACGTAATTGTTTGAAGTGGCTCGTGGCTACGTAATAACAGCCGCACGGGTCGATCCATCAGATTAAGTTACGCTTGCCGGGGTTGCTCTGTGGATGGGTGACCATCTTTCAATACCGAGACTCCTCCGTGTCTCGGAAAGCACGTTAAGCCGTTGGTCCCGGCTGTCATTTGTGGATCTTTGTCAGTCGTTACGGGTTGTCAGAAGCCCGAAAGTCTGACAACCAGTCTTACCAAGGGGTATCGTATTACCCAGTTACTGGGTTGTGGAGGTCAGATAGGCAGTCACTCCATGTAAAATACTGGTATTCAGCTGCATCCGGTTAGACTGGAAGCCGACCCAACATAGTTGGGAAAAGGCTAGGCATATGATGATTCAATTGTTTGAAGTCACAATTCACCATCAGTGTCATTCCAAAGTCGCTACTAACCTGACACATGAAGAGAGAGGTACAGATTATTCTTAGTCAAATAATATATTGATTCGCACCTCTTTTTCTAGATACCGGATTGTGCAAGGCCGGCTTTCTTGGCAACGGTATGGTCTTCAAGATGGGTAACTCTTGGTACCTACGAGGTTATATCTCTGTTTTCAATACTAGGATATTGCAGAAGGTTGAATTATGTGATCCAACAGAATACCTGAAGCTCACAGACTTAGCCAAACATGTTTCATGGATCCATTCTGTTTTTACTAATTATGTTTAAAATGGCCACGCTTAACTGTGAGTCTCTGAACCTTTTATTAAATATACTGCCCCCGTAATCCAAAAAGCGGTAACTCAACCAGTACTAACTGAGTTTCGAGAAAAAGGGATTTTTTAAACAATTAATTTCCCGACACCTTAATAACTTTTATGTATATTGTTGATGGCATGTAACTAAATGAGAATAATAATAATAGGGAATTATGGAAGAAAGGGACATGTTCCGCCGACCCCAAATAAATTGGGATAAGGGCACAAGAATGATGGTGTAACAAAATGAGAAATGTATCTTCGGTTATGTTAAAAATAATAAATTTAGTCTTTGCCTGAACTCTGCTCTTTCATTATAGGTTATGAATGACCCTTGCCCGTTTTTAATTATTTTTTTTAGTTCCTGACTTTATGGCCTCTAGAGGGCGCCATTTTTAATTTAATGTGACGTCACACTAGCGGACGATCAAGACGCTTCCAACTATACACAACTCATTTGTCAAATTGTGATGAGTGGTTTAGAAGATAGGAGGTAACAGATGAACATACATACATACATATTTACATACATACCGGTCAAAATCATAACTCTCCTTTTTTCTTCGCCGTAGTCGGGTAAAAAGGTGGCTTCACTTTTGATGTTTCCAGTGCTCCGTCTACCTTTTTTTGTTGATCCGATATATGTACATAATAGTCAGGTTTTCTCCAATGACACACATCATTTCGAACCAGTTACAATTACAATCTGAATCATTTTGAAGGATATTAGCCAATCCATTGCTTCATAATTATGTTCGAAAATCAACAACGTAAATAACGCAATGAATATTGTTGAATTGTCAAAACAGATTGCAATCGAACGTGTGTAACGAAACTGATAACTAATTATTTTTTTATTGCCCTTTCAATTAATTGATGTATTAATTTTACCAGTTCTTTGGAATTTGATAAGGTTTTCCGTATTCTGTTTTCCACTAGCTAGGTACGTCTGTGGTCTAGGTTCAATTAATTATTCCACAAAACTTGGGTTTCCTACGAAACCCAAGGTTAAATTCTAACGAGACACACGTTTCCATAACGTTTCATAGATTCATTAAGTGCTAGGAGTACTGTTTCCCGTTTGACGCTTTGTCCGTGGTTGAAGCCAAGCATGCTTCAATCAATAAACTCCGAGTAACTGGGACATGGCCCCTTTCAATTTATCACATCAGCCTTCGTTTAGTCTAAAATTGTTGATATACAGCTAAAAAAACAGCGGTTCCCTACATTTTGCAACATAAATGTAGGGAACAGCGGATATTATTTTTATTTTAGGGTTTTCCCCGTAGTGTTGGTCATAACGATGAGAGGATGCAAACGAATTAAATTTCACCCTGTATAAGGTGTTAAAAAATTTACTTTACAAACTTTAAGAGGTGCTTCAGACCATCGAACTGAATAACTTTTACTTTGGGACCAACTTTGAAATCGCGAAAAAAAACAGCTCTCCCATATAGTTTAGAACAATATGTATTAACTTTAGTATGGAACGGCTGATATTTTTTTCATTAAAAGTAACACGAAATGAAACAAGGTTGTTTACATAAAAGGTATTTTTATTAAATGAATGAATTCATACTGAGTTTACTTCAAAAGTTGCTTAATAATTACATGGTTTACTTCTCCGTACGTTTACAAAGCAAAGTATTCGAAATAAGAAAACATAAAATAAGATTAAAGATAACATAAAATTTGACATAAATTACTTATCTATTCTTTAAATAAAAATATCAAATGCCGATTGGTTTTTATTTTTTATTTATTCGGCTCAATACCGGGGTGGTTTAGGAAAAAAGAAAATTAGGAAAACCCAAAGGAACCGCCGAAAAAATCTAAATTTTGTCTTACGTGGTACGAAGTTCGAATAAACGACCTGAATGACATTACCTACGCGCAAGAAAACCCAATTTTATCAGAAGAACTTCAAAGAAAAAACAAAACAATATAAAACAAAAGAGACGAACATTCATTGTTTCTGAATCTCACCACTATATTAAAAAAAAAACTATTGATCTCAAGCATAGTAGACGGTCGGACTCAGACCCAACAAAACCACAGACAGCACGAATTACTGCGCACAGCATCGTCACCTTGTTTTAGTTGTAGTAACTGCTGATTTCGAGTAGTCGGAGTGGGCTAATACTGGCTTAAAGCCCCCCACAGACGAGGCAACTGTTTAATTTTCCTTTTGCCGGCGGCAGACTTAATTCGCTTAACGTTTGTGACTGGTAAGCTTGTTAATTACACTTGTTAAATGAAAAGAGTAAGTATAAATGTCGGGTTTATTTGCAGGTGAGATGTACGTTAGAAGGGTTGATTTGTTAAGTCTGTACTGTGCTAATATTAGACTCCGAATTAAAATAATTATTTAATGTATGGTGTTTTATTTACAGATCATCCTAATATTAACTATTATATTTAATATTTTTTTAATCATTATTATTCTAACTATTCTAACTAATATTTTAGATGCGAAAGTGAGTTTGTTTGTTACGCTTTCACGCTAAAACGGCAGAACGGATTTGGATGAAATTTGTCACATGGGTAGCCAGCAGCTCATGAAAAAGGATTATTATAATGAACTAGCTGTGGCCCGCGACTGCGATCCAGGATGATGAGTAGCCCTTGTCCTTCTCCAGGTCAAGTTCTACGCCTGTGGGAAATCCGTTCAGCCGTTTTAGCGTGAAAGTGTAACAAATAAACAAACAAACTCACTTTCGTATTTATAATATTAGTTAGGATTCATTGTGGAAATGGAAGCCTTGCCAAAATGGCGCCAACTATTAGCGTGACTTTTCATGAAATTCATTCAGTGTATGAGATTTTCATTCAGTATTGATTAGAACTAGGTAATTAAAGATGGCCCAACTCAGTGGCGTATTAACCTTATGGCAAACTAGGCACGTGCCTAGGGGCGCGAGGAATAAAGGGGCGCCGCGCGGAAGATTTATAACAAAAAAAAAAAAAATTATAAAAGTTATTGTGTAGGTAAGTAAGTATGCACCTACTTACACAATGTAAAAGATTGTTAGGTAACTTATTATACTAAATTAACTAAAAAACAATTACATTTATAACAAAATTTTTTTTTTTTTTTTTTACCTGAGTTTAAAATTTTTATTATTAGAATTTTAAGAACTAACAAAGAATTTTAGATGCGAAAGTGAGTTTGTTTGTTACGCTTTCACGCCAAAACGGCAGAACAAATTTTCCCTTGTACATAATTATTATTATAGATATTATAAGTCTTTGTTAACAAAATTAAAAAATAAAGGGGAGAGGCTCATTGAGCATCAAAGAATTCGTCCGCATCTTGTCGTAGAGAGATGTAGAGCTTCGGAAGCGTGCTCGGCCTTCTTGACTATTCCTACATCGCCTGATTTTATAAACGAAGTGGGTAAGATACTCGACGATCATCTGTCAACACACACAGTCAGATCTGTTTCCCAGAGAGGCATAATGGATTTCCATGTTCGTTCGGTCCCCTCTTGCATTCTTTACTTTCATCACATATTCCCTGGTCTTCCTAATATTATAACTGCGAAAGTGTGTGTGTGTATAGGTATATCTTACTTCTTCATGCAATAAACTACTGAACCGATTGTGATGAAACTTGGTATGTAGGTAGAGAGACAGAGAACATTTTTTTTTTAATATATGGCCGCTTTTGCGTCGATGAGTTGCTTGCCTAGGGCGACATTTAATCCGCCACTGGCCCAACTTTTTGCAGAAAGAAAGAAAGAAAGAAAGAAAGAAAGAAAGAAAGAAAGAAAGAAAGAAAGAAAGAAAATAAATTTATTTGACCCAGGTTTTCACGTGCAGACGGCATGTAGACCGCCTTACCTGTACAAAGCGAATTGGCAATATCATATTGGCAGCAGAGCTTCGCTCACAACAAACTTTAAGTAATTACGCAAAATTGACATATTGGTTCTCATGAGACACAGCAGCTGTCACAGAGGAAGTGCAGTAGGTACGTATAGTAAGTAATAGGGACTACGCAGCAGCAGCAGCTACCAGTTACGTAGGTAGAACATGACCAACGAAAAGCTTGTGTCAACGACTACAAATCATGCGTCATTTTCTAACTTTAACACTGTTGTCTATACTCCATTTGAAATAAGATTAAACATTTAAATAAACCTTTGTACAGTCCGGTCAACCGATCTTGACTTCTATACCGTAGGCATAAGGATGGCATTAAAAGCAAAAAAGATTACACAATACCAACTGTCTACTGCAGCTGCCATTTAATTTTGCCATGCCACCAAGGCAATAGAAGTCAAAATCAGTTGACTGTAAAAAAGGCTAATCTTATTTAAAATGAAGTATAGTATCATTAAATTAGGGGCACCTGATTACCTATCATGCTATTTGTACGAGTATGATACGATTATTTATTTACCGTTTCATCGATACCAAAGTGCCAAAACAGAACCTCTTGAATACACTCGCGAGTTCCGTTTTAGACATACGTTAATATCAAACGAATACCCAGTGCACACCAACCCTTCATTCACTCCGCTAATGTGTTCGCGCGCGACCGCCACCGCCGCGCCGTCACCTGTCAGTCTAATCACCCTGCCTCTTGTCACCCTGCACCTTTCAACCACGTTTCAACCTATTTCCACCCGTTGCCATGACAACCGTGCTCATTTACCTCGTTACCTTATTTCCCTGTCTATTGTCTAAACATTTAGACGACACTGCTTTGTGGCAGCCATTTTAAATTATGCATTTTCGCGCGGAAACTTTTTTTTTTTAATGCGTTATTTACGCAAAGGTCGTTGCGCTTGGGGTGATTAAAAGGGAAAAATGAAACGAAATTAAACATAACAAAGGCTTTCTTTCTTTTTTAACGTTTATGACGATTAATTAGACTATAATAAAGTGGTTTTACCTGCGTGTAAACAAGGAAGAATGACTACGTGCATAACTACATTGAAGATTGATTAGCGAGTAACTACCTACTTACTTGATAAAAACTTTGGAACAATTTTCCTTATTCTACGTAAGTAGCTAAATCGGTGTGTTTAATTATAATTTAAATAAATGTTTATAAAAGAAGAACCGATTACTATTATTAACTTCTTAACAGGAAATATATTTGTACCTTTTAAAATAACGTTTGTTATTTCGTAAAATGTACAATAACAGCATATTTTGATCTCATTTCTGTATTTAAAACACCTTTTCAGCTTAGTGTACCTATTAAAACAGCATCTAGCAGTATCCGTCTGCTTGGTCGAACTGATCTCAAAAACTACTGACCGTGACTCCACCCACCATATTAAGCACTCTTCTTGCCAATAATGATAAGTCAGTAAACATAAGAAAGTATTTTACACATAATTATTGCCGTTTCACCTACAAAATCGAAGTAGTTCGAAGGTTGTAACACTCGTAAAACCCGATTAAATCCGATTCCGGACTTCGAAATGTTTGTCCTTTACGACTATCAATTCTCATGACCTATGGCCATGGCACTCAGCTGTTCAGAATCTGTTGCTATATGAGGGGCCTTGACGCGTAAGCAATGGTCACCCATCCCAGTCTTGACCGCAACTATATTGTTTTACCTCAAGCTGTCAAAGTGGCTATTTCCTGGCCGCGATTATCCTGTGAGAATATGTTTATTTATGCAAAATAATGCAATATACATAAGTTCCACGTAAACTTATGTGTTGTTTTTCTGTCATCACTTCATCAGTTCATCACTATTTTCATTGCTTTGTAAAAGTTGTCAATATTTTTATTTACCCATAAAACATATTATTGTATACACACTGCATTTAATTATATTAATTCCATAACAATTTTGATGATCATTGCCAACTGGTTTGCGTGTGCGCACCCTCACTAAACGACGAACTAATTAACATACGGCTGTCTCTTTCACACCATCAGACAAAATCCTCTATCTCCTTCTTCTGGCTATCGTAAACTTGACCTCTAGATTATTGGTATGATTTTCTTTTGTCATTCTTATAGACTCCGGCGCGGATGGCGCTCGTCGCCAATCGATAAAAAAACATTTTTTTGTGTGACAATCCATACAAATAGTCGTTTTAATAAGCACCGGGAAAATTCCTATAAAAATGGTAAGAATAGTGATAAAAAATATGGTGATGTGTTTTTAATAATTGTGCAATTATGTTAGTCGGTGTGTAACATGTAATTAAAAAACCGCGGAGGAAGTTTTTTAAGTGATAAGTCGAATGTCATACGTGCTGTGATCAAAATGGTGGTGAACCGGTTTGCGATTCTTTGGAGGTAGCCTTTTTATTATTCAATCCGCTCAAGCCTTAACCGTTTCAAAGAATTCTCCCAAAGAGTTTGTTGCCAAACAGAACTTTCACAGGATCGAAGGCATACTTTGAATTTGGAAGATCTCGCTCAAAAACGGTAAACTGGAATTTCATCATGAAGGCCAGTAGCAGTAGGTTGTCTAGATATTTAAATGCAGAATATATAATTATTTTAAACTGAGAACTTTTAATGGACCTCTTTGTCAGAAACAATGATTAACTTTTAACCGTTTTATATTCAGAACTATGAATAGGTACTATCTTTGTTTAACCGTTGCTTTCTCTTCTCTATCTATGAATAAACAACGTTTTAATTAAGGTCTCTAGAATTCTAATTTTATTATCTGTCTAACTGAAAGATCTTATGACCATTATAAAGTGACTGTTATTTAAATACTGGAAAAACCAGGTATACCTAGTTGCTAATGTTCAAGTAACATCAGTTAATGGTTCAGGTTTTGACAGTATACTTGTAAATAAACCGGAAAGTCTAGGTGTTAAGCCGCGGTCCCACGGCCTGTCGAGGCCCGTGCCGAGCATTTCCACCACAGGCCTCATCGGTTCGATGGTTCCCACGGCCTGTCGGCCTGGCCTGGCGCGATCTGGCCTGTGAGAAAGCGGGCCATGCTACCGCAGCATTAAAAGTTTAATTGAACCCGAGAAAGTATGCTAGGTACCATAAATATCTACGAAATGCCACTTTAACTGTCTAAAATCTCGAAATCATAAAAACCGATAGGTCAACAATAACTTCACCAGTCCTATTATATTCAAATCATCTTCACAAAACAAGCAAAACCAGTTTTGACGTCATTAGTTCCCCACTTTTTACTAAAAGATCAGCCACATAAGTAATTATCATTTGTTGTTTATCAAAGTAAAAAAACTCACGTCGTTATATCTTGACTTGAAAAGTTTTGTTTGCCATCATTTAAAATTAGTTCATAGGTATTCCAAATAAGAACTTTTTAAGTACCTACCATGGGCACAATTTTTTAATATTTTGACAAGAGTCCATAGACTGGCTTCGTAATAATGTTACAACAAAAAAAAAACAAAACACAACCATAGATTTGATTTCGGATCTCGACAGCCTATGGTATCAGCTCAGCTACTTATCGCCATAAGGAAAAGGTTCTAATTCGCTGCTTACAGCGGAACATGGATTAATTTATGGAGGTGATTCAGAAAATGATGGATTTTGGGTAAAGACGGCTGATATTCCGGTCAAGAGGTTAGGGTTCCGCGAAAAGGATAGAGGATATTGGTTCCTTGTTTATGAAGTTTTCAGTTACTAGTTAATTCTCGGAAACCCACGAGTGAAGCCAAACTGTGACAGTTTCATAATAACAAGAAATTGGCAGTAAGGCTTAGTAAAGGCAGGAAAACAACGTATCTTCAGATTTAAAATACTCATAAAAACTTGATAATACACGAAAACGGGATAAATAATGTATTGACAACTGATAGTATGAAAACCGAGATTGATAACAAGTTTGTGCCGTACAACAACACAACACAACAAAACACGACACAACACGAAACAACACTCAGCAACTAGTGTGAACTTCGTGTAAACAAGCGAATAGGAAATGTTTTTAAGTAAATTGTTCATTATGCTACTTTGCATCCTACGCGTCATTTGCATGTGGTTAGAAATGACGCACTGTCAGCTTTCAGATGTGTCACGTTCTTTGGCCAAAGATATTTGAAAAACGTAGTTTAAAACAAAAAAAAAACTTAAATGGAAGTGGGTAGGCCACATGATGAGAGAGAGTGGTAACAAATGGACGAAAGCTATATCAGAATGGACCTCTAGATTCCAAACAAAGAGGAAGAGAGGAAGACAAGGAAAACGTTGGTCTGATGACATCAAAAAGATAGCGGGTCCACTATGGCACAGAACAACTCAGATAAGAGTAGACTGGAAAGAGCTGGAGGAGGCCTTCGTGTCTCAAAGACACGCCGCCCGACGCGCAATCCTTACATATAATAAAACAAAGTCCTTCGTCGCGTCTGTCTGTCGTTCTGCGATTAACTCAATTTTTTCGCCGACTGCCTATCTGACCTCGATCGACCCGTGCGGCTGTTATTAATTAGCTACAAGCATGGTCGTTAATCAATAAACAAATAACTTTGAAGAATTTTATGACAATCGCACTTAAGCAATTACCGCTATAATAATAATCATTATGAACTTAGATTGTCATCATGTTTTCAGAGTTGTTTAACCTAACACCAATAGCTTTGGCGGTTCCATTATTTTTTAACACACGTGTACTGCTACTACCAGTAACACACTAACTTTAAACTTATTATAATAAATGCAAAAGTGTAAATATTTCATAGATTTTGAGACGCCATACAAATTTTTTTGACTGCGTAATATGCGTTCAGTCTAGCATATCATAACACGTCATGTATATGAAGATCGGTTTTCCTAATTACAGATCTAATTAAAGTACCTATATCTAATAACAATGATAATTGTTTCCAGTAAAAAGGTTAAGGTAAATCCCCGTTTACTTGGAGGTTATTCAATTTGATTGTCTTGACTAGTTGTTTTTGACCAATCACAATCCAGCTTACTTATCACTCACTTTTGACAGCTCAGTAACGAGCTGTCACGTCAGTCTTAACATGGCCAACTCCCGGTCAAAAATCTGGTGTCAATTTACCTTACCTCAATTTTGTAATGGCTAAAAACGGTATTCATTCATTTCCACAGATAAGCAGTCTAATTGCGTAATACACGATCGATCAGAATCGGAATCGGTTTGAAACAAATGTCTAATCCATTGCTTCATAAGTTCGAAAAAAAATCTGCTCAGCAACGTAAATAACGCAATGAATGTTGTTGAACTGTCAAAATGAAACAAATTAGTCATAATCGGTTACAAAAATAAGTTACGCAACGCAGGCGTTCAGTTTAGGTAATATTCATTTGTTTCTCGTAAATCAGTAATAACGTGTTTAGTTGCGTTTATTGTATAAACATTTCAGTTTTCGAGTGTTATTGTGAAATTGTGAATATACAGTGAGCATTGTGCGCTATGCGAAATTTCTGCAGCCGATAGACTAGTTAAAAAGGGAATTTACAATGCCCGGCACCGTCGCAAAGTGACATTTGGAAAAAATATCTAAAGATCTGCATCCGCATCCACACCCGCGGATATGAGCCTTCAAAAATCCGCATCCGCAACATCCCTGGTAGGTATAGTGTGCTAGGAATAGGCCTCGTGAGCCTCTTAAACATTTTTTAAATATCGAAATTCGTCCATCTCTTTTTAAAGCTTGATCATTGACTACGGAATGTGACTTATGTCCAAAACTTTTTACACGTTTACCTCAGATCGGTCCTTCGTGGCTCGTGGTCGTATTCTAAAGTCGCCTTGCCTATGTCTGTGTGATCGCGTTATTCTTCTAAACTACGCAACGGATTGTGATGCGGTTTTAAACATCATTTAGAGAATTTATTCCGGAAGGTTTATGAGCATAACACTTTAAAATAAAACGTAAGATATTCAGAAATCACGATGTTTTGTCATGTTGTAATACCTACCCATGCGAAGTAGGGGCGGGGCGGTAGTAATAAATACTTAAATTGAACATTGCATACTTACACCGTTACATCGAGATGATTCGCTCGCTGCAAATAACTGCGGACTGGTTTACACGGTGGTTTCTTGCTGTAACCGGTTCCCTAGGGTGCTCGGAGACCTTCATAATGGTGTGACCGCGTTCAACGACTCCTCTTACCGGTTTTCTATATATTTTTGTGCTAGCTTCTGCCCGCGTCTGAATTCGCGTGAAGTCGCGACACAAATTATAGTAAAATAACAGTCACATTTTATAAAACTCCCTCGACTCCCGACTCACCGCATCGTATCGCGTTCGCGCCGGCATCGTCCGCTCGCGCTATTAAAAATATAACTTTAAACTTGATAAGTAACAAAGATCAAAAAACACTACAAAGTGAAAAATCACTTTAATTTCGGAAGTCGGTCTCGGAACTCGGAATATTTTACTACACAAAAAAAAAAACTTTTTTTTTTTTATGTTAATATTTTTTTCAGCATGTATACACGCTATACTATTGCAGGTTAACGGGAACGCCCTTTGTTAGTTACCATAATGTATATGTATACGGTATCAAAGGAGGCAACTTCATTATAGCTTAGCTTATAAGTAAATAAGAAAACTAAACATCAAAATATATGGAATATACCTATCATATCTACACACTCAGACTGCTCAATACTGCTCATATTATGACTCCAAAGTCGATGTCGACACGAGGGGTATTTTGTCGTAAATTAACTGGGTGATTAGGTAATTTCCAGGTCACGGCAACGCCGATAGGATTCCTAATTGCGTGTGTACTGTGTGTGTGTAGGCTCTGTGGTTTTAATGGTAGATTGTCGGGTTTGTTGACTTAACGAAGTCTAATTTCCGTAATGAAAAACCTTCAACTTCTAGTTTTAATTCATCTCAGGCTTCAATGTCAAAACTTTATCTTTGTCAAAAATGAAGGGGAAATTCTATGTATTTTTGACAGAATGAGACTGAAATTAAAATGCGAACGTTCCAAATTTAATTTAATTGTGCGGGAATTAGAATATTTTTGTTAATTGATTTATAACGATGCATGTAAGTATGCAATGACGTTAATACTTTGGAAATTCACCGCTCAATTATGAACGTTATTTTTATTATGATGAACGAAAATTGGAATATTTTCAGCAACCAAAGTTGAATTTGATTTATCCTAGTTAATTTCTTACGACATTTTGTACGCGAAAAGATTTTTGTGGTTCCGTCTCAAAAATCTACCCTGTATTACTCGTGAACCCAATCATCATCATCTGCCTAGCCTTTTCTCAATTTCTATGTATGGGTCGGCTTCGAGTGCAACCGCATGCAGCTGAATACCAGTATTTTACATGGAGCGACTGCCTATCTGACCTCCACAACCCAGTAACTGGGTAATACGATACCCCTTTGTAAGACTGGTTGTCAGATTTTCGGGCTTCTGACGACCCGTAACGACTACCAAAGATCTACAAATGACAGCTGGGACCAACGGCTTAACGTGCTTTCCGAGGCACGGAGAAGTTCCGATATGTAAAGATGGTCACCCATCCACGGACCAACCCCGGCAAGCGTAGCTTAACCTGATGGATCGACCCATGCGGCTGTTATTACTTAGCCACGAGCTCCTGCATTACTCCTGAACCCAATAACATACCCAATATCATGAGCATGGCTGAATGTTTATTTTCGCGCAGTGCTACTAGAAACAATTTTCCGGAAAAATATAATCGTATAACAAACTTGTATACAGGGTGTAAGGGTAAACACCGTTGTCACTCAAACCATGGGTAGTTGACTGAATTATAAAAATAAATGACTGAGTCACAACAAAAAAAAAACATTATTTTCATTAAAAGATTTTAAAAAGTTTATATCCGACACCGTCCGCAAATTCATAGATATGCGCCCGAGGTCGTCGCCCCTCCTACCTACCTTCACAACACATGAATAAATACACAATAATATCAGGTCAGGTCACGTACCGCGCCCCCCGCCCGCTTTGAGACGTAAGTTCGTTGCCCTAGCGCGTATGGTGAAATACTCTTGTGGTAAAATGTAGATTTTATTAAAAAAAAAAAAAAGGTCTAATTTTCCATTGATTTTACGTTCTATAAATGAATCCATACCACTGGTTTCAAGGATAACGGTGTTTACCCTAACATGTATTATCCTTTCATGACTACATAGATCATCTTGATTGCTACAAGGCAATAATACTCAATAATGTGCGAGGCACAAGGCTCATTCCATTATTCATGAATAATATACTTAAACTATTATATCCGTCATCAAGCCTCTACATTACATAAAATTGCAAATTACTCAACGCTGCTGTAACTGTCATAAAGGTAGGTACTATGAAGTATAATATCTATGATAAATGTTTATATTCAAAGCACCGTTCATATGTGCATATATGCACGGTATGCACTTAAGTATATAACACCTGTTTGAGAATGCAAGGTTTGTGAGGTAACTCGTCCGGGGAAGTACCATAGGTACCTTTTTCAGTTGCCAAGCGGCAATAATCACTGTGTTTATCTACACCCATGCTATAAATCCGCTCTAAAAGTTTCTGAAACAGTTAGCTTATTGCCAACATTAAAACAACCAGTGTCATAGTAACCATAATATCATCCAAACGGGTGTCATAATGTTGTACTGAATTTCATTATGCAACTCATTAAAAAAAGAACATTGTCATTCACGAGCGTTTCACTAACAAAGCACCGTAAATTAAAAACAAAACATACATTCGAATTCGAAAAATTCGAATTCACGTCGTTCCGCGCCATTTTTGTTCGATATTGGTATTGCAAAGAAAATTTTATAGAAGATTAATTTCATGGGTGTAGATAAAATCTTGTATGCAACTGTAAATAATTAGGTATTAAAACACTCATGTGATACTGTAATACCCCTTAATAAATAACAGTTGCATATAACTATTATATGTAGAACGCGAATGGATAGGCTAAGAAATGAGTACCTAAAAAATAAGAAGAAGTCTGAAAGCGGCACCGGTGACTGAAAAGTTGTGTGGAAATCGGCTGTCATGGTATGGAGGAATGAGGAAAATGTCGGGAGGAAACTTTTGAGTATGGATGTGGACGACTGTAAGAGTAGGGGAAGACAAAAGAAACGATGGATGGACTGTGTGAAAGATGATGAGAAAGGGGGTGACTAAGTATACCGAGATGAGGACTAATAGAGAAGTATGAAAAATAAATCTTAGAGTGCGCGCAAGATAAGTCTGCGTGCTACTGATGGCGCTGGGGTGCTTAATTTTACACTGTAATATTTAAAATATTAAATCTATACTAACAATGAATCTTATATTAATTAATTAAATAGTTAATTTTACCTATAAACGACAATACGGCGGCATACATATTAGTTCCGATTTCAACCGCGCCAAGACTTATCTTGCGAGCACTCTAGTAGGTAAGTTCTCGAGTTCAAAAATGGTAATTCGTCTTTTTATCCAGTTAAAAGTAAATTATAAAAAAATCTATTCACTGTTGTCTTTGTAATTTTTAAATAGTCGTTCTTATTTACCTATACTAGAAGTTGAGGTGGAAAAACTAACGACATTTTCCATCTTGTTCTAGGAAAGAGAATAGATACAAATTTTCCTTTTAGGAACCTTTCGTTTTACTTGACAGACTTTCCCTTATTCGTCGATAAATCGATATAAAGTAGGCAATTCGATATACCTACTTGACTCACAACATTTTTACGATATTTTTCAATCTTCTGATCATAAGTTATTTATAAGTTTCACCTCTTTGTGCGTCCTATTTGCCGTATCGTCTGCAAGACAACCCGTTTTCTAAATATATCACAAAGTGAACGTACTTATGTACTTGATCCTGAGCATCTTGGCATCTGCAATGTTTTGTAGCCATGACTATGTTCAATATATATTTCTCCATAACCTGTTGACGGGGAATGAGGGATCCGCCAAAGTAGTCAACGAAATTGTGGCGCTGTTGTTTGTTGATAAAAATTCAATACGCGGCAACTATGATAAAATAATTACTAAACTATAATCATAATTATAAAACAACAATATAACTCTCGAAATTATATCTGCTGAAATTAAGAGTGTTTCGTGAAAATAATTATGATGTGCACAGAAAATAAATTTCGAGAGATATATTGATAGTGTAATAATATAGTGTAAGTAATATAGTGATCAGTGGTTACGGATATACTTCCTAGTATATCCGTAACCACTGATCACTATTAACTTCACGATCCATAGGTATTTGAGGTGTTGCCAATTTCTATTAAAAATCCACTACCTAACTATTATGAAGATGAGAACTATTAAGAAACCAGAAGAAAGGAAGGAGGCTATATAGACTCGTCCTCATCATATAACCATAATATACAAACTTCGAATTATGGAAAGAAAGAACCTAATTATTTTAGTTGGACAGGCATAGAACTACAAATCTTTCACTAATGCAAAGCTACAGTATTTCCGAGTGTCATAGGATATGACGCGAAAAAAGTCGTAGTAACTTACTAATTAAAGTTGCCAATCTCACCTAACTTTTACTCAACAGATATTACCATTATGCACGTTCCTGGCTTTGCTGGCAGCACCCACACTGGAGCAGGACTCTGGCTCCACGCCAATATCGCCATGTCCCAACGTGTTTAGTTACGAGCCGCCTGGATCCGAGCCCGGGAGGTGGTATGGAGAAGTCAACTTGTCCACAGACAGCACTCTACACTCACTGTGGCTCAATATCGTGCTCGATAACAAGGCTGATATTCTTGGGGTGAGTTCTATTTAAATTAGCTGGTAGTTCTTTGTGGTAGGTTTTTAATTTTTATTTCATTTTAAAATGATTGTCGAAACAATGAAGGTACCTACAGTCCGTCTCCATGTTTTTGGGTTGGGCATTTGCAATGACTACACAGGTTGTCAGGGTAAACACCGTTGTCACTCAAACCATGAGTAGTTGACTTAAATATAAAAACAAATGACCGAGTAACAACAAAAAAAACGTTATTTTCATTAAAAGATTTTAAAAAGTTTATATCCAACACCTCGCTAGCGAAACAGCTGACTAACTGAGGGAAGGGTCGCGCTCGCGGCCGGTCAGGTTACGTCCCGCACCCCCCGCCCGTGTTGAGATGCAAGTTCGTTGGCCTAGCGCAAAGGGCAACGAACTTGCGTCTTCTGTGGTAAAAAGTAGTTTACAAAAAAAGAAAAAATGTTGTAATTTTCCATTGATTTTACGTTCTATAAATGACACCAAACTACTGGTTTCAAGGATAACGGTGTTTACCCTAACACCCTGTATAGGTCATTCGCTACATAATACTTTTCCTCAAATAAAATAGGTTGTGTTTTGGTCGGCTACCAGTATCACAATATGCACTTGAATGTCAGTATTCAAACCGGCTCGGCTGCTGTCTGACCAACTGCTATGATAATATTGATAATTTTAGTTAATCGACACTACAGCTTATCATCGTAAACTGATCCTTTCACCTGTCTGGTATGTGCTGCTAACGTTTGCAGGGGAAAATAAGCTGATTATGAATGTTTCACATCTTTATAAGTTTGTTGAGTTTCGTCCTTCTTCAGTCTATGTCAAGATCTATTGGTATCTTGAAGTCATTACCGTGTTTGAGATATATCCGAATCTGAGAAAAGATTGTTTGACCTCAAAAGGTGTTTTTGGTTATAAAAAAACAAATCTGTTTGCAGTATTATCGAAATGAACTTTGTGAATCGTTTTCCTTCTTTGATATCCAGTTTTGCAAAATTTGTAACTTCTGCAGCAATAAGTATGTCAAAACAGCTTTATTCCACTCCTAGTGACCAAAATAATAATCAAAAATTCAAAACCATGGTAGGTGTGCGTCATACAATGTTGATGTTTGTGACTTTTGGATTAAGAATTTGGGACCGTCCAACTACGTAATACTACATTGGTTTATATACCTAATTAAATGAAGATAAACAAATTGTAAAAAGAGTTTTTATAGATGACACTTTCTTGTTTAAAAATACGTTGTAATCTGGCTATTGTAAAGAGCCCAAACAGACAGGTGCTCTAAACGTCAACGAATTATAACGTTGCTAAATTGAAAAGTACCTTTAACTGTGGTGCAACTGTGACTATAGTAGCATGACAACTAAAGTGACAAGTATTACGTTTAGTCGGTTACCTGACAGCTCTCTCATCACGTGTTTTTTTTTGTTTACCTTTATTTAACTACCTAAACCAACGGAGCGTAGTTTTGAACATTGACTGAAAAGTAATGTACCGTAGTATATAAGAAAAAAAAGAAAGAAAGAAACAGATTTAAAATCTTCCATCTCTTTCAGAACTGGGTAGGAGACGTGTCCACAACAGACAACAAGGACTTCAAAATTGAGAACGGTGACATGCAAATTAACCCTGGCCCTGCTGTGCCAGTGCGCTTCTTCGTGCAATACAACCCTCTAAACGAAACCCCGAAACTGGTGACAATTAGGCTGAATGGCAGGGAGATCTGCAACGCCAACACTCCCCGGCCTGCCGTCAGCCGACCTGACGAGGGTAATGGAAGGCGACCAACACCGACGCCCAACTTCGGCTTTGAAACAAAGCCGGTTAACCGGGATCCACCAAAAGAGTCTCCTAGACCCTATTTCCAACAAAATCATGCCACCGAAGCTTCTCTTAATATGTAAGTACTTAAAGGACATGATATTTCATTACTTAGATTATAACCTGGCAACACATGAGAGCGTACTGTCAAACCGCGTTAATGTTGTGTTTTCGACCAAATTCCTTTCCCGTAAAGCGGGCGCATGTCACCTTTTCGAACTGTCATTTTCATTCTAAATGTTGGAAATGACGCAATCGGAAGAATAGTATGTGCAAGTAAACTTAGCCTTAAAATTTTGCAATAAATATATGTTAAAGTTGAGGATTGATGCTAGGTCCTATGTTTGGCGAAAACACGATTAGGTACATAAAATTTTGTCGATAGTTTTTTTTTTTTAAATAATCAAGCAAGCAGGCACGGGGCCATGTCTACTAATTTACAAACGTGTCAGTGGTCTCACAATGATCTGTTTTTGACAGATTTTGTATGGCGTAGCTGTCAAAAACTGATCATTGTGGGACCACTGACACGTTTGTAAATTAGTAGAGGTAAACATAAATGACGTCACAGCCGAAATAAATTCATCATGGCGTCCTAAAACAGTGTAACATTCATAATGAGCAATTGATGACAACGTTCATTAATATCGTTTGCTATCGACCACTGTCGTACAAATGACACTACCGCATGCTCGGTGATTAATTTTCCCTTTTATGTGGAAAATGTAATTATTAGTTACGTCATAATATTGTTAATGGAACCTTTAATTATTGCACCGCACTGGGTAACACTATTATTCAACTAGTGTATCTAAGTATAGTTTACTTCCGATTGTGATTTAAAGAAAACCAAAGTATTTCCAAACATAACTCCCACTTTCAATTTAATAAATTGTTTAAATTGGAGGGTAATTCCCGTATTTTTTAACAACGATCGCAATCATTCGTGATCTGTCAAAAATACAAAAAATTTACCAACATTTTTGACAAGTTTACGATTGCAATTTACGTTTTTAAGTTCGAGAATTGCCTTCCTAACACGGTCAACCATTTATTTCCCTGATCGCACATAGTTCATCGTATATTTTTGTCATTTAGCCCCAGCGGTGATTCCCAAAACCAGAACAACAGGCCGGACAATGGATATCTGACCACGCAGCGCCCAGACCGAAGGCCGAGACCACCAGTAAGGCAAGTATCATATTTTTACCCGACTGCTCCAGAAGGAGGGTAATGTTTTTCGAGAGTATGTATGTTTACGTCAGATTTGGTATGGCCGACTTCCTTGTTGGTAGTGGTGGATGATAGTGGTGGCAAGCGTGGCTGTTGAACAAGTTGTTGCTATGTTTGATTCCCAGGTTGGTTGAGCATTACCACATGACACTAATTTTATCGAAATTTTCGATACAAAATATTTAATTTTATACGCCAGACATCATCCAATTAAAACCAGTTTTGCAAGTGTCTTGTCCGTTTTTCCCACGGATAGTTTTTCCTATATCACACCAGAAATGACCATAATCTTTTTAAATAGATAGATAGAATTTAATTATTATATACCTTAACCTCTAGTTTGAGGCCCTAATTTGTAAATATTTATGTAAATCAATTATTTCAATAAACTATTTCAATTTCAAATATTTATTTTTTCTGATAAAAATATGATTAAATGGTGATCTATGCTGCCCCCGATAGGAAAAAAGACGCATCTAACAGTTTTTCCAGATTTGTGTTATATACATTGCCGGAATCAGAAAAAAAAGGCGCATCTGCCTGTATTTTTAATATTTTTCTATATTCCTCCAGTGCAGTATTAGCACAACAAAATAGGGCGCTCCTGTTCATTTTTTACACCCGATTGAAGATGAAAAGACGGATTTATGTGAAACTTAATTAAAAAAGTCATTTATGTAGATAATGTATACTTTATACTTTATAGTTTTTTTTTAGTTAGTAATATAAGCGTTTGAAATTTAAAGGACGCATCTGCCCAGATGCGTCCTTTAAAAAGTTTCGTCCTTAAATTTCAAACGCTTCCTTGCGAAATGAAGAAAAATATTACATAATACTTGATTGTAATAAGTATGTAATACTTTTCTTAATTTTTATGCTAAGATAAAGCTGTTTTTTGTTATTTTTATTATAATAATTAATAAATTCATGTTGTATATTAAACCAAGTTAAAGCCTATTATAGTGGGCATTATTTTCAACTTTTAGTATGTAAATATTTTAATTTACTCGAAGACAGCAAACGATTTCCCGTTTCATTCATTAAAACATTTATTTCTCCGTTTTTACTTTTTGCTAGATACGTATTTTTTAGTATCGGGAGCAGTATGGTAGACCGCGTTTGGTTTGGTGTTCGTTCATTTTGTGTGTAAAATCTGTCAAAAAAATCAATAGACAGACCACTGAAACCTTTCTCAATTACACCTTACGGTCATTAGGTACGGGTCTGATTTCTGAACATTTTTGAAATATTTGAAAAATTCTGCGTGTTTTTTTAAATTCCATTTTATATTTTCAGTGCCCCTGTTGACCAGGACTACTGGTCAGGACCCGCTTATATACAGTTACCTAAACTAGATACTTCTAACTCACCCAGCCCTGGTGGACAGGTGAGTCTTTCTTGCTCTCTGCTTATTTCTTCCTTTCCCCGAGAGAAAACTTTGTGATAACTGAATGGAAAATCATTGACCGAAAATAAAAATAAGTTCAAAAAAAAATGATGGCCAATTAGCTATAGACCCTGAGCCCAATCTTTTTTTTTTATCCAACTTACGTCATTTTTCTTTACGGGCTACAAAATAACAAACCGTTTGTGTGGTACGCAATTTGAGGTAAGGTGCGCACCTTACCTCAAATTGCGTAGCATGATCCTCCGTTATGCCGAAAATACTGCAGTATTCATTTTGAATTTATTTCAAAATAAAATAATTAAGTTCAAGAGAATCGCCGTGTAGCAGACAAAGGCCAGAATCGTTATTATTAGTATTAAAAAAAAACAAAGCATCAACAAAAAAAGAAGAAACTCCACGGTTAGGTACTTTTTTTTAACTTTATTTCTAAATAACAGTGTTAGGTATAGGTATGGGAGGACAGTTTAGGCCTTTCAATAAGTAACAGGTACTTAAAAAAAATTGAAAATGGTCAACAAATCTACAGTCGACTAGGCCTACACCGTTCTCATATTCACAAAATAGAAAATAATCTATATTATACCAACAATTCTGGCCATTGTGTACTTCACGGGGGATTCCCTTGAACTTAGTTGTTTTTATTTACATGTGTTGTCACAGCCTATCAAATGAATTCTATTGACATTATTAGCATACTGGAACTTGTTCGATGAGTCACACTCGATATTTAAATGCCACTTGTAACTGTCAAATGACGTCATAAATCCAACTTGTCTAGTCTATGTCTATACATACTATAAAGTATAGTGGCTTTTCGTGTCTGTCTGTGTGACTGCGTTGTGCTTCTAAACTACGCAACGGATATTGATGCGGTTTTCACCATCATTTAGAGAATTTATTCCGGAAGGTTTATGTGTATAATTACATTAATATTAAACTTATATATTGTAAAGAAAATCTCGATGTTTTGTCAAGTCGTAAAAACCATGCAAAGCGGAGGGGAGGGTCGCATGTTGCAAGCTATTAATATTGCTAGGTAAGTATAACTTTCTTTGTGATGATTTATTTTTTCTACAACACTTAGGTGTTCGAAACTTAGAACAAGCGTTAAAATCTGCTGACGAAATAAATAAAAATTACAGTGCATTAGAAATCAGTAGGTAAATAGAATTAGCATTGCCATTCAACGTGGCTATGCTGCCAGTCTTGACACGTTTCCGGATGGCTGGTTAGATGACAGCAATGCGAAAGAGTCCTTCTACGCCTAGATTTCTTTTGTTTTTGTATTTATTTTTATAATATTAATAGTGGTACTTCTGGACACGGCTCGCACTGTTAGTAGGTTCCTCTCTCTGGAGCCCTGACCGCCGGTAGCTTGGACCCTGTTCCCGATACCCGATGGGCTATTATTTTTTATATTTTTAAATGTTTTTATATATTTATTTTATTCTACTATTTAAAAATATTGTTTATGTGTATAGAAAATGAAATAAATATAATAATAATCTACAATCTACATCGCCACATGCGAACTACGCATCACACTGACGTCACACAAAATCCTATATCGCGCAAGCAGAGTTTACTAAATGACTAGTATATGTATATACAATATCCCAACATCAAGCATCGGGCAGTAGCCCACCAGATTGATCTGTGACCAGACACCACACCAGGAGGATCCCCCCTTTTCTATGGAGGATGAGTGACCTTTACGCCCTGTTCCTCATACCTCTATGTAGGTATACCGGTGACCCCGAACTTGGACATTGACGCAGCCTTCGAGCAGCTAGTTCAGAGTGACGTCATCATCATCACTCAATCAAGTCAAGTATCAGCTACTACGTTCCATAAAAAAATGAATGTTTAATAAAAAAACTCGTTCATAATATTATTCAACGTGTTGTACTCGTGAAGCAATCGTAGTAAATGTCAAAAGGTCAGCTGATGCTGTTAGTAAATGTCTTTATCGAACTAGCGACCTCATTTGGGCACGAACGATAAGTAACACTTTGCCCGAACAGGGAATTGAACCTAGTACAAAAAAAAAAAAAAAACAAAGTAATTATGAACACTAATTAAAAAGTGGAGTAGATTATTTTCCTGAAAGTATTTCCCAGAAAAATCATGAGTATAAAGATATAAGAGCGATAAAACAGGTATACCTATATAACCAACGTATAATGTTCCCACTTCTGGGATGGGACACAGGCCTCCTCTTTGTGAAAGGAAGTGGGCCATAATCCAGCAAGCGGCGCGGGCCCAGTGCGAGTTATGCGGGACCATAGAGGTTCAAATAATTTGATCAAACAGGGTGGTTCAAATAGTTTTATCAAATTGGCACGAATGCGTGTGGGAAAATTTTATCAAAAAGGTTGTCAAATGGCATGAAGAAATATGAATTTTCGTATTTCTATTATTTTGATTACCTGTTTGAACCTGCCTGTTTGATCAAATTACTACTTGAACGGCTATGGCCCGCATTAGTCGATTTCACATGTCTTCGAATTTTAGTTTTTTGTATGACATGCCGGTTTCCTCACGATGTTTTCTTTCACCGGTTTGAGAGCAGTGGTGATGAAATAAATTACACATAGTAATGTGCCTGTCAAAGATGTATTTTTAAGGTTTTGCCCGGGGATTTATTATTTATTTATTTATTTAAACTTTCCGCACTAAAAAAGGTACAAAGGCGGACTTAATGCCTGAGGCATTCTCTACCAGTCAACCGAGGGTGGTGAAGAGATTAGATGGCAGGTGCTCTAATTGAGAGGAACGAAGAGAAAAAAATAATAATAATATATCATATTGCATTATAGATAAAGCAGTACAGTACATAAATAAGCCCACGATTCCACGAGGGATTCGCCCACGTGGATGTCGGATATCGTCACACGGGAACGTATTACCGGGATACTTATGAAATGTTCGTTTTCCTATAGGTACAAACTTTCATACCCTAAATCACCCCCTGTAGAATTATTTTTTAAACAAAATAGCCTATGTCCTTCCCCAGGATGCCATCTATTTCCTTGCCAATTTTTTTCGAAATCAGTTCTGTCGTTTAGGCGTGAAAAGGTTACATATAGACAGACAGAGTTACCTACTTTCGAATTTATAATATTAAGTATGGATATCGTCGTATATTAACAACACGATAACATCCGGGTACACGCTAAAAACCAAAGTCCATTTTTAGTTTCCCGTTAATTGTGAAAAAACACATTATTATGTGACCTTCAAACATTTCTTGTTACGAAAGACTTTCATACAGCATTCTTTACTTTGTTTATGGCTAGATTGAGACAAAGCATGTGCGAATAACAAGTTTGGTCGTATCCGTATTGTAATTAGTAGGTATTCTAGAAAAAACCGGAATTTGTCCTTAACTACATTTTCTGTGAAAGTAGTGAAGGACGTTCTGTAGCCGACCGCAGGCCGCAGCAGCAGGCGACGCGGCGACGTGTCGTCGCGACACGACTGGTTTCTTTCTATGAAACACGTGTCGGCAGCTACGGAAGGTATTTCATATGAACCAGTCGTTTCGTTAGCCTTGTCTTCAAATAAAGTTTTTTTATATGCAGCTGTGCTCATCATTTATGTCTTCTACAATATCTAATAAATTAAAGATCTATAAAAAAACGTATTAAAAATCACATTAAATAAGTTTTGATACTTAAAACTTGGCACAAATACTTATCTAGACTCGCGACAATCTAGTCCGTTTTGACAGCTATAAAAACCCTTTGTGTAGCGATGAAAAAAAACATTAGTTTCTTATATACTGATTCTCGACACATATAAATTAAACATACTTAGAGAGTTTGTAATCGACGACTTATCTACATTGCTTAAAACTGATTCTCAAGGCATATCGTTTAATTACAAGTACAAGAACGAAACGTCAAAACGGACTTCTTAGATTGTCGTGAGTGTAAGTAAGTAATAAAATCGTATTGAGTATTTTTTTTAAACCGTTCGGAGCTCCTATTTAACTAATTAGGAGGAAATAGGGTCGGTCCCCTCCCCATACTAACGCTCTCGCTTGTTTTCTCTCTGGTTTATGAACTTAGAACAATGATTTTTTACAATTATGACTAGTTCTATGCCCCTATGTTTTCCGTTCTGATGATACATTATCTGTAGAAGCACTAGAACCCTGAAAAAAGGCTCAAAATTGCCTGTTTAAACCGCTGTCATCAGAGGCCTATTGTACAAATTTGTCAACTATAAACGAAAAAGGAAAAACATAGGGGCACAGTAAATTTTATATCTATAAAATATCTTTCAAATTGGTCCAATATCGAAGGAGAAAATAGAAGAGAGCCGAACCTCGAATTATGACGTTTTGCATGGAGAAAAGACCGACCCTATTTCCTTTTAATACAAAATGATTTGATAAAACTGCTGATTCTAATGGCTATAATAACATATCGATCATCGATGATAAAATTAAATATGATGTTGCCATCATCTTTGCAACTAATTACATAACACCTCAAGCGAGTCAAAAGTGGTGCCTTATTGCATGATAAGTATTTCCTAGGAGGAAAACGCTTCAAGATATTATAATAACCTTTAATTATAATTATTGAAGAAGCACCTTAGCAGAACTGGTTACATAAAGGTCAATTGAAGATTTAACAGAATACCAGTATTTTTCATAGAGCGACTGCCTATCTGACCTCCACAACCCAGTAACTGGGTAATACGATACCCCTTGGTTAGACTGGTTGTCAGACTTTCGGGCTTCTGACGACCCGTAACGACTGTCAAAGATTCACGAATGACAGCCGGGACCAACCCGGCAAGCGTAGCTTAACCTGATCGATCGACCCGTGCGGCTATTATTAAAGTAGGCAGGAGCTCCTCGAAGAGGACCCTTAGGACAATTTTAGATTATACTCTGTTCACTACAACTTGTCCCTTGCCGTCATGTTGGCATCATTGCTTGTCAAGCTTAGTTTCAATACTAATAGAGTTCAAAATGTAATGACTGGCAGAACAGTGCTAGCAATCGCGTCACGGGTCAACTTTGTGAACGCACTGAACTGCCAACACTATTGTCAGTGCTAAAAAATGACATAACAAACCAGCCAGAAAGTAAGTAGAATTAATAAAAACCGATGAAAATAAGTTTTGACAAAGGATTTTCCCGTCTTTGTCGCTACAATGCTACGCCTACGGCTACACTTTGCGTTATCGCGAACTTTTCTTCGTGCGCTCTCTCTCGCACACCCCTCGCTGAGCAACAGAGAGCGCACGAAGAAAAGTTCGCGATAACGTGAAGTGTAGCCGTAGCATAAGTGTTTTTTTTTTTAAACATAACATCACCCTTGTATTCCCGGAAGCGTTACACAGAGGTGTACCTATAGTACCTACACCCACATTACGCCAGATAAGATTAAGACCCAGGTATTGGTGGGCCAGCCTATTGAATGTGATTTTTTTATATTCCCTATTTATTTCGTCAATATCTAGAAAATGCTTGTTGTCGTGCTGTCCGAACATTATAATATTATCTTGTTTATGTATCTACATTCATAATTGCCTAGTACATAAGTAGCGTAAAGGCACTGGACCGTTGCAAATGATCATTTAAGATCGTCGGTATGCCAATCTACTTCATGCTCATCCTCCTTAGTGACGAGGTTTCTTCGTTTTTCGTCTATAATTAATTAAATAATTACTTTTAGAATAAAATCTCGAAGGAGGTTTAGTAATTATACAGGGTCAAATTAAAATAGATAGCGAAACTACATAGATGTGATGGGTATAGAATGAAAAAGAAAGAAAATTTGTTTATTCTGCACAAACAAAACGAATATTTAAAAAAAATACACGTAGCCAAAAACCTCGTATTCAACCAATATAAGTTTGTCAATGTTGTTCATACTTATCTACCGATCGAGTCTACATATCGATAACTAAACATGATATAAAACGAAAAAGAATATGATTTTTGGGGTCAACGACCGCTTTTACTGTAGTTACTTGTATGAGCTTAGAAAATCACCTATTTTTTTAATCTATTTTTATTATGTTTAGATAATACTACACGTCTGTGAAGTTTCGCTAACTAATTTAATTTGACCGTGTATATGTGGTTTTGTAACTTCACTTTGTCATGTTTTTACTTGTATGCGTTATAGTGAAACTGTCAAAATATTACGCTTTCGTTTTTTTTTATAACTTCGTGGTTCGCACGGCTTATGGCCAGCGCTTTTTTATCCATCATTTTGCACAACATAAGAGGTGTATCCGGTAGTAATCACTAGCTATAAATCCGCTTAAATTAGTGAATCTTACTACAATAATCATAAGGTTATGATGATAGACTGTCTTATACTTAATAACATATGCAATTTTCGAGTTATTCTAGTTTTTTATTCGTATAATTTAAATCCGGTGTCAATTCCAAGAAGACTCGTTTATATTCAAAAGTAAGTATACTTACATAAGAACGTAACATAGGTATGTAGGTATAGCAAACATTAAAGGCTGCAACATCTAAGTTATTAGGCGAATTATGATAACTACAGAAGCGGATAAATAGCCAGCATTGCTTCCTCAAGCTAAACTATCTTTACGAAGTACAACATTTAATTAAATTACATTACATTTATTATACTAAATTAACTAAAAAACGATTACTTATATAACAAAATTAAAAAGAAAAAAAAAAAGGGGAGGGGCTCATTGAGCATCAAAGAATTCGTTCTTTACGAATAACATTCCTTCCCATATGCTACGGCTACACGCGTTTTCGCGAGCTTTTCTTCGTGCGCTCTCTGTTGTTCAGCGAGTATAATCGAGGGGTGCGAGAGAGAGCGCACGAAGAAAAGGAGTACTGCCACGCTAAGTAGTAAATGCACCTTTGCGCGTTATAAAAATGAACTTTTCTCTCGGTAGAAACATATTCCGGTTGCAGATCGACCTATCTAAAAAGTTTTTTTTTTTTTGGATTTGCTTAGAGTTGTGATGCAAAAAAGGCAAGTACTTTCATGGTTGTAACAGCTCAGTAATACAGGGTGTTAGGGTAAACACCGTTAACCTTGCAACCAGTGGTTTGGTTTCATTTATAGAACGTAAAATCAACGGAAAATTACAACTTTTTTAAAAAATTTTTTAGACTTAAATTTTACCACAAGAGTCACAAGTTCGTTGCCTTATGCGCTAGGGCAGCGAACTTACGTCTCAACACGGGCGGGGGGTACGGAATGTGACCTGACTGGCAGCGAGCGCGACCCCTCCCTTAGTCAGTCAGCTGTTTCGCTAGCAAGCACGGTGTCAGATAGAAACTTTTTAAAATCTTTTAATGAAAATAACGTTTTTTTTTTGTTGTGTTCGGTTATTTATTTTTATATTTAAGTCAACTACCCATGGTTTGAATGACAAGAGTGTTTACCCTTACATCCTGTATAAGATCTCATAATCGCGCGTTAGTATTTCCGAAGATAGACGATGATTTCCGAAGCGCATACTTTTCTTGGGATATTTGTACTTGATTTGATTTTTATTTTATTTAAAACACAGCTTTTACGAAGACCTTGCTAAAGAAGAAAAAATGAGATGGTAATTTCGATCACTCAGCCGAATTGAATCTATCTTAATAGTTATTTACTGCATGAGCTGCATTTTGACTTTGTTTATCATAATTTTATATTTTCAGAAGTTTTCTTTCGTCCACTGTCTAATGACTTGAGATAAGAATCAGCTGCTTATTTATTTCCGCTTTCACTTGTAGAATTTAGAAAACAAGCCGTGTAGATAAATAATAACTGATAAATAGAACTTCCTCTGTAGCTATACAATACCTATCTACTTTCTACTTATATTTCATCTATACCTTTTATATACAATCCTGTTATTTTTTCAAACACAGGAAAACTAGAAATATAATATTAATAATATTAACTACATATTTCTATGAATAAAAGGTTAAGGTCATCTACATGATTATATAAATTCATAGAAATATGCAGATGCCATAATTTTAAGATTATATTTCTAGTAGGTAGGTATATCTGAATGATTAACATAAAAAAATACCTATATATCTATTGTGACTTTATTAGTTCCTATACTTACCTAAACTTAATACATCTTTCAATTTCATAACAGGTTTCATATTAACTAAACATTTTGTGGTCGTATGTTAAGGGGGATGCGCTACGGTAGCCCGCGAAATTCATATCTAAATATTATTCGCGAAACGAACGCATTCTAAAATGAATGCGTTTACCGTGTCCGTTTGGTTTTGTGTAAATATTTACTTTCCATGCACAATGTCATATATTATTGACATATTATGTGTAATACGATGTTTTAAAACGACTAATTGAAAATTGCAAAAAAACAAAAAATATTGGTTTTCATCGCCTTAAAAATTTAATATTAATGCATTCATGATTTTTATGTATACGTATCTCAGCGAAACGTGTTTAAAAACCACTCTTTATTAGAAACTTTAATCAATAACATCACTTTTAAGATGAGATGGCCTGGGCTATCCTCGTAAATTTTTTAAACTTCGCTACTTCTCGTTTTACTACTTATAAAGTTGATTAATATAAAATTCCTACAAAAAAATCATAATAAAACCATGATTAAACATGTATTTATTATTAATATAATACGTAATTTACGTGGTAATTTTACCGACCAAAAATGACTAAGAATTATTGTAGACCACAAAATGTTATTACTATATTACACCCTGTAGAACAAAACTCAGTCTACAGTCCGGCCACCGAGAGAATGGTCAGTTTCATACTAACAAATATGTGTTTTGCGAATGTGATCCTTATTACTACTAGACATTGTCCAACTGACAAGTGTCACGTTTTCGACGGCCGGACTGTACACTACTACAAGGATCTTTTGGCACTCGAATGACGTTTACAGGGGGGGCGCTGTTGGTAAACATTTCTGAAATTGTTTTGTGAAATGTATTGAAAAAAACAAGATGTCGGCATTAGTTCCAATTTAGGCCACGCGCCAAAACATCCTTGTACAGCTATAGAAATTACTAATACACAAAATGTTTGCGATAAGTAGCTGTATAACTTTACTTATTTTGCAGTCTCAATGCGGAAAGGTGGTATTAAATCCAATACCGCTGGTGGTGAATGGTACCCCCACGTTGGTAGGCCAATGGCCGTGGCAGATCGCTCTCTACCAAACTCAGGTAAGAGTTACGTTAACGTGATTCGTTTGAATTGCTACGAGCCTAATAAGGTAAGCCTTCTATTTAAAATATTGACAAGCAAAAAATATGGCCGGTCACAAAAGGAGAATGGGCGAAAATATTATTATAGTGAAGCTGACTGGTCGACTACTGATGGTGCTGCCCCTTATAATATATATATTCTCGAGTTCCAGACGGTAGACAACAAGTATATCTGCGGAGGAACCCTGGTGACCCACAAGCACGTCATCACGGCAGCACACTGCGTCACAAGAAAGATGTCACAGCGGCTCGTAGACCCCAACACCCTGACGATCTACCTGGGGAAACACAACCTTAGGACCTCGGTGGAGGGAGTGCAGATTAAATTTGTAAGTATCACGTTGATTTTTATATAAGTACTAAAGGAGACTGGGCAAAAGTGGTATATGGACCAATAGCAGATGTTTGTGCAAAAAACCATCAAAATCTGACCCGCCAATTTTCAGGAAAATATACTTTTCGAATTTACAGGATTTACCTTAACCGATGTAGCTACAGGAAACCTTTCTCAAAGACTACCCAAATAAGTACACTGCGGGGCTGACTTGCCAACCTACGCTCTGTAACAGAAAATCATACTCAAGAATACAAAATTAATATTTTGCGCTAAAAACTAAGTCGTACTACATGTTTTGTCCCCAAAAGCATGAAGGTTCTTAATCTTTATCAATTTAACTTGTCTTTAAATTCTAATTTTCTGCCTTAAGTAGATACCACAAGTTCCTAATTTGCATCATGCATTACCTTCTAAGAAGTGGTGGCCCAGTATTATCGGCCCTGATTTACGAGTTGTAAGTCGTGGGTGAACCCATGAAGTCGCTTTACTTTGTGTATATCATTTCATTACCACTACTCTCAAAGCGGTGAAGGAAAACATCGTGAGGAACACGGCAGTACCTAGAATCGAAAATTCGAAGACTTGTGACATCTACCAACCCGTACTGGCCCGCGTAGTAGATTACTGCCCATTCCCTCTCGAAGAGAGAGGAGGCGTGTGTCCCAGCAGTGGGAACATTATAGACTGATTATCCTACTAAGCTCTGAAGAATTGCGACTGTATTGTGACAGGCTGAAAAAAAAACACAGATAAAGAAACTTTCTTCCAGATGAGTCTACTTCATCTGTGAACTCTATTCCCACTACAAAAGTTTTATGACTTACTAATGAGCTCTCTTAAACTTTGAGCTCAACATTCAACTCAACATTCATAGCTTTTATTTGTTCGTTCAGCCACTTGAGAAACTCCAGAACTGCGCTATTGGCTTGCCGCTTCCTTTTTCTGTAAAAATATTTTAATTAAAGAATTTTAATTGGTTTAGTTAAAAGAGTTTAGCAAACACTTTGAATCAATTAACTTTATTTTATGAGATAAGTACTTTCGTTAACGGTAATATGAAAATTGCAAATATTTGCCATTTTTTTATAGGTATACAGAACATCTGCACCCTAATTCCGTAACACACGATCAATCACAATCTGAATCATTTTGAAGGATATTGCTAATCCATTGGACATTGCATCCTATTATGGTCGAAAAATTCAATTCGGGATTTTAGAGTAACAGATATATTCTAAAAGCTTTCGATTTATTTTAAACAATTGCGTGCCTCAAACACGATTTGTACTCAAAACAAATTAGCGCCCTTTGTCTGATCGGCCGCTGAATTACAAAACAGGATGAGAAATCAACGGCTGAATTACAAAACAGGATGAGAAATCAACAAGATTAATTAACAGAGGGCGAGAAGTTTGGTCGTGTCCATTGCTTAATTTGCAGCTGATCGATTTTGGGTGCTTCCCCTCTAATAGAGCCGGTTTGGTACGAATAATAATTTTTGAGTATGGAATAGGCTGTTGTGCTTATAAATAAATGTGCGCTATTATAATTTCTAACGAGAAAATATCGTAAACATCCACGACATAACGATAAAACAGGGAAGTGAAATGTATGGAAAATGGAAACATAATGAAGACGCTATACATACTTTCCGTCCACGATAACATTAAAATGAAATACTTACGTGCATTCCAAACATATTATGGAGTGGACGTCAACGTCAGTATGGCGTGGACGGTAGTAGTATGAGTGTCCAGTCAGGACAGGTCCACTCCACTCAAATCTGTATGGTTCTTTCCTCAAAAGACCATTTCAGACACAAATCTATATGGTCCTCAAATGATCTGACCAAGATTATTTACGGATTTTTATATTCACATTGACATTAATGAATTTTATATAAACAAAACAAATACTTATTTAAAATGTGATTGACGTATAAAAGTGTATGTACAAACCTCCTTACAGAAGTAAATGATTAACAACCCATCTTGGGCAAGCGTGGTGATCCATGCTCGTGCCTTCGCTGTATGATAAGAGGCCTTTGCCCAGCAGTGGGACAATAATAGGCTGGTATTATTATTATCAGAATGAAAATAGACGTACAAAAATAAACAACAATTACAACGTACAGTGACTGACGCTGCGACGCCGCCCGCCGCTCCGCCTCAGGTGCCGAATGTCATATTAGTGCCAATTAGTGACCCCTGTGCCATGTCCTCCCGCGTTTACGTCCAACCCTGACTTGAATATTTATTGTACCAGCTACCTTGAGCGGCTGGGATGTCATATCGTAGACTGTATTAAATATTAAAATATGCTATAGTTGTCGCACATAGCCATAGCGGTCATTGCCCTTTCCATAATATCTCTCCGTAGGAGCCCAAACAATAAAGTACGGTGTATATTTTACGTTGTTGGAATATGTTGAAGACCACGATACAGCTCTCTAAGTTCATGAAAGTGCCAAATGTCATGATTTCATGAAATAGTCATTCAATGCACTTACATGAGCTTAGAGTAGAGAGTTGTATTGCTGATTTTAATGTTTATAATTCTGTAAATCCATATTTGTTACGAGCGCTAATAATATTTATAGATTAACATACAACCTGATACTGACCTGCAAATTGCAAAAAACGTAAGAAAATTTGAATTTCGCGGGCCACCCTAGCGCATCCCCCTTAACGGACTTTATTTCAGTTTTTGAAACAAAAAATGCTAGAGGGTCAATGACCGCTATTACCATGCTAAAACGCAATAACTGTAACACTACCTTTTGGTCTAGAACAAACGCAATGTTGAATGTCAAAACAGTTAAAAGCATTATTTTGAGTCCAGATTCCCAGATTTGCTTAACTAGCAGCACTGTAATTTGTTCGCGAACTACTTTCTATTACAACTATTGATTCGAATAGTTAGTTCGCAATCGAATTACTGTCGAATGCTTGCTCTTCCTATAGCTGAATGACTCCTAAAGGTCCAGCTTAATGTAATGCTAGGTTGGTTATTGTTCCTTCGAGGATGCCAAAGGCGGCTGCCATAAAAATATCTATATACACATAAAAATTGGTGATACTGATAGCACTCCTCCATTGCTATTTTTATGTGGGGGCGTTAAATATGAAATATTATTATATTTCTAGCGTTTATTTCAAGAAAAAGTGTTATTCTCCACGCCTAAACGAACAAAACATGGTGTCATGGTGTCCAGTTCAGGTTTCCTCACGATATTTTCCTTCACCGATGTCCAAGATAAACTTGCCTGGACTCGAGCCCACTACCTCGTGCATGAGAGGCGAGGCCTTAACCACTGGGCTATCACGACATACCTAACCGACGAAACTTACCTTAGTAAATAACACGATACTTAACCTAGACAAATGCTTGCACTGGACTGGACAGGTCCACTCAAATCGTTGTGGTTCTTTCCTCAAAAGACCATTTCAGACGCTAATCTACATGCGGTCCTCGTACGGCCTGACCAAGATTATGTCTGGACTTTAAAAGAGACTGCGATCTTCGAGTTTGTTTCGGCCTTTCTTCTCAAAGTAGTCACTTTCTTCTCAAAATAGGATATTTTACCTAATCTAGCATATTTTTAATATTTCTTTAATAAGTATATCCTATTTACAGAATAAACAATTTCATTTCATTTCACCAAACTTATTTTAATTTATTTTCAGGTGAAAGAAATAATAGTGAATCCAAACTACAACTCAACGCTCTTCAGCCGTGACGTGGCCATCTTGGAGCTCCGTGAGCCAGTGACATACTCCGACTATGTCAGGCCTGCCTGTCTCTGGCCGGACAACGAGGCCGAACTCAAGAATGTTATCGGGAAGAAGGGATCGGTATGTATATTCTTTTTTTATTTTATTTTTTTTCTGGTCAGGGTGTGATTGGAACGAGGACTATCAAACCAAACAAGCGGCAAATTGAGAGATGGCTGAACAGATTTGGATTCAATTTAGCACATGGGTAGACCAGGGCCTAGAGACGCACATATGGTACTTTTCATCCTGGATCGCAGTCGAAGTCGCTGGCAACAGCTAGTTTAAAAATAAGCTGAAGGTGAAAGAAATAAAAAAAAACGAATTGCAAACCATCAATTTAACTCTGTTATAACTGCACCAAATACGAGCCACAGATAATTAAAGTCAGACAGCAAACAGATCTATGGTTCGGTCGGTCAATTAGTAACTTTATGGATGAAGCGGGCAAAGGCAGGGCGTCCATTCTGCCTGGCAACTCGCTGCAACTGCAGTTTTGTCGGAAGCGGAACACCGTAATTGTCGAACGCTTTGCTCCTAAACGTTCAATTAGTGCTTATTCTCTTAATTAGCTGAAAGACAACGTGTAAATAATTGTTAAGTTGATACTGCAAATTGGACGAAATATTATATACAGGGTGTAAGGGACAGCCCTTCGCCGACTGATGGGATGAATTCAGCATATCATACTAAGACGATCGGTACATGAAATTATTTCAAGAACGTTAAGGGAATAAAATAAACCTGATTTGTATTATTACCTCACGCGCAATGTATAGTTTAGTTACCGTGGCAAAACCCGCGAAGCCGCACTCCTTCGGGCGGGGCGCGCTCGAGTATTTTAACATCCGTTCCTGGCTTTTTTGATTTTAGCTGTTTTATTTACATAAATGGAGTGCTACGTACAGATAATGTAATTTTACATTGAAATAAAGGACAGTAACTGAAAAAACGATAAATAAATGAAAACTTTCCTGAGAAAATTTCCGGTGGAATATGATTCATAAATAAGGAGCTGAATGCCCCCTGTTAATTTGCGGAGGGCTGTCCCTTACACTCTGTTTACCTAATGGTTAAATTTTCCGTTCATTTGATAAACCATTATTAAAGTGACTAATGAGCACACAGTCATAAGTAAGTCAAAGTCAAAGTCAAAGTTTGGCGAGTTTTAGAATTAAGTAACACCTCTGTAAAGTAATATAAATAAATAAAAAAAAAAAATAAAAAAACTTTTATTGCGAACTAAGTGTACAATGTTGGTGTTATGTTATGTTAGATAAAAAATAAATAAGTAGAGTAGATGCCTAAGTTATAGTATCTGGTTAAAAGAGACAGTACTGCAAGAGATTGATGACAATAAAACATTTAAAACAATGCATTTTCGTTGATAAGTTCCAACGTAATCATATTTTCATTAGAAAACTGTTGGATAGGTATTATCACTCACTAGTTAATCAATGTTTTACAGTTCAATAATTTTCATTGCACTGTTTTCTAGACTCGCTCAAATTGTTTCTTTCTTAAGCTGCAAATTAGGGCCAACTTTGAAATGTCTTAATGACACACTGTATGGCACCGTCCACCATACATTAGGTACTCTACTGACTAACCCGCCGTGCTTCCGCACACATAGCATTTGTTATATAAAAATATATTTCAATAAATCAGTATATAACCAACATCCAATGTGTTCGGTTTTATTTCATCATCCCAATAGAATCGCCTTGTTATAATATCAGTGTTTTGGATCCCCTACATTTATATTTGGTCCTTCGAGCCGGATCTGAACCAGCGATCTATGTTGGCACCTTAACGAGCCCATTCTTTTTATTCTCCCAGGTGGTTGGATGGGGTTTCGACGAAACTGGCGTGGCGACTGAAGAGTTAAGCCTGGTGGAGATGCCGGTGGTAAGCCAGGAGACGTGCATCAGGTCGTACAGCGAGTTCTTTGCGAGATTCACTTCGGAATACACCTATTGTGCTGGTTATAGAGACGGTAAGATGGACCTATTTATATAACTATGATATTGATGTTAATTAATATTGTGTTAATATGCCTCCTACCTACTTATTACCAATATTTAAGTAAATACAGTGCGTATATATCTGGTTTTCTGCCTTGTATTTCGCGCTTGAAGGAAAAAGCTAGTCGGAATTTTCCGGTTCTAAGCAATGAATCGAATAATAAAACTGTGTTAGTTTAACTTTAAAAGATTCATGTGCTTGTTAGACATAATATTATTAGGATTGACCGATCCATTGCTCGCCAGTTAAGAGCGTTCATTCTATTGGCAACGTCGCAAATACCTAGTAGTCAAATATTTACCTTTTTTGATTAATTTGGCTATTACTGTATGGAAATATGAAATATCGCTAACTAGTTAACTAGAATATTAATAATGAATTGCAATAATTTTAGACTGAATTTGATGTTGTAACAGTTGTAGGTGTAAAAATGGCATTTGAAAATTTTCGAAATACTGTTTTTGCATGTAAAACTCATTACATATTCGGTGTTACGATCAATATTTTAGTTCACTAGTTAACCATAATATAATTTCCATACAGCAATATTGCCAAATCAATCAGAACACCGAAATATTTTACATCTATTTGCGACGTTGCCCACTTTCGAATGTGCACGCTCTTAAAATTATATCTAAATTCGTAAGTACTTGTGCTAGGCTAGTCCTATAACTAAGTCATTTTTTTCCAAGTTTCCAACCATTTTATCTTGGCTATTTTGACACGAGCGGATTCGAACCCTACCTTCATCCGGCACTATGTAGGGTCGGAGATATTAATTGCTAATTAAATTGACGCACTATCCACGTCATTTTGCCGTGTTAAAGCCATGTCAAACAGCTGACAAAGAATGACAGTTGTGACTTGAAATACGGGCCGTTTAAGTTGGTAGGTGGTCAATTTGATAAACAATTAATTTCCCTGACTTTATTGTAGCCGCTGGACTACTTACTTATTGCTTTATTCCTGTCTTCATACCTTAGAAGCAAAGGCCTCGCAGAATAAATGCCTCATTGCAACTTCTTGGGTAGTTTTGAGATCAAAAAGGTGTTATATTAAAAGGAGATCATTCACCGTCCATACATTTTTGGTCTAAAGATGAAAGTGCCGGCCAAACAAAAAAAAAGCTATAGGTATTACGGAAGAGTACGTTTTTCCCCTCATTTTTGATTACTACAAGTTTTGATTAGATTACTATTAATTATTTTAACTACAAAATAATATGAAAACAGTATTTTGCAAAATCGTATAACAGCGCAGGGAATTGCCGTACAGGTTTGGCCCAATAGTGAAAAGTGAAGAGAATAACATGTTCTAACGGAATATATATCATTTTTATTTATTTGACCGGCACTTTCATAATTTAGCCCAAAATGAATTATCTTCTTTGGATTTATGTTACACACTGTCCTACATTTTGGATTGTTGTTAGACTCCGCGCCACCACTGAAGTCCGGCGGAAAATTGTGGAACTACATTTTTTTTATGCAATGACATCGACTCTAGCGCCGCGTCTATCGGACTTGTGTGGCGGCGCGGACTCTAGGTGAATGTCGTGATGGCCCAGTGGTTTAGCCCCGCCTCTCTTGCACGAGGTTGTGGGTTCAAATCCGGGCAAGTACCAATGTGACTTTTTCAATCCATATGTACTTTTGGAGTTTATCTCGGATATTACTGACATCGGTAAAAGAAAAACATTGTTTAGTTAATATAAGTCTGGAATCGCCAACCCGTCTTGAGCAAGATTAATGCTCGTGCCTTCTCTGTATGAGAAGAGGCCTTTGCCCAGCAGTGGGACAATAAGCCCCGGCGTGGCAAGGTATATTTAGGCGACGAACAAAAATATAACCTAACGGTATGGAAATAAAGTTGAAATTTCAATGTTGAAGCCTAAGGACGTCGCGGCATGCCTACGGATACTGCTGCATTTTTGCCGTTGAAATTTCAACTTTATTGTCATACTATTAAGTTACATTTCTATTCGTCGCATAAAAATCCCTTGCCGTGCCGAGCCACCAGAGGGCGCCGCCGGCCTTAATAGTCTGGTATTATTAGGTGCATTTTTAGTTTATTATTGAGTGTAAATAGTAGATAGAGTAGTTAGCGTAATAAAATGCTTCGTTGCTTCCAGGAGTCTTCAATGAGGAAACCGGACGTAGGGAAAGTATGTTTCGTCTTTAGTTTGTTGCTTGATAACTACACTAATTAGGTAATGGTGAGGCGGCCGCTTATGCACCTTCTGCTTACTAAATCTTTATTATTTTCTTTTAAAGTGCACTGTAGGCTTTCAACCTTCTTAGGAACTTAGTTACTTACTAAAATATAGAAGGTCAAATCAGATTATCTAGCGAAACTCCACAAACGTGATGGGTATCCTATCCTTTAGGCCTACTATCAATACCTATTTTTATACATATAGCCTACACTGTATTTCCGAATACGGAGTTTTGGGTACAAAGTAAATGACATTCTTTTATTTTTTATTGTGTGCGTTTAGTTTGTGCAGAATAAACAATTTTTCTTTCTATTTTATCTAACGAAGGGCGTTCCCGTTTACCTGCAATATTAAACATAATATCATCCAGGTATGGATGATATTATATTTATCCATTTTCACCCGAGCAGAGGTCGAAATCAAAATAAAAATATTTTATTTCACTTATACCTACATGGGCACTTATGGAACGTCAGAGGCTAGGTGCACACATACCCACACTATACAGTACCGGTCGGTCGACCGGTACTGGATATCTAATTTGACCTTGTACCTACCTATTAATAAATTACTGTAAAATAACTGTAAATATATGCCTCATGTAACAATAGGTAAAAAATAGTCTAAATAAATTAGTGTTACATAAACTAGGTTGTAGAGCATGCAAAAAGTAGAATTAATTACTAAGTACAATATTGAAAAAAAACTGTAAGGTTCAAGGCTTTGATCTTTATCCTAACTAATATTATAAATTCGAAAGTAAGTTTGTTTGTTTGTTACGCTTTCACGCTAAAACGGCTGAACGGATTTGGATGCTGGGGTGGAGAAAGACATAGGCCACTTTTCATCCTGGATCGCAGACGAAGTCGCGGGCATCAGCTAGACTTATATAAATGCATGACTTTTTTTTTTCGTCCTAAACTAGACAAGTAAGCAATAAAAAAGGAACACCTTTAAAAAAAACTAATTACTCACTTCGTATCGATTTGACGAGATTCTCGTAAATGAAGTCACAGGTAGGTGAAAATTGTAACGTGGATATCTAAATACTTACCTACCTACGAATACCTACGGATTATAATATCTGTGCCTACGGATACTTCTCCGTGTGGCATATAAAGCATGACGTCGAAAGACGAACGATTACCTACGACAGGAAAAAAATGCATTTGGTCGGTTGTTAAGAAAACTAACGAAATTAAAAACATTTTGATCAAAGTCCTGTAATATAACTTGCCTTTCATTCGGCGGCTACTGATCGGCAATGTTCGGTCGGCACCTTCTCTCGCTTAATCATGTTCGGGTCGACTTGGTACTATTCCAACTATGAGCTAAGCCGAGCGACTTTTTAGCCGAACAGATATATCTACATAATTAATATTCGATTTTGCCGCCCAGCTGTGCCGAATCAACCGAACATGTGTGTAGCACCTCTCAGACATTTTAGCCTAAAATACTTACGCCCTTCAAAAATTTCAGGTACCTCAGTCTGCAACGGCGACAGCGGTGGCGGCATGGTCTTCAGGATGAACGGCATCTGGTACCTCCGAGGTCTAGTCTCCTTGTCAGTGGCCAGGCCGAACGAATACCGCTGCGATCCTACACACTACGTCATATTTACAGACTTAGCCAAATTCTTGCCATGGATTTATGCTACCGTTTCTGATTTTTGATCTTGTGATGTTTATTGGAGACTAATTTTGTTTATGAGGAGAATTTTTTGTTTTTTGATGAGGGAGAATACCTACCCATTGCTCACTCTAGGCAATGAATTTCATGGGGATTGGACACTATACAAATAAAAATGAAATACTATTCGTTGGTAAGCGCACCACTTGAGAAAATGTGAACCGATTCGGGTTTATGTATTAAAATTCGAGAAAAATTGAAACGTCCTTTTTCTATGGGATTTTTGTATGAACTATTGAAATTTTGAAAGGAGAACGGGTCAGCTATTAAAATATAAAAAAGTACCTACAATAAACTTATCTTTAATGGTTATAAATATTAGGTGCTTAGTAAATAGGTAGGTACACCTGCGGGCCAAGTCTACTAATTTACAAACGTTCCAATGGTCTCTCTATTGTGAGTTTTTGACAGATTTTGTATGGAAAATCTAAAAACCCTCACAATGGCGAGCCATTGCAACGTTGGTAAATTCTACTAATTTACCCACTTACCACTTAGGCCCCTGAATACTTGCTCAACTGTCAATGTGAAGAAACATCATATTAATTTTGGTAGATACATTCCATGACCAATGGAACAATTCCAATAATTCACCATAACTTCTTGTGGTAGCTTTTAAATTAATCCAGAAATTTAAGTAAATCCTCCTAACAAAATTAGTCTTTGTAAATAATGATTCGTCATTTTCATAAGGCAGCCATTTTGTTTTAATGTTAGGTTAACTATTAAAGTATTGCAAATTAATGATTTAGAAAGAGACGGATTTTTAATACGTACCTAAAGGCGCTCCCTCACTGGGAGCATTCACCTGTAATAAAATGTAACAGTCCAAGATTGCACTGTACCTAACGGGGTCTCGTAAGTAGATTACGCAGGTCGTCATCATCAACTTCTAGTGTACAGAGATAAATGAAACCAGCAGGATATCATAGGTTAGTACATCATTCTCGACCTGAGACGCATAAGGTCGGATTTGTATTGTATTGTAAATTCCATATCAGACCTAATGCGTCTCAGCTCGAGAATTATAATGAAGTAAAGCGGTTAGGTCGCGGGTATATGTTACATTACAGGCGAAAGCTCCTAGTGAGGGAGCGCCTTAATAAGTTTGTATGATAAAAATTAAGGCGCTACAGCTACTTAATAAGTAGATAGATTGAGAGATTTTGTAGGATATAACGTATACTTTGGGTCTAAGAGGGCGCGAAGGAAGTTCCTTTACGAATTTTCAGCCATAAGAAGTAAATTTAAGTACTTTATACTCGGTTACCGAGGTCCTCAGATAAACCCTCAAACGCAATGTGTTAAGATTATAATCAATAGCACTATTGTATGAATTACCTACTCAGAAACTGGGACATCAGAAAATCAAGTTCGATATAAATACTTACTCATATCATGGACACATATGTATGGACACTGGCGGTTGACCTATTTTCGCTCTCATGAAATTAGCAATAAGGTTGAAAAATACTCAACCACCAATGTCCGCGATGGTACCTTAACCCTAGAGTACTCATCATAGCCTGCAGTTGTTTTTTTTTTTTGTTAATTTTAAATTGCGAGGACTGTTGTACAACCCGTGCGCATTAACATGACACCTGCCTCGGAACTCAATACTCCCCCCGTCGTCGCCGTGCGGGGAAGCGGGGGAAGCTACAAACGTCATTGAGCCAGGTGCCATGTTAATGCGCGCGGGTTGTAGGTACTATCGTGCAAACTCAGGGTAACCAGCAACGTTAGAGAGCGATCGTGCACCGCTTACACCGTTACCAAGATAATGAAAATGACATTAGTAATAAGCGGTGATATATAAGATTAGTACCTATTCTAGGGTTAATATCTTAGCTACTACAAAGTGCTAAAGTACAAATTCAAAGCTATCTGGCAGCCAAGATCTCTTATTCACTAACCAGGAATTAATTTAAAATATTGTGCTCAAATCAGTTCAGCTAGAAACATAGTGTTGGTCGCGACCTACAGTCTGTACAAGGATCTTTTGGCGCTCGAATAACGTTACAGGGGGGCGCTGTTAGCAAACCTCTGAGCAATGTTTTGTGAAATGTATTGAAAAAGCAAGATGGCGCCGCTAGTACCAATTTTGGCCACACGCCACAAGATCCTTATTATCATGTACACTCGTTCGGGTCGGCATTAAACGGCACAACCGGACGGTAAAATTAACTGCAACATGCACAACGGAGTTTGCCAAATGCCGAATATATGTAGGAATCGCTTCGGGTCGGCTTTGTTGTTCAACAAGTACTGCTCCTGTCGGCGGTCAATCCACCAATCAAGATTTTTACTCGCGTTCGATACTTCGTTTCCAGCGTTATTGATGTTTTCATTATGTAGTATTTTTTACCAATATATTGGTACATTAGTTATCTACAGTGAACCGCTCTTCTATAGTAATAATTTGACATCGATAGCGCCTTAATTTCGTAGCAAGAAGGATGTTTTACGTAGTTCTACTTACTAATGAAGTACGGTTCAATGTACCTACCTAAACTAATGAAAAATTACCATCTTTGAACTTTTTCGAATTTTGAAGAATGATATTAAAAATATTTATTTAGACTGATAAAATATTGACAATTTAATCCTATTACATTTTCAATTATAAAAGTTTCCAACGTACTGAAGTATTTTATTTTACACCTTCCTACATACTATCTTAGTCCGTATGGAGTATTTTCACTTGTGGGATATTTTTCGATGATAAAATGTGGTTTCAAACCTGGTAAGTGTACAACATTTTGAATTTCGTGTTGCCGCCTTGACGGATCCCTTAAAAAAACTTGAGATAACAACATAATCTTGGTCAGATCATTTGAGGACCATGTAGATTAGTGAATGAAATGTTCTTTTGAGGAAAGAACCACATAGATTTGATTGGCCAGTCAGTGCAAGCAGGCGCAGCACGTAAGAGCTAAACGACTCGACGAACAAAACCAAAAAAAGAACATTTGGGTAGGTCGCATAAAGTACTCATTTTCTCAATTACTTACCTATTCTAACTAATAATACTATAAATACAGAAGTGAGTTGGTTTGTTTGTTAATATATTTGTTTGTTTATTTGTTACGCTTTCACGCTACAGCGCCTGAACGGTTTAAATGAAAGGCACTTGGGTAGACCAAGTCCTGGGTTAGGAGTTTAGGACATAAGATACTTTTCAGCCCGATATTACCACGGGATCGAGCCTTATGCGGGTGAAACGATGATAAGACTCGCATGGCTCTTGTGGTAGGTTGTCGTGTAAATTAAAATAATGTGTAAGAAAACAAGCCAAACCTTAAATTATAAAACTCAATTAAAACAAAAGAACAGTGTTATAACATTTATAATGTTACAAATAGAAGAAACTCTTGTAGAAATAAACAAACTCAATGCAACGTAATAATAAAGTCATAATTACAAAAAAAATACACAAAATTTACAAAAAAAAAAACTTACGTTACATACGAGAAAATACATACATAGGGTGTTATTTTTTCATTCAATGCGGGGATGAAACACCTTTCATTATTACATCGACATAATCCATTACGTGCGCACTTGCATTGATAAAGTCATAAAACTAAAGCTCCATTAGTTGAAGGGAGCATACAATTATTTCATCTCTTGCATTTTATGAAGCTACAGCAGAAAAGGAATTAAGCAAGTCAAATCGCCACATTGAATGAAGAATGAGAAAACTCTAAGACTAAATGAAATGAAAATATTAAAAGTTATTTACCATAACAAAATAAACCAAATTCATGAGACGAAAACGAAACGGTTACTCGTCAAAAAATATGAGCAAAACTAAACAAAGCATCTCCGAGACAATGTCATAAAAATAATATTCAATGAATGAAAAAATAATTGTCATTTATTTTTTTACGTGGACACAAAATTGTCAGAATACCCTCACATACACAGTTCACACGCATCTGCGATGACAACACTATAGATACAGCCCTGTATAATCTTCATTCATCATATTCATAATCTGTATGTATATTTCCTGTCCTTGTCAAGTAAAAGAAGTGAGAGGGCAATTAAGGCGACAGCGATAGGGTAAACCGCGAAATTCTTATTTTCATACGTTTTTTCGCAATTTGCATCTCAGTATCAGGTTGTATGGTAATAAAAAGTTAGACGCGCCCGTAACAAATATGTATTTATACCGAAGTACAATAACTAATATCATCAATACAACTCTCTTAAGGGGGATGCGCTAAAGTAGCCCGCGAAATTTAAATTTTCTTACGTTTTTTGCAATTTGCGGGTCAGTGTCAGATTGTATGTATAAATATGATTCGCGACCTTAACAAATATGACTTTATAGAATTATAATCATAACAATCGGCTTGCAATTGCAAAAAACGTAAGAAAATTTTAATTTCGCGGGCTACCTTAGCATACCCTGAAGTTTTCGCATAAAATGGAAAAAAACGTAAAAAAAAATAGCCGGCCAACATAAATGGTAACTTTGTATAAATCGTCATACAAATGTTATTGTCAAACGTAATTGCCTCCACGTAAAAATACAAATAACTAGTAAAATGCGCAAGCAAGCCGCCACAGTCAGATTCTAAAAATCCATCGCATGTGATAAAATCTCTAGTTCTCACGATTCATTAGTTATTAAAATCTAATTGTTATGCCACGTATTCGTTAGAAACAAAGTTGAGAAGCAACATTTTAGCCCGAAACATCAAATGTTGGAAACAATGTTTTCTCATTATTTCCCAATGAAGATGGTCTCCGCACCATAAAAACAAGTTGCTGAAACAGTTTTGGGCATTTTGTTTTCCAACAAATACGAGCCTTTACAGCAATGCCTTTAAAACTCATGTTCTTAAAAAATAGAACAATGCACGCACACACACATCATCTCTATTTACAATTCGCAACCAGATGAAATACTGGGTCCATATAATACCGTAGTCCGCTATAATTATTCAAAACCTCTTTTTCATGCGACTGTCCACTGGTTTGGGAGCGACTTTTTTACTTTTTCATAACTACTTAACTATATTAGGAACTGCAAAACATATATCTAGATCACTGTAAAATAACGTGGACGTCACATACAAGATGGCTGCACTCTACTAAAACAAGTAATGTCCATCACTTTTTTAGGCTATGTCCTAGCAAACGTGCGCACAAAATAACACCTTATTGCGTTGCATTGTAGCTTACTTCACCTCGTCAGCCTAGTAATGGATGATAATTACCCTCCGAAATGGTTGGCACACGCGACGGCCTTCTGATAATTAAACGAAATAATTTATTCATAAAAATAATTCGAATTCATTAAAATAAGCCATAAGGCTACCCCAAAACACTATCGATAATATCTCAACTTTTCCTTATTTGAAACACTTCATCCTTATCAGAAACAAAACATTACTTTCCTAACAAAAAAATTAACTGGTAAAATGACAATTCATTAACTATTATTACATGGTTACATCAGTCATCAGCCATTTTGCTAAAGCCATCTATGCTTTAAGTTTTACCCTTTCCTTCTACCTAAATATACTTTTTCACAGCTCAAAACTAAATACTACAGTATCATATGAACCAAATAAGAACTGGTTACAACACCAACTTGACTCGGCTTTCGCCTGCACACTATTTACAAAGTACTGAGATCAAATTCACAACTGCCCCTCAAGTTACAAGTTATAAACATTTCTCCTCTATACTCTATGCTACGGATTGTTTTATGGCATGGTATTGTACTGTTTGGGGGTAGGTACATAGTCGAAAAGATTGAGGCAATTCGAGGAACATTTTATGACTTACCGCTCAACTGTCGGTTTACCTTTAGTCGATAACAATAAAAATTCCATTGTGCCTTGTTAGTTGCAGTTAAGCTCATAAGGTGGTTCAGGCCTTCATATGAACAGATTCTCGACACTAATTTACACAAATCGCCTGTTTCATATACCATAATAAACTAACCTGACTTCACATAATTCAAATTAATAATATATCATATTATAATATCAGCAACAGTTTATCATTACCGCAATAAATTGAACCTTAATCCTAACACCCCACATAAACAGTTGCCATAAACAATCCGCACAGAAACGTTCGAAATTCAAACGTAGAATTAAACGCCATTTTGAAATGTCAAACCGTTACCAATATGGCGCCGGTGCGTTTCTGCATCGCTGTCCTTTATAGCGATCTTCTGCCCCAAAATTGGGGGCCCATGGGAGGTTGCGACCTCTGTTCGCTCGTGGGGCCCCCTTGCCTACGTAGTTGGGGGGGTACACGCGGTTGTTGACGCAGACTCCGGGCCGGCATCCGTTCCTTGGGGTCGTAGGGTGACTGCCTGGTAAAGGAGGTGACGAGAATCTGTCCCATGGATCCGGCATCATACAGTTACCGCATGTCCACGCGTAATCACCTAGAAAAAAAGTCTAAATTGATCAGAATGTTTGATAAATTTTTCCCGCATTTTTGCGCATTCAATAAATGGTAATAAAATGCATTGTTCATGAATAATATTTATTTATACATCACTATTTATCGTTTGGCCAAAGTTTGGAAGAATACTTTTGCATTTTCGTTCGACCTAACCTTAGTTTTTTACGTACACTTTAATACAATCACAAAATACTATATCATAATATTAAAAGTATTCATATTTTTTGTATATTTTAAAACATTATAATGCTATATATACGTAGCCAATGTTACAATGTTCAATATATTGTGACAATGTTCCTTATGTCTGGGCAAGGAAAATACAGTTTAGTTTTAAAAACATCAAATCATCGTCACAAATATTAGACAGTGCAAAATATAGTAGGATTAATGAAAATTGAGAAAAAATACATTTCTCGGGTGACAGTAATGTCACCTAAGAAATTTATTTTTCGAATGTATTTTTTTTTGTAGAAAGTGCAGTAGGTATTTAAGTAAACCAATCGTTAAATTTTAAATAATCTTTTCGTTTTATATACTTAGATATAATCTCATATATTCCTCTCTCGATAAGCGAAAACTACAACATTAATAAATAAGTAATTTACAGTCAAATATGTATGACAAATTAACCGCTAATAGTACAATATCAATATACTAATAAATAATTAATTTTACAAATATCATTAAAACCGCTAAAATATTCGTAATAATAATAATTGAATTAGTATCATAAGAAAGAACTTAAATGATTACAGTTTATACAATTATCTTCATAAGGCCAATTATAGTGATAACAGATAGTAAAGATGCTAATAAGCAAACTCGATTACTCGACTAAAAATACGTACTAGTTCACATCATTATTGATTGATTCAATTTTAGAACACAACTATTTTTCTAAACATCAATAAATGTCATTGTCATTATTTTTATATTCTTATTTCAAAATTATATTATTTTTTACAACAACAATATCATAAAGTATGGATATAAATAGGTCGTATGCTTAGTCGAGTTTCAACATGAAATAGAAAAACATTGTCGTGTCACATGCATAGTTTCATATTTAAATTATAATTGTATTATAACTAACAGACGCCACATAATTTAATAGCTACAGCCACATACCTATTATAACAACAGTACTGTAACAAGCATTCACGCCGACATTTTTTATAACAATTTTTTATATTTAAAAAATATTATAAGCGCTACAAGATTTACGAAGGTGATTGTCATATTTATATTGTTCATGAAAGGATACTTTAAATATATTCTAAAGCTTGAAACACACTTCTTACATTCTCCGTCATTTTGACACTAATAAAATGACGTTAGGATCATCCCTTATCATAGGGAGTTCTCTATACCAAATGCCGTAACCGTGATCAAAGTTTTAGGATATTATATCCCTGTCAAACTATCAGCTAACCTGTGCCCCGTCCTTTCCTTCTAAGAATGGTTTTTATTTCAATAATTACGACTTATCTAACGTTTCTATATTCACAATATCAGTCGCATTTATTTGAGAGAAGCGGAATGGTCGTTTTAAGGGCAGTAACGCACTTACTTAATCGTTGATTCTTACTTAGGCGTCGGCCGTTTACACATCACACGTTATTCTTAAATGATAAGAGGAAGTTTATTTACAAAGAAATGACAGCAGTACTAACCTTCCTGAGGTTAACATACGCACTGAGACAAAACATGTCGTATTATCCTGCGCTGAAACGAGACTTACGCTTAGTCATTCTCGTTTTGACACGAGATATTCCGACGACAAACTTTTGTCAAGCTGAGCATGTTAGCCTGGACTTAATATGCCAAAACACGCTCATACAATCACGTTCCTAATCTTGTCACACTTATCATAAACAAGTTACATTGGGTGCTATCTCAACATCACCTAAAGCTTAACTTTACAACATTTTATTTAATAGCATATTATTTATAATTTCCAAACCTTTTAAAACCAGAATTTTGAGAATAGCACCCTATTTACACATGTTTAGTTTTAGATATAACTTTTAACAAGTTTTAAATTTCTTCAAACAGTAGACTTCGTGAACCCCGATAGTACATCACTTAGAAATACGCTTTATTTAGGCACAATTCACATTTGGAAACTAGTTCTAGCATTCTAGAGCTACGTTCCGTGTTCAGTGAGGAATATCTAAATTGGAAAGTAAAATAAATTATACACAAAACTTATAAATTAAGCACGTAACATAATTATTATTAATTATATTGAAATAGGAAAACTACAAAATCAATCTGCCTAGCCTTTTCCAAACTGTTGAGGTCGGCTTCCAATCTTAACGGACGCAGCTGAATACCTATATATACTTTACATGGAGCGACTGCCTATTTGACCTCCACAACCCAGTAACTGGGTAATATGATACCCCTTGGTAATACTGGTTTTCCGGCTTTCGGGTTTCTGACGACCCGTAACGACTGTCAAAGATTCACGAATGACAGCCGGGACCAACGGCTTAACGTGCTTTCAGAGGCACGAAGGGGTCTCGGAATGTAAAGATGGTCACCCATCCACGGACCAAACCCGGCAAGCATAGCTTAACCTGATGGATCGACTCGTGCGGCTGTTATTACTAAGCCACGAGCTCCTATAGGTAAACTACACTTTATATGACAAAATATTTCTGCTAAAATTACAACTAAAACACATGGCCACATGAAAGTAATTATCTAATAATATCTTTAAATATCTCTACAGTAACCTATAGGAACACAATTTATACGAGAATTTATTTAATGTGCTACCTTTAAATTGAAGTCCAAACAAATACTACCACAGTCCACCCAAATATCTCCATACAGTAGGTCAACGCGAGCATACTGCAGAACATTCGTTGCAGAAAAATGACGGATCGTGTGTCCCGAGCTGGCGTATTCCAAATTCGGGATATGAAATTTTAGCTGTCAAGTACTTTTTTTTTAAGAATATGTAAGACAATAAATCGCTGTATGGAGAAGATAGTTACAAATTCATTCTACACAAACCCTATAGAACTACAGAGTTCCCCACTGAACTCGAGTACTTATCAGAGTCTACAGTTACATGGTAATACAATATACAGTTATAGTTAATAGCCTAGAAAGGGACGAGAGTATGTGATGGGTGTCGGGACGACTTACCTATCTCTCTCTTTCTTAATTCAAACTTTTTACACTTTTTTAGTTGCTTACGACTATAATATGTTCGAATACTTTTACTTTAATAATTTTGTCTACTTGTTTATTGGAAGTAGCTAAGATTAATTGGGCTAACTTAAATCTTTGGAAATCTAGGTAAACTAAAAAAAAATGCCCGAAATAGCTTGAAATATTTATTAAACGCTAACAACTAACTCGAAAATATAAAGTTTTTATTTGACTAAGGGTAAATATGTAATAATTTTTTACTCAGTGTGACAACTACTTAAAGCCAATTTCAAACACGTTCGATTTCAAAATGCGAACCTCCTTACTATAACCTATCACAAAGTCCGGACACCCATCACACAATAGAGTAGGAACGTAGTCGATACGGGAACAACACTCATAAACTCCGAACTACTGAACGTACGAATCACCGCTGCATATTGTCATTGTAATTCCGGCATAATGAACGCATATTGTTTAACATAATGACGGTTTATCTTACACTAGCGTTTGTCTAGCGTAGGGATGTATCAAACGTATGCTATGCGCAGGGCCACGAAGTACCCGAGTATGCCGAGAACAAAAAATCTACTAAACCAAAACGTCATGATGCAGACGATCGTCCAGTAACAAATGAAGGCATTTTTTTTATTTTTCCGGGCACTTTTGTCACCAGAACATTTAATTAACAGTAATTTTATCCCGTTTTTAATAAATAACTTTTACATGATTCGTTCAGACACATCTTTCTCCCCAAACGCTTTAGATTACTGTTATTTATTATATTTAGAAACAACATTTTTTTTATCCCCACTTTTTTTTAATTTATACGCTGCGCACACACTGAAACGCAACGTACCCGTCGAGTGCGCATCTCATGCTGAGCAAACGCTAGTGTGATATCACCTTAAGACACGACCGTGTATGTCGATTACCTAAAGATTATTTGAAGAAACTTAGTATTAACTTTTAAAATAAAGTCTCAAACAGGAATAACGCAAGATTAAGTTGGCAGCATTACCAACAATATGGCCGCCGGGTGCACTAGACCGAGCGAGGACTGTCGGTCAGCGGTGCCTTAGCAGGCCGGGGCAACGCTAGAAACAAATGTTACCACTTCATTATAAAATCCATTAAAGTTTATTTAAATTAAGTGCATAATTCGAAAGCGCATTTAAATTATCTAAGCAGCTCTTTATTTTCTTTCTTTAGAGTTTGCTACGGTTCAAAATATCTACTCGCCAAAGTGTAAGCGACGCCATTATGCCTGGTACGCATCTCTCAAAGTTTTGAGTTTTAAATATGTCAAAGCAAAAAGCTTAGTGCCAGTCTGTCAGAAATAAGCGTTCATTACGTCAGAAGCTTCCCAATATTACGTATGAAACTAACATCAATGTGTATTAAAAATTAATATTTTGTACATACCTAGTGCAACAATGTGTAAATACAAAGCTTAAGAACTAAACGCCAACGTTTTACGTGTCAACTGTTGATGACGTAGAAAAGCGACGACTTTTAATAACTTTTAGATGATCAACTTTTGAAGCGAAGTTCTTTAACGCGACTTGCTGTAGGAGTAAACTGGTAGAAAGCGACACGTAATGAAAAAGCGTTATGCCCGAAAAACTCAGTTTGAAGTATCAATTGTTTTTGTTTTTTACTGTAATGTCTAGTAAAAGTTTTTAGTAAGCTAAAAACTAACTTGGAACCTAAGACCATACTAGGTGGATCTGTATTAATACATAATATACAACGAAAGGAACTTCATGTCAACCGGGTTACCAGGAAACTCAAACTGTTAGTAGGCTGTGGCACATTCTGTATGCTACAATTATATTTGAACTGTAACGTTTCGAGGTGCCGCCATACGGTTCTTTATCTCAGGCACTAGTACTCTATTCATATTATCATGAAACTGTAGTTTGTTAGTGACACGTTCTCCGTGCTACAAATTTTTGTTTCTTTCTATTATCAATGTACAGTACGGCCGATGAATAATGACCGGTCCGAACTTTGCGCAGAAGGCTGCGCAATAACATTCTTCAGGAACTAAATGGTGATATGAGGCGAGTGTGAGTGAGAGAACATGCGCGGACGTTCTTAGTGCCTATGTTCAGGCCGGCCATGATTCATCGGCCGTACTGTAATTGGAATAAAGCGGTAAGCGTTTCGGGCATTGAATGATATGATTTAAGCTTCATTTGAAAGCAAATTCGTCTGACTGGACAGGTCCACTCAATGATTATTTCCTCAAAAGACCATTTCAGTCTTGGTCTGATCATATGAAGACCATGTAGATTGCTACTTGGTCTTCATATGATCAGCCCAAGATTATCTCTGGATATTAAGAGACTGTGATCTCTGAGTTTGTTTCGGCCTTTCTTCTCAGAGAAGTCAGATAGGAAACGTCCGACCTGGTTTTTAAAATATGATTGACGTGTAAAAGTGTTTGTACAAACCTACTTACAGAAATAAAATCATTAATTTATCACTGTCGTCGCTTTTCAACGCAATCCTCTTTGGCAGCGATTACTCATTAATGATTTATTAACAGCCTAAAATAGTATAACAACACAGTGCTTAAACATATTCCTGATAACATTATCTAAAAAATTAATAATTCAACAGCATAAGAACTAGACAAGCGCGTATCTGTCTATAATCACATACTTTATAGTGAACTAATGAAAATGCTTGTATTTATATAAACGACTAGCTACAACGCTGTTTAACAGACAATTATATATTTATTTCTATTGAGCACATTATATGTTTTCATAAGCCGATAAGTGGGTAATGTTGTCCACACAAAGGTATTGAATTTAGTTTAGAAAAGCATAGCTATATTGTAACTTATTTCAACAGCATTATAATACTTCATTACGGCGCGGCGTACGCGCTAAGAGGCAAGAACAAGCTGCAAATACTTTACGAAAGCTTTGCTGAGCTGCAGGCGTTGTGTAAGTTTGCACAGTAACGAGATGCGTAGACACGCGAGGGTTTTAATACCCACAATATCGCAGACTATCAAATTATCAATCACCATCATCTCAATGCTAGTCCAAATTAATGAAGTTAAAGCACAGATTAGTACAGATGGTTCACTCCGCAAAATCATTTAAATAAAAAACGACTCTTGCTACGACACAATAAGGGCGCCTTCAAATTTGCCGCAAAGTGCCGCGCGGCAGCAGCGCTGCCACCGCGCTGCTTTGTTAGTCCATATAAATAAAAAACGCTGCCGCCGCGCATCAGTACATCGATCGACTAGTGACGATGCGTACGTAGTTTTTGTACAAAACATCAACGAAAATCAGGTTGAAGAATTTATCGATGAGGTCGAAACTAAATGTATGACACTATGATGCTCGAACCTAGCGGTTGCAGCGCTGCAGCCGCGCTACCGCCGCGCGGCTCTTTGCGGCAATTCAGGTCGCACAGCGGTAATTACCTACAGTTACACCTAGGATTATATCTTTCTATCGCGTAAGTCTTATATCTTCTGACTACGTTACGCTCCCTGAATTGGCCCGACAAGACGAACTCACAGCGTACTTGTAGCTTCACACTTTAAATGCAGAGTGCGCCTTCTGTACTATTCTGTGGTAAAAGCAATATTTTCCAGTTTCAAATTGCTTTGCAAAAGTTTAGTTTTTTAAATAGCACAAAAAGCAATTAACGATATGCTAATTTAACCCGATTATTATAATAATTATTGTCTATATTACTAAATTCCTATTGTGTGAACAACTTTACGAAGATAAAATTAATAAATTGACATTTTGCACAACTTATGTTATTAAAATAATTTCGTTCATAGTATCAGACATTTAAGTACATACATGATATTCTGTCATAGTAAATAAAGAATATTCGATACATTAGCGTAATATACCAACAACAAAAAACTGGATTATTGGTCATATTTGGTACTAAAACAGCACTAAATACATTTCTATATTAAAACCAGGCTGCCAATCAAATTAAACAAGGCTTTAGAATAAAATTAAAAAAAAGAACTCCAACGATATTTTGCGTGTAAAAGTGAAAGCCGAAACTATGGTAGAATAAGTATTAAGTACAAATACTATTTATAAATTACATAATAAGTCATTTATTATTTTTACACTACTTTTGGGTAAACGTTGCGAGTGCTTCACTATGAGACGTCTAAAAGTCTAGAAAATGCTAGAATAATAACAGGATTTTTGTGCTGAGACAGGGTCCCTCAGTTGTTAAGTTTAATTTTCTGATTAGATTTATATTAATTAGTTATCTTGTGTTGAGTCGAAAAGGAGGGAAAGTACGTTTAGATCATGGTTTTCAATGCATTTATAAAAAGTTATTGCGAGTAAAAAGTTTTCAACGAGAAATGCTATTAGTACCGATTTTTAAATCATAAGTTAACCCAAAAATAATAAATAAATTTGACAGTCGATATCGAATTGAGGGGAAAGTCGAATTAAGCTTCAAAAAAATAATTAAAAAATGGTGAACAATTAATAGAGATTACATACTTTTTCAACCCAACACGAGTTCATATCTTTAATGTCCAAAATTTTAACGTTCCAATTTAACATTAACATTTAACATCGCCTCAGTCGTGGCCAGCTCAAAAAAACGGGAATAATCTTTTGTTTTTTTTTTTTTAAGTTTGCAACAAATTCCCATAACTGGCAACACCATCGAACGTTACCATTCATGTACTTTATAGAAGTCTTGTCTACCTTAGTTTAGAGACGAAGCTTAGGAATTTAACAATGGAGGGGGAACTAAGCGCAAATGAATAATTAAACCACACTTGTACCAAGAGTGTTATTGTGGGAATCTTTGAGAACACCATTATGAACTATCTAATTATATCCCTTTTCATTATATTAACACATACGTCGAAATAGGTGGGACCAAGATATACTCAACAAATAAGTTTCTTTGGTACAATTTTGCTAACAAACAAAATATATTCGAAAAAAAAAGGAGGAAACCACTTTTAATAGTCTAAAATATACAAACAAAATTGTTAAAATTATAACTCACTAATCAAAAACTCGCAATATACAACAGCATACCCCACCTTCTCAAAGACTCCCACAATCACTTAATAATAATTATTATAAATAACACCAACACTATATTACACTACTAAAATGAAAAGTCCGTCCGTCTATATCCGCGTATCGGTCAGACGGAACTTCTTACAGTAAAGCCCTTTTCAAAATGGGCGATGATGGCTCATATAAGACGGCTGGTTGTAATAGTCGCGGCGGAGGTAGCGGTTGGAGAGGCCTCCGTACATTCCGTAGTTGGTCGTGTAATCTTGCCGGCTGTGGAGCATGTCTAGTTGGTCGAGGCTGTGGTGGCGTTGGGGGGCGATGGAGGCTATCCGAGCAGCGTGCACAGTGGGTACGGTTAGGTTTACAAAATTCAAAATTGGATCGTAGTGCAAAATCGGATTTTCGGTTGCGTTAAAAAATTACACGTTGTAATATTTAATTCCGGGTTTTAAAGGCTTTTGAATACAATCTGTTGTCAAATTTCTAATCAGGTATTAGAGCTCACAATTTGTAAGACTTGTCCATATATTTACTAATCTGATACCATATGCCATAAACTGGGGAACATCTTGGGACACCGAAAGCAATTAATTTAATCAGCTTGACTCCACTCTCCATTAAAAACGTCACGGAAAACAAAAAAAAAAATCTTAACAGTAACTCATTAATCCTCGTTAAATTCACGAATTGTAAAAAGATTATTTTCTACGATTCTATATCGATATTAAATCGATTTTATATCAATACCGATTACGAAATAATCGTACTTACTCACCTCTATTATGGTGGAACCCGGCCGCCCATCCCGCGTAGTACGCTGCTTTCTGCTTACCATGCTCTTCAGCCACCTGAAAGCACCAAAAAGAAACCATTACCAACTTATGACGTCATTTATTTGGTCGCTAAAATAAAGCAACATAATATTGTTCGTAACTTCACTGTAACATGAAAATACACAATGGCCGATTTTCAATATTATCATTTTGGCATTTTTATCAGGCTGGTGAAAAGTCTTCTTTGAATTCTGTTAATTCTCCACCATCAGTTCACTGGAATTGGTTATAATGCGTACCAATTCTAACGAGTAAATCAGAAGCAAAATGTTTCTCATAATGTTACGGTACCGGCCATTATGTTGATAAAAAAACGATTCATTCCTGGCTACCGAATTACAATTTCATATCATATCGAATAGAATTTAAAAACATTCTTAAAACAATGAAAGGAAGCTACCAGAAAAGCAGAATCTCAACAAAAAAGGATGACAAAAAAAGAAACGGATGAGAGAAAAATGGCAAAGGCATGAGGAAAAAAATATGGAGAAAAGAGCACCATCTGGCACTTTTAGCTACCCCTCTAGAGACACAGAGTTGTCTTTCTATTAATGACAGAAGTACAGTCACATCCAAAATATTTTCGTCACCATAAGGGCTATTTTTTGTCTGTTCATTGCACGATACTATCTGCTTTACCAACACAGCATTTTATATTCTGTCGTAATGGCAATACCGCAGAATGACATTCAGCCAGTCTTCTTTACATATCAGTCTGAATTAAAAATGTGACATTGACAGAATTTATATTTCATTCTAAAGGTTGATGTCAACTCGACATTTGTCAGAGGTGTATGCTATTTTAATATTTGTTATCAAATAATTAAAAATTGTTTTTATGCAATATCTCAGTGCCGCATCTTCTTCTTCCTAATAAAGGAAAGAATTTGAAAACTGACGAAGATATAAAAGCCTTGACTGTGCTACTTTGTGCCCCTAGCGGGATGAGCCCCGGCGCACCATTGTGTCACTGTGGAGCCGCAGTCGGCTGGTCGCGCGCGAGACCCCGCGTCGGTACACAGCGTCACTGCTGGTTGGCTGCAGAGAGACATATTAGAAGAATTTAGACCCGACCCCGCCAATAGAACATGCACCCGATACATGCTTGTGTAGAGAAATGAGGTGTGACAGAATAGTTTAGTGTTCTAGGAGTCATTTTGATACTAATTACTGCATGACTTGTGAAATGTGGGAGTACTATGCACATCTGCCTAACCCTTCCAGGCATACAGGCATGATGTATTGCTGTGTAATTAATGCACTTAAACCAAAAGCGATGATGTTTGTGGGATGAGCATAAACTTCCACAAGGCAAATAAGCATAGACTTTGCGCTTTGCTTTTTAATTTGTGTAATTAGTGTAGCAACACTGAAAATTTTCAATCAGTGTTGACTGCTAAATGGAATGACTTCAAACATTTGCACGGCATTGCTTTTTCATTGTTGTGTATTTAGTGAAGCAACTTGTAATTGGTAAATCAGTGTTGACTGCTAAAAAAATGTGATTAATTTTTAGTAGTTTTTACGAAGATTCTATGCCATCTTCAAATTAAATAACTGAATGGTGTTTTTGCGAAAAAAAATGTTCTTTTTGTATTTGTGGTAGTGTTTGTTACATATCACAATTGAAAGAGCGGTTCCTTAGATTCCAGAAAAGTGATATTCTATTTAGTAAGTTTCAAGTACAAACTAAATTGCATAAAATCGACTATCAGACTAAAAGTATCAACACCCACGAAAATAGAATAAAATAATATCAAAAAGATTTCAATTAGCAGAAGAAATCTCGAAGAATAACTAATAGTCACCATAAAACACTGAAATAAATCGACTAAGCTCATTTTAGTCGATTTATCGTAACATCGAATACAACAGTACCTACAGAAATCCCTGATTATTATTTAAAAGCGTAGCGATTTGTTCTAGAAGTTAAGTATAGATGTCGCCACCTACCTTAACGCTAAGTGGCTCAGTGCCGCCCTCTGGTATCACATTGTTTAGCGCTGCTATCGCCTCCTGCGCCTCTTCGCGTTTGTCGAATCTGAAAACAATTATTAACACATAACCCAACATCCCGACTGTGATCCCCGAAGGGATAGGCAGAGCAAAACAATTGTTATTAATCGCTCAATATACAAGAAATATAGAAACTGTTTCAAACGGGGCTCTTTGGGCTAAAGGGGCCTAATTCCACGCGAAATAACCATCCTACTAAATCTATATTTATAAAAATGAATCCTTATTTCCCTTGGTCACGCCATTACGCGTGAACGGCTGAACGGATTTGGATGAAATTTGGCACAGCGGTAGACCATGAACTGAAGAAGGACATAGGATTATTACCTTTTATCCCGATATTCCCACGGGATCGAGACTTACGCGGGTGAAACCGCGGGGCGCAGCTAGTATAATATTATAAATGTGAAATTTTGTGAAGATGTTTGTTAGATTTGTTACTATTTCACGCAAAAACGGATTTGGATAAAATTTGGCACGCAAATAGTTTATAATCTGGATTAACTAGTACCTTAGTCTTCCTCAGGATCCATCAAAATGTATATTTATTTATGACTCTTTTTAGTTACTTGGGTTTCATCTCCTCTCATAGTATCGTTAGACTGCCCCGTTGGTCTCGTGGTCGCAAGCGCGACTGCAGATCGTGGGGTCCTGGGTTCGATTCCCAGGTCGGGCAAAGTGTTATTGGATTTTTCCATTAGGAATTTCGTAGTAACAGCCCGGAGTTTGGAAGTTGGCGGTGTGATACCCCCGTTCCTCGGAAAGCACGTTAAGCCGTTGGTCCTGCGCCTGATCTCTCTCCGGTCGTGTCGGATTGCCGTCCCATCGGACTATGAGAGTGAGGGAAGAGAGAGTGCACTTGTGTCTGCGCAAACACTTGTGCACTATATCTCCCGCGCCGATGGCTAGTCTCCGTTGAGATTGGCCGCCGTGGCCGAAAATACGGTCTGGAGGACTATTATTATTATCGTTAGTACGTACCTAACAAAAGCAACTCCACGCGGCGTACCGTTACTCTTGTCTCTCAGTATATGCTTCTGAACTATCCTGCCGTACTTGCCGAATATTGTCTCTAGCTGATCTTCGGTTATGGCTCGCGGTAGGTTCGTCACGTAGAGGTTCGTGTCTTTGATGTCGTCACCTGAAGGGCGCGCGTATGAGACCTGAGAAGTAAATGGATGACAAAAGAAATGGCTAAGGGTATTAATATGGTATGGCGTTTTTTAATAAGTTTTAAAATCCTTAAACCAGTGTAAAAAAAAATTTTAATTGTTTTTAATATTTTATGATGTAACATTAGAACCTTTGACTTGAGAAAAGGTACGCGGCCTGCGAAAAAAGGTAATACATAGATAATAGATATTTACATATTCACTATCAAGACATGTTACATTACTGCACAGTATAACTTTCATTAGCGCTGAGGATCCTTTTAAAAATTAAAAATTGGCCAAATCTGAGTTCTCAAAGTCGTCAGATTTAGGGAAAGCCCACAATTTCTTCATCAGATTTGAAGGCACTGTGCGTCAGGCCACACGCGATCATACGAAAATCAAAGGCTTTGAAGATTACGTATTTTTTGCCCATTTTGGAAATCTGAAAGTGGATACCTGACCACGGGCCTCGTATCTGAAACTTTCCAAATATACTTTCAGTGTTCTCTCATCATCCTTCTCAGCTATCAGCTTTTCTTCGTCCTGGATATGCTTGCTCAAAAACCCTCTGGGCTCGGGGTACCATAATAATGAGGCCTTGAAAAAAGTAATTGGAGGCCTCGACAAAAGTAATAGGAGGCCCCGACAAAAGTGATAGAAGGCCTCGACAAAAGTAATAGGAGGCCCCGACAAAAGTGATAGAAGGCCTCGACAAAAGTAATAGGAGGCCTCGACAAAAGTAATAAGAGGCCAAGAAAAAATGTAGGCCTTAGAAAAATGAGTCCTTCCCTCAGCATTAAGAAAACTCGATTAAAGGAGATAAATACCTTTAACCGTTTATTTCTGAGCTGATATCCGTTGAAGGTGTCGATTGCCCGCGACGCGTCCTCTTCCCGCGTGAAGTTCACGAAGCCGAACCCGTAGCTGTAGCCAGTCTGCAACCAACATCACTCGAGTTCCGTTTGTGTATTCAACAGTTACGGCCAGTTTCTTCATCAAAAGTAACAGTCAACTGTTCTTACATGCTGTTAGATTTACAACCCTGGCCTCAACGCCGAGTATTGAAAATAGAACAGTGCAAAACACAAACCTTGAAATCCTTCATAACTCGACAACTCTCTATGGGTCCTATGGTCATGAACATCGCGTACAGGTCTTTCTCGGTCATGGTCTGCGGCAGGTAGTTGACGATGAGATTCGTCTTGGCGGAGTCCCCCCCTGCGGCGGACACCCCCCCGCCCTCCGACATGCTCCCCCAGCAGCGCGCGCCCGCCCCTGCCCGCCCCCGGTACTGTTGTTGGATTTGCTGGAACACAAACCAGCATACTCATGTAACTAATGCTAACCTCATCCTGCATCTTTCAGGATTGGAGCTGTCCAAGTAGCTGAGCTACCTGGACAGTGGACAGCGCTTGTCTTTTTTTACAATACAAGGAATTGACATATCAGCAGGCGTAGCATGGCGCTTTCTATCTCTACGAAGAATCGACATAGCTTTTTCTATACAAAGTGACAGTTCCTTTCTTTATTTTTGACATCGCACCGTAGAAATCCTTCTACAATCTGTAATTTTGTCTTTCATTTCTAACGATCTTTGTCTAGGTCTTTTTGTAGGTAGACTATTTCGGAAGAAAGTTTTCTATCCTTACTGTCAAAATCACACTGACAACCGATAAATCCTATGACAAAACAAAGAATTCTGAGTCGAATTATGTAAAAGAGTGAATTTCGTAACAAGTGCAGTTGACTCTTTCTACTTTGCTGCCGTCGTACTGTCTACAGGAAACGTCATTTTTGTCTACTCTTCCGTCGACAAAACGGTGCTCATGCTACGCCTGCAGGAAGAAGTCTCCTTTCAAACGCTATCGATGACATCTGGTATCAGCGTTAACTACACAGAGTATATTCCATAGCATCCTAAATTCTCTATAGTACGGCAATACGCTGTTTACGACTGATGACGTTTGTAGGAAATTTCGCCTTAGCACTTTTTTTTCTTCAGCGCGTCGTTGTACTGGCCAAATGCCAGAGACAGTTGTCTGGCTTATGATACTATCTGTTGTACTCGAAAATCAATAATTATGGCGAAAGAGATAATCCAGCACGCGTAGCATGACCACCGAAGAAACGGGTTTTGTCGACGGAAGAATAGGCAAAATGACAGATTGTGATTGTTTATCTGTTATTTTGTCTATTCTTCCGTGGTCATGCTACGCGTGCTGATGGATAGAAGAAGGACTACATATTGACAATGATATTTGGAACCACGTGGTTGATGCAACTAGGCAGAGGGCTGACTCTGTCACAGGACCAAGGAAACGGATGAGGTTTAAGACTAATATAAAGGTGACTTTCGGCTAATCTTTGGATTGCCTTGAATCTTTGTATTCTTATTTTGAATACAACCTTCAAGCAAAAGCTATTTCTTCACTGGTCACATTAAGAAAACTTAAGATTTCAAAGGCGTCTTTTTCTGCCAAGGTTAAACAAAATCAATTGAAGGGCTTGTACTTACTTAAATAGCTGCTAATCAGCTCGATCTATCTACAAGGTCATGGGAAGTCGCCGCCATCTACCCTTACAATGACCGCTTTGAACAGCACGCAAAACTAAAGCGCGTAATTTATTTCTGGACAAAAACTTTCTTAGAATATTCTTGAAGTAGTTAGGCTGTTATGGCCTGTTTCAACATTTTTATAAGACCATACCATTCTTTACTACTGGAACTCAAAACAGTTATCTAAACCACTAGAAAAGCGCCGCGTCGAGAAAACTCGACGATTTCAACACCTGATCACAGATATTATAATACTACGTACAGATACCCAATCCCATACAAAGAAATGACACCACCCTAAGTCTGGCTATTCAGCTGGCTATTTTTCGTTCTCCATTTTTTTTAAAGATGGCAGCATCAGCGACTTACTAATTGCCAGAGACTGTAGTTTTTTTAACGCCATCTAGGAGTCTTGCCTAGATACTACGCAAGACTTCTAGATGTTTTTCTTCCTTTTTTACGTTTTTTCTTCCTAGGTGTTCAATTTTTATATTTCTACGTAAAGTACTAGATTAAAAAAAAAAAATTGTTTGATTTTCCTTAATGAAACGACATAAACGCAAGTTTAAAGTGACCCTGTCATCACTTGAGTAAAACGCCATCTATTGCAAAGAGCTCTCAACAAAATGATTTACAGATTGCTACTTTATCATTCTAAGGGTTCGAATTAAAGTAAACGGCTTAATTTAAGTTTTTTGTTGAAAATCCGAGATTTATGAGTGTAAATACATAAATCAGCATTAAACAAAGATGTTTTGATTTTTACTAATATTACCTCAGCCAAAATTTGTCGTATAACGCTTTTTAGTGATTGTTAATTTCATTAATTGTTACTTATGCTGCCATCTATGATTTTTTTTTCAAGACTAATTATAATTTGTTCGAGTTGAGACCCCATGACCTGATAAACTCAGATATTTTTTTTCCGTCCGTTAATTTCATATTGATTTGTTCAATAATGCCTATCAGGAAAGCAGTGGTGGCCAAGTGGTAACGGTCTACACTTACGAATTGTGGGTTGTAGCTTCGAACCCTGACAGGCACTTTATTTTGTGTAAATTATTTCATCACCACTGCTCTCAAAACGCTCATGGAACGGTGAAGCATCGTGAGGAAACCGGCATGTCCTAGGAACGAAAATTCGAAGACATGTGACATCTACCAACCCGCACTGGGGTCGCGTGGTGGATTACAGTACGGCCCACTCCCCCTCACAGAGAGGAGGCCTGAGTCCCAGCTGTGGGAACATTATAAGCAGATTTTGCCTATCTGGAAACAGTGAAACAGGTCCCTAATAACCTGAAGCACCGGCCAATTTTGCACTAACGCCGAAATACTCCAAAACTTGTTTTTACCAGCTTCAGGCGCGTGAAATTAGATACAGTCCCCAGGGACCTAGATGCTGTTATGATATTTTGGGCAGCCTTGATAAACCTAATATTCTATCATGTATAATATTACTAGCCATTGTTTATTCAAGGCTTTACTGAATAACAAATAGACGAGACAAAATGTTTTATAATAACTTGACGTTATTGTGCTGAAAATATTAACTGTATAATCCTCCGTGGTTTAATCTCCGCGATAGATAAATAAGGCGTCCAACTTAACCCTAAAAATGTTTCAATACAATGGCTTTAAGAACCATTAACCACTCAACTTAATCCAGCATATTAACCTAATTATGCTCTACAAAATAGGCGTCTAATAATACGAAGGGTTACATAAACGTACATCTGAGATCTGACCGACTTAGTTCGCTGCAACTGGAAAACCGTTGGGCAGACACACACCGTAAATCTTATCGCACAAACGGAGCCAAGAATTAGTTATAAAATGCGCAATCCAAGAGTACCTACTGAAATTCCATTACCAAGTGAACGTAGAAGAAAAATACTTTTAAGTTGAAAACTTTTGAGTTATGACGGTCAGTTCTCAGCTGTAACTGTTTGGGCACAGTTTTTTTAAAAATCTGCTTAGATCTGTAACTTTCAGTTTTCCAGATATATTTTTTGGTTTACCAAATATCTTTGTCCCGTTCTCGGCGGACCGGGAGGACCGGGCGTATCAGACTCTTACTGTCTAAAAAAAACCCACCCGTGTTCCTTCAGTTGTCTGTAAGTTGCCAGAGGCCACGGCATCCCTTTCGGAATTTCCCGCGACCGTTTTTCAGCCTACCTAGGAATGCACTTAAATCATTTAAGCACAGCCTGGAAGTCTACCACAAAGATTTTTTTTGTAAAGTACTTTCCGATACGTAACTTACCTACGCAATTTATCAGAAAAAAAACAATTGATACCTACTCGAGGCTATAAAGAACTGAGGATTTAAAACTCCATTATTTTACAAAAAAAAAGCGAGTTGGTAGTAGGTACCCAAGGATTTGACCGATAAGGCTGTTGATCTACGTACTTATAAAAAGCAATCAGACCAATGCGATTCTCGTCACCATTCATTTTTAACGATTCCAATTGAATGATTATTTACTAAGTTAATTAAATTATGTGTAAAACCTTACGTGCACATTTAATTATCAGTAACACATCGCGGCTTGACGAATAATCAACATAAAATCAATTACAATAATGAAAAATAAAGCATTTGGTTTAAACCAGACGCAAAACGACCAATATCACATGTACAAGTAATGGTCGCAACAGATGCTCTCATTCCTAAACATTAATTGAGATTATTTATTAAACTTCGCTGCTGAATACCAAGTTAATTTTCCCTATAACTGGATAAGTCGTATAGGAGGCTACTTACGCATTCCTGCTTGGTCTGACAGTATAATTATGTAAAAAATATAACGACAGGGTGTAAGGGTAAACACCGTTGTCACTCAAACCATGGGTAAAAATAAATGATCGAGTAACAACAAAAAAAAAGTTATTTTCATTAAAAAAAAAATTAAAAATTTCTATTAGACACCGTGCTCTCTAGCGAAACAGCTGACTGACTGAGGGAGGGGTCGCGCTCGCGGCCGGTAAGGGGGTCAAGTCTACTAATTTACAAACGTGTCTGTGGTCTCGCAATGATGAGTTTTTGACAGATTTTGTATGGCATATCTGTCAAAAACTGATCATTGTGAGACCACTGACACGTTTGTAAATTAGTAGACTTGGCTCCCAGGTCACGTCCCTCGCCACCCACCCGTGTTGAGACGCAAGTTCGTTGCCCTAGGGTGAAAGATCGAAATTTTTATACTCTTGTGGTAAAATGAAATTTTATTTAAAAAACAGTTATCATTTTCCATTGGTTTTTCGTTCTATAAATGAAACCAAACCACTGGTTTCAAGGATAACGGTGTTTACCCTAACACCCTGTATAATCCTGTCAGTTCCGAAGGATAAGAAACTCACATTTTGCCAATAACTGTTGGAATTCTGATTGCCATGCAATCTGTCTATCTAGCCTTTTCCCAACTATGTTGGGGTCGGCTTCCTGTCTAACCGGGTGCAGCTGAATACCAGTTTTTAAATGGAGCGACTGCCTATCTGACCTCCACAACCCAGTTAATGGGTAATACGATAGGTACCCCTTGGTAAGACTGGTTTGTCAGACTGTCGGGCTTTTGACGATCCGTAACGACTGGCAAAGATCCGAAAATGTAGCCGGGACCAACGGCGTAACGTACTTTCCGAGATACGGAGGGGTCTCGGTATATTAAGATGGTCACCCATCCAGAGACTGACCGCGGCAAGCGTAGCTTAACCTGATCGATCAACCCGTGCAAGTGATATTACTTAGCCACGAGCCCCTCCTCCTCTCTCCCCTCTCCTCCTTGCTATTCTCATATTTATTCAATAAGACATTAACAGAAGCTTAGAACCTAAGTATTCTGTTCTCTATTTGAAATAATTTATCAGAAAGCACCCTCACTTAAAACGGTCCAACCGTTCGGAAAAAATGGAAGACATACAAACAAACGACCTCTCGCCCCAAACGCATAACTCCTCAATTCCACCGAAACCTCGCTTCTTTTTATGGAACAAAATGAATGCCACATTGTACAAGATACATATTCATCAGGGGCTGTGTCAATTTAAAACAAACAAACAAGAGCCGGTAAACTTCACAATCAAACGAAAAAACCGGGCAATACAGGCGGCCATGACCTAAAAACCTGTATACGGTACCTACCACTAGATTAACTCACTCGATTTACACTGCAATATTATAGACGAGACACTATTCAAAATTTTTAAACAACAGTTCAATCTCAATTTACGGAGGCAAAGAGCTATACATAATTACATATACAACATGTTTTTTTTAAATCCCATAACTCTAGGGTATTAATGAGACCATGTCAAAGAATCAACTGGCATAGGTTATTTTTTCGATTTTTATACAAAAATAATTCGACAGTCACGATTATTAAACGTAAAACACTCCCTTACGTGAATAAAAATTTAATTCTAGACAATTTTTGTCCATAAAAAAAAATATGACAACGTCGCATTTTCTTAGCTTTAATTATGAATGATTGATTTGAATGAAAATTATTTACTCGTACTGATCAATGAAATTTAGATACACAGATCGAGAGTTAAATTTAGAGTTGAAAAAGAGAAACAAATTGAAAAATAATTTCTGTCATTTGATTCTTTGACATGGTCTCATTAATACTCTAGAGTTATGGGAAATAAAAAAAAATCACGGTGTAGAGTAATCACAAAGTGAAGATCTTTTAGAATTCATGACTTCCAAAGATTCATTGGTAGTTTTCTCAAGGAAGTTTTCTGAGGAAGTTACACAGTCTCCCCAACTTCATCGTGCAAAGTTAAAGAACGTGGGCATAGCCGACTAGATGGTATCATAATTCACGGCCAGTGTGTGAAAATGTGGAGTACGTCATTATTAACCTCGTTATTAATAATGCGACCTTACAGCCTCTCCCTTGGAGGTCTAATTAAAGGAGTTGATATTAGGGGAAGCATATTTCATGGGTATTAAGGGAGCGCTATAAGATGGTGCCTTTTTAAAGTATAGTCTCATTTTTGTGCGTGTCAAGGAGTGTCCACCCAAGTACGCTCTTGAATGGAACTCTTGTCGAAGAATGAGGGCCATGGACTAATATGAGCCAGCTTAAGCCTTTGTTTAGGGACTGGTGAGTCAAACTCAGAGTCGAGCCAACACGCCTCATATAATAAGTGTGTCGACACTGAAGCCATATTTCGTTTTGACGACAGCTAGCAACATTATGAAAAATGTGTTAGGAGCGGCAATGAGCATGTCGCTCATTGCCGCTAAACTCCTGAATTGATCATTTCCCTGAATTGCTCCATTTACATAAATTACATTTGCAAGAATCAGCCGAAAGAATTTAATAACAATGTACCGAATGATTTTGCGTGCGTGATTGTTTTTTATTTGATCAAAGGTCAACTTATAAACATGGCCCAATGGCCTGAACGATTAATAGCGAAAAGGAAAATTGCCATGATCACTACGCTTGGCAGATCAATTTCCTGGGACACTCGACTAATTTCGTACTAGACTGAAAGCCTAAGCTGATAAACTCCTTATTCCTGTCTTAAATCTACAAATACATAAATACAATGGTACTGTAGTATAGAAATTCGAAACTTGTGCACTATCAGATCGTAGTATCGGGAACGAATATGATAAAAGGTCCCGCATTCGATGACATATTCAACTGCAATGGTTACTCTAAGATGTAGGTTAAACATGCTTCGAGGTTACGCAGGATAGGTATAGAGAATAGACAGTTGGTACAATAGGTACGTGACCTCTTGGCATTCTAATGTTCTTTTTAACAGAACTTGATGCAGAAAAGTAAATGTAAATATCATTTTTCGTGCCAAAAAAAATATTAATCAAATTATTGGCTTAGCGTAGTGTCGCAACGCAATGTTAACGATATGAATAAAACACTGCAAAAATGGGTTACTAGGTTGAGGTATTTCGCTAGATTTCTTGTAGAACTTGGACTAATATTTGCTATTGTTCATTCGCGACCTGGGAGTTACGACCAATGCGAGCTATTTTGATGATGATGATGACAATTTATTATTGGGGCACGTAACTAATAATAATTACTATTGTAAGTTTAATATTAATAATATTGTTTTGTTTTTGTTTTTGATTTATGTATTCCGTTTCTCTTCTACTCTTACACACGTTGTCTACATCTTTTTAACTACTTTCCTATCGCAGGTACGCTGGAAGAGATTTCTTTAGAAACAAGCATTGCCTTTGTACGTATTTTTCTGTTCCTTTCTTCTTGTTTGTATTTATATGTGTGTGCATAAATGGTTAAATAAATAAATATATTATGCCCATAAACCTTCCGGAATAAATTATTTAAATGATGGTGAAAACCGCATTAGAATCCGTTGCGTAGTTCTAGTTTAGAAGAACAACGCGGTCACACAAACACGAAAAGCGACATTTAATATATAGATAATAGGTACTATAGAAGCGGTGAACCCAGCAAATTGTGTACCCTATGGCTAATCAATAAAAAAAAATCTATAGGTCACATAGCCAAAAAATCTATTAACCCGCACCACCACAGCCACCCTACATCTTGCACTGGCGTTTGGTGTCGACAAACATGCTGGCACGTTTCCAATGTAAAATGGAACTTGCCTCTTTACTAAAGCGTTAGTTACTGAGCTCATTAATAATGGCCTGTTGAGAGCGTCATTAGGCTTTTTTTAATACAGATTTTCGTAAATCAAAAGGCTCACAATCCCTTTGATTTTGTTTTGTCGGTTCAACGACATCCATTGGATTTCGTTGAATAACGAGAACGCGGATGTTGAAACAAACGGCGCAATAGATTTTGTTTAACTGTCAAATGAAAGCGATTCTCATGATGAGCGTGAAACGTATATAATATAAGGTTGAATCTCGAGAATTAAATTCGCGGGATTGTTGCCCGCTCCGATATAATCTTATGAAAGGAAACAGAGGTACTAAATAGGCCGGGACTACGACGCCGGTTATTCTTCGGTATATTTCCGAGCTTTATTAGGTGCGAAAATAATTGGGACTGATGTTCAACTGGCCTTCATGTAGCCCCAGCCTTAGCCACTTTGATCAGATTTTTTCTAACTCATAAGCCCCTATTACACAACATACAGAACCTCACCCAAGACCTAAGACTCAAGCATTACTTTAAAAAAACAAGTTTCAACCAATCAAAAGGCTTTAAAATTATTAAATCAAATTAAAATACTTTAAATTAAAAATTATTATGATTTTTTTTTCAATCTTCTATATTTTTAAAAGTGAATCCCTACCTATTTCCCTTGGTCACGCCATCACGCGTGAACGGCTAGACCGATTTCGCTAATTCTTTTTCTGTTGTGTTTGTTATTGTCAGGAGAAAGTTCTTATTAAAGAAAAAATTAAGAAAATTGCGCGGAAAATTAGAAAATTTAAGACAGGACAACGTCTGTCGGGTCAGCTAGTAACTTAATAACTTAATAACTGGATGCCGACCCCAACAGCCCAACAGAGTTGGGAAAAGGCTGATTGATTTATTTCAATAACTTAATGATACGTTTACATTAGGTCTTTAGGTTAGGTTGTTTTATGTAATGCTTAATTGAGGTTCTGTTGTAATACGAGCTTTAATCAATGATCTAAGAATGCAACAGTAAATAGGGTTAGAGGAGCGGACAAAATGTGTTTTCTACTGTAAACTTTCTTGGGGATTAAATTACATAGTGATTCTTAGCAATCAGTGGTTCAACTGCCAAATATTTGATGGATCTATGCTTTTAATGTCTGGAATTGTGTCAGTGCGATTTCCAGTTTAGAATTGGCACATAAGAGTTGGCCTTTTTTATTTACTTTAATAATGTGATCTGATTGCTTATTTTGTCAAAATTCACAAAAGTAATTTAAAAAAAATTTAATAGTATTTTGGCTTACGTTTAACGCCTCGTGAAAACTGGCGCAATATCGCGGGCGCGATAGGCAGCGCGACACTTGCCGCGCCCGCGATATCGCGTTTGTTTGTGGGGAGCTTTTAGACCCTAATTCGGACGTATGGTACAACATTGGGCATTCTGCATATAGCCACAAGCCGCCTGTCTATGGCTTGTGGCTTTAAGGACAGACCAACGACTGGCATTCCATACCTAAGCAACTCTAGGCCATTTTTTTTTTCATTAGACTGACTTTACGAAAGATGCACATATTAGATGAAGAAAGATTTAAACTTTTTCTAGGGTTCCGTACCTACCCGAAGTGTCCCGAAGTTTGCCAAACGGAACCCTATTACTAAGCCTCCGCTGTCCATCTATCTGTCAGCGGGCTGTATCTTTAATGCTAGGGCTACACTTCGCATTATCGCGAACTTTTCTTCGAGCGCTCTCTCTCGCACACCCCTCGATGTCTCGCTGAGCAACAGAGAGTTGAGTTGAATATTAAAGGGCCCCAATTCCAGAGACGTGTGTTTTTCGTCGTTTTTTACCCGACTGCCAAGGAAGGGTTATATTTTTTTGCTAAATATTGTACGGTGGTACGGAACCCTTCCTGTGCGAGTCCGACTCGCACTTGGTCGGTTTGTTTTTAATACCTTCCACAGCAATCTCACTGCTTAACAGCAATAGTAAAATTTGTAAAAATCATGCAATTTTGAAGTCAATTTGTGATGATGGGTTGTACAACCAATAATAACGAAGAAGACCAGTACAAAGAGCTAAAAACTAGAATATACTAGAATGTACTCACATGCAAAATATCGAGAGCCACAAAGTCGTCGTGCAGATTAGTCAATAGAAAACAATTATCTACAAGTGCAAACACAAGATCAAGACGGAGAAAAATATAAAATTGAAATAAAATGTAAAATGAAAAAATTTCACCCCTAGCGCTTCAAACAATTATAACAAAAACTGTTATTTTTCAAATTTTCAACCATCTAGATTGATTTATTGATCTATGTGGCTGAAATTCTAAATATGATACGAAGGAATGGCTGTCTGGCCTGCATGGTTAATTGAAATAATACCTTATTTGCAAATGTATAAGGTGAATTAAAAAAGCAGTTATTTTTTTAATTTCTATGTTTAGAAACTTCTTTAAAAACAAAGCAATATTTAAAAAAATAAGTCTCAATTAGTCTTTACTCATAATTATACTGTGTATTACCAAAAAAGGAACTTAAATACCTTGTCTATTATTCTAACAACCTTTTATCAATTTAGTTTAATTTTGAAATTTATTTAATGTACTATGTAACAACTGATTTTGTACCTACATTCTTTGCAAATAAATATATTACACATCAATAATCGTTAGTTACAAATCTGCCCAGTTTTAAAAAACAGGGTACAGTGCGACATACATAACACAGCATCATACATAATAATAAATTGAAAGTTACATGTTATAAGTACTGTAAAAAATGACCAAAAAAATTCCTAACTAATATTATAATATAATAATTATAATATAATAATATAAGAAACTAATTTGGCACATGGGCAGATCATGACCTGGATTAGGACTTAAGGTACTTTTTATCCCGATATTCCCGCGGTATACAGACTTATGCCAGTGAAACCGTGGGACGCAGCAAGTGATGTATAAATTACAAAAAATAGATGTTTTATGAATATAAAAGTACTTACATTTTCCAGTGAATTGAAACTCCTGTCCCAACTACTGACAGGAGTCCCACCGAACAAATATCCCGGGTATCGTTCACACATTTATTACACTTATAACACACCGTTTTCAATAAATATAACACTAACTTATATTTATAATATTGAGCAATTACTTTTATAACAACATTTTTTAAACTACAAATATTTTTATTTTTAAAACTATTATTTGGTTTTAGAAACTAATTAGTCTGCCTTCTGTACCTGAAAATAATAATAAATTATTGAATAACAAGTGAATAAATATTTTTTATGTACAAATTATGTTTATGGTCATAAGTTCTAATAAGCTAAGGATGTTGACCCCAAGTGGTAAAGGTCAAGATGCCAGAAATAGTGTCAATGACTTCAAAAAAGCGGGAAAAATATTTCTAATTTTTTTTTAGCTCCATGTTTCATGTTTTACTCCAGCAATGCAATTTGCTATGCAGGTAATTTTGATCTTAACAGCTATTTAAACAATGGTTTGAGTTAGAATTTATGCAGATATTGTCAGAATTTGTTATCTGGTGTTCCAACCAAGAGCATTTCAATAAATTCTTATTGATTACAATAATTAGGGAATCCTTACAATGAATAAACCACAAGTCAAACTTGACAATTGTTTTTTCACTGTGTAAACGACAGCTTTTGTGTAAACAGGACAAGCTATGGCTATTTTTGTACAATTTATTAGTAAATAGGGGGATTAATAAAAATAACAGATTATTTACTTGACCATTTTTGACAGCGTGGTAGGAATTCAATGTGGATTTAAATTACCCCACCCTACTAGAAACCTTATAGCCATACTTACGTTTTAGATCTGAGAAACGTTGGTTTCTTATTTCTTTTTAAAACAAGACACTTTTTAGATTTTTTCTGCAAATTATTAACAATATCGTGACAAGCGCAGATCTGAATTCTGAAATGTCTGAAATTATACCAACTCATTCGTTCAATTCAATTGTTCATTCAATTCTAACAAAAGAATTGCCATATTACAAAAAACAAGGTCCTGCATATGCACAGTAAGCCCAGAATCTATGTAGATTCCGCGTCCTTTTGACGCAGCGGCGGCGCTAGTGTCTATGTCATTGCATCAAATTGGATTTAAAAAAATGTAGTTCCATAATTTTCCGCTGCCCTTCTTTCATGGTGCGCACTCTAGTATTCTAGTAAGATTAGATAGTGGCTTAGACCACTATGCTAGCAAAGTTCAAGAGATCATCTAGACGAAACTGTCCTTCTGTATGTTCAATTATGAAAAACAGTATAAGTATTTTTTTTAAGGAGGAGCTCGTGGCTATGTAATAACAGCCGCTCGGGTCGATCCATCAGGTTAAGCTACGCTTGCCGGGGTTGGTCCGTGGATGGGTAACCATTTTCACATATCGAGACTCCTCCGTGCCTCGGAAAGCACGTTAAGCCGTTGGTCCCGGCTGTCATTTGTGGATCTTTGACAGTCGTTACGAGTCGTCAGAAGCACGAAAGTCTGACAACCAGTCTAACCAAGGGGTATCGTATTACCCAGTTACTGGGTTGTGGAGGTCAGATAGGCAGTCGCTCCATGTAAATACTGGTATTCAGCTGCAACCGGTTAGACTGGAAGCCGACCCCAACATAGTTGGGAAAAAGGCTAGGCAGATGAGTATAAGTATTTTTTTAATAACACTTTTGAATTGAGAACTTCCTTCTTTTTGATGTCGGTTAAAAATAAAATAAGGTTTCTTTTAGTGTATATTCTGTTTCCTATAAGCCCTACTCGATCTTTCCGCCCCAATGTCGTTTTTCTCAATGGACTGAAAAGAATCGATAGCCGCGATAAACCAAAAAACACGGTACTAGTACATGCCCGGTTATAAAAATCAAGAATCGAGTCAGGAAATCGTGAAATCTTCGCGAAGTTCGCGACGACGTTGCTGATTCTAAAACGCGTTCCTTGAGAGTCGAGACCATAAAAAATAGTAGTCTATGGTCGAGACTACCCTTCATTGTTTTTGCTCTGAGAAAATAACTCTGCCTACGTCCCTAAACTCTTAAGGGGGATTCAAATTTTCTTACGTTTTTTGCAATTTGCAGGTGAGTATCAGGTTGTATGTTGATCTAAATATTATTAGCGCTCGTAACAAATATGGATTTACTGAATTATAAACATTAAATCAGCAATACAATTCTCTAAGCTCATGAAAGTGTATTGAATGACTATTTCATGAAATCATGACATTTAGCACTTTCATGCACTTAGAGAGTTGTATTTTCTAGCATTACAGCACTGTGTGCGGTGGCTCATCCAATTCAGCCTGCGGTCATATTTTTTGCATCAGACCTGGATCCCACCTGCGCGACCTGCGCCATTTCCAAAAAGCTATCAATGTTTCAGGTGATTTTTTAAACAAATACTCGCTAACCCACCTCACGCTATATCTCACGCTTTTATCCGTTTCCGTTGGGGTCGGCGTAACATGATAACTATATTTATCGCCGACAAACAATCACAAAGTTACTAAAAGCTCACTTTACAAAAAAAAAAAATCAACATGGCAATCCGTATATAATTTCCGTTTCCTGTCTGTCGCTACTTAGTCTGTGCTCTTGAGTATTAATGTTCTGTGGTCTGTGGTCGCCTCGCTCGGGCCCGCTCGCTCGGTCCCTCCTCTGTCATCAGAAAAAACGCTTCGACCGTCCGCCATTTTGGTTGGTCGGGGTCGTAATTTGCTTGCTCTTTTCGTGTGAATTCCACTGGATTTAGATTTATTTGGAATGATTAATACACTGCGTATGTGATTGTATCATATTTGTGAAGGAATTGTGCTAAGAGATGTCTCTTAATTAAACGCGGTAAATAAGGTTTTAGCGTTTTATAGGTAAGTGTGATGTGAATTTGTGATTGTGAGCGATCTAAAAATCACTGCGTGATGGCGTCATTACTTTACCGATAAGTTTTAATAACATCTGTTTTACACTCTTTTTTTCTTGCTTACTGTAGTCAAGCTCTACTTAAACCAATTTCCTACAGTCAAATTGGCTTGGAGGGCCAATGAACCTGTCCTTTGTTAAATTATAAGAATCATTGTCGAACTAACCTCTTTTTATTTTGTGCATGTTGGATTTTGTTTTGTCCAATGGAATTGATTTTAGACATAATAAAATGTTGTCAAAACAATGATAAAAACAAATAAGTATTTAGTTACTAAAATAAACAAACTTTGTACCATTCGGAAGACCATAGGTACAATACCATTGGTAAGACTGCAATATAGGCTCAACTTGATGTATTTTATTCGTAATAATAAAAACGTATTACGTAATCTTTAAATAGTACAGAACAAAACACCATACAAAACACGTAAAATGTTGTTATCTCTGACACCAGTGTTATCAGGACTTGAAATACTACATTTGCAACATTCAAGTAGAAAAATATAAGTGTGCGTGTACAATGTTTCTTTTACGCATCAATTTAATAGTTTTGTGAAACCGGCAAAAGTACATACTCTAAAACAATTGATTTAACAGTTATTCAAGCTGTTGGAAGCAACCTCATGTTATTATTTTATATTCAACATTTATGCAAATCGAAAAATGGACAGGCTGTTTTCGTTTTTATAGGTACGAGCACCGTGAACCACCACAATGAGTGTCATCATTAGACTACAGAACCTACCATGGTCTGCAAATGCCCTGGACATTAGGAATTTCTTTCGGGGCCTTTCCATTCCCGAGGGAGGAGTACACATCGTAGGCGGCGAGCTCGGAGATGCGTTCATTGCGTTCAGGTAGCTATACGTAACATTCAAATTATGACACAAGCCAACTGGTAATATTTTCTATGGACACATTTCATTGAAAATATTCCAGAAACTTTGATCTCACTATATTTAGATGAAAATATAATTTTTAAGTTGACAGATTTAGAAGTAAGTTTTGTTATGATATTTATTCTAAATAAATGGACAAGAATATGTCTGTGTTTAAACCCAAAAAAGAGAGAATGGAATGCTACTAAAACAACTAGGCAATATTATGCTGCATCTTCATGAAAACAATGATTGTCTATGTAAAAAAATCATATTGCCAACCCTGAAACTTACTACTACCTTGCATTAAAACAAAATGGATGACAAATAAGTTAGCGCCCACTAGAATTGAAAAATATTTTTGGTACTCATACTGATGAGACCGCCTCTTAGGACTTACCAAATAGAAATTTTTTACTCTCAACTGGTTAGTAGCTAATGTTTTACATTCTATTAGTGATATTCTTTACTTTTATGGTAGAGTTTTTTTCTATGCATAACAACTAAATGTGGACAAAAAACATGCCCCTGGAAAGAAAAGTTAAATTTTACTCGACTCGCGACAATCTAAGTCCGTTTTGACAGCTATAAAAATGCTTAGTGTAGCGATGAAAAAAAAATTGGTTTCTTATAAACTGATTCTCGGGACATATCCATTGATCATACTTAGAGAGTTTGTAATCGACGACTTATTTACATTGTTTAAAACTGATTCTCAAGGCATAACGTTTTATTACATGTAAGAGAACGAAACGTCAAAACGGACTTCTTAGATTGTCGAGAGTGTATATACCTCAATTAGGATCACAATTAGTGAAGCCTGTGTTCAGTTTGTGAAAGGATTTGACAATGATGTACTGAATGAAGAAATTAGTTTCTGCTACTTGCTCTTTTCCGTACGCAAAATACGTGCTTTGACGTGGAGTTGCGGCTACCAGCCCGTTTTACCAACTCGCTCTTTTACGCCTACCCTAATTCTAAGTCATTCTTGGAATTTTGCCAATCCTTCTTACTCCCTATAGTTACGCCACCGCTTTTGCTACGCAGCTGAATTCTGGGTAAGTATTATCAATAATGACTAAGATTTTTCTGTATTTATTACGTACTTACTTAAATTTGCAACAAAAAAAATACTACTTCTGAAACGTTTTGCGGAAAAAAATTGTCAGATTTTGCAAGGGTTTTTTTTTTTAATGTTTATTTACGGTTAAATTTTTGTCGTATGATCTGTTCGGAAATGAATGCAATTCTACTGATACGTAAGCTGTGCTAAGGATTTTTATTTTGATAACATCTTTTATTATTTCTGTCTCCATGAACTGTACATATTTTGAAAACATTAACATCTAAGGGCGTGTGGCGGCATCTAACTCGCCCTATGCAAACTACGCATCAAAGACCTGACGTCACACAAATCCTGCATCGCGCAAACAGTATTTACCGCGCGATCGACATATATGTATATAACTTCCCGACATCATTCGTCGGGCAGTTGCTTTTCTATAGGGGATGAGTGAACTTTACACCCTGTTCCTCATAAGAATTAATAGTAACAATACGGGCATATTATGAAAACTAGCTAAAAAGGATTATTCTGAACTTTTTCGGCGAGCTTCGACTTGGCTGCCTTCAAACTTCGCTTCTGCGCATCATACACTAAACTCCAGAAGGCTAATGAAAGCTGTATACTATCATCCTTCTATCAAAAATAAATATCGTTCCTAATAACCTACAGCAGATAGTGTAAAAAAAACGTTCTATTAAACTTATAATAGAATTGAACAAAAATTTATTATTCGATAAGACAGACCTAGGTAATACAACATCAACAAAAACAGGATGAAACAAAGAATAATGTTCCAAACCGACTGATACGATAGAAAAGGTAATAAAAGATAGATTAGACGTAGGTACGATACATACTAAATAATTTTATATAAATGACTTTTCACATTTATGTAACCCTGTTGTCAATAACAAAATCGAACATCTTTAACGAGCATGTAACTACGGTATTTTATATTGTTAGGTCCCCTGAGAGTAGTTTATACCCAAGTTCTCAAACCTCAACCCTGAAAAAGTTCAGAATTTGAAATTCTGGTACTTTTTAATATTGTTCTCTTCTACTTTTGTGTCTAGCAAACTTAATTTGCTACAATCTGAGCCCAACCCAAGCACTCTAGGTCTATTGATTGCGAAGATACAGCTAGTGAAAGATGGGCATTTTTTTAAATATAATTTTTCAGGGTTGCAAACTTGGGTATAAACTAGATCCCCTGATACCTGCCTTATGGACCTAACAACATAATATAAACAAATCGTAGTGACATAAGCGTTAGCGACGTTTGCCTTTTTTGTGTCTATAAAGACTGGGCTAATAGAAAACCTCATCGCTATAGGAATAAAATAAGGAAAAAAGAAGGCGAATTTTAAAGAATTAAGTAGGTAAGGGTACTCTGATATCAAACACTTTACGCTTATGATGCAATTTCTAACTACCCGAAAATAAGTTATCAAAGTTGGCGGCAAGGGCGGTTTTGATCAGCGGGGCAATTCCCTAGAACGTTCACATTCGCATCGCATTCGCAATCTGTCAATTTACCAACATTTTTGACAATTTTGACAGATTGCGACTTGATTGAACGTTTTATAAGTAAGAGAATTGGCCCTGAGATAAGCTGGCTGATTAGTGTGTTACACAAGGAAAAAGATTCCATAATGGCGTTTTAATTAAAAAAAAAAACCTCTATTATTATTACGATCAACGAATCAACCCACTCAACCACTAGGTACCTACCTTACGGTTTTCTTTCTTCAACTCGTGTCTGAACTCTTGGCTTCTTGGTATAGCGAGACTTGCGTACCTACTCGACGTGACGTAGGTATTTTAGGTACTTTACACAAAGCGAAATCACTGTCCATCCCGAAGCTATAAGTATTAGAGCAACAGAACTCAGAGATAGAACTAACGTAGGCTCAATCTTCTACTTTTCACACTGAGCTACCGTGCAGAAGATACAGACTGCTCTGAGAGCCACTCTTCCTGAAATCAGTAATGAATGAACGAGACTCATATGAAGTACCTATGTAAGTAAATAAGCACTAGTCATCGCGTGACCATAATATGAACCTTGATCACTCACCAGCAGCGTACCGGAAAAATATTTTAAAAATAGCGCTATATAACGGTGACGCCGATCGATATTCGTCGCAACAGGCTACATGATCAAACTAGGTACCTACCAAAGACCAGCAATGTGGATAAAAAGCACGCCGCACCATCGTGTCAGCCGGAAAAATTAAGATTACTGAATTTAAAATGAACCCCCACATAGATTGCTGCAAAATTGTGAGCAGTTCTGGATATCTCCCATGACCATGCAAATGAGGTTAAAGTAACAATACAGATTCGTATGAAGTTAACATTCTGTGGGTCTACCCTCGTCACGGTGCTTTGATAGTTTATTTCTTTATGTTCCTAGGTACTGCAGAGAACTAGTGCTGAGTACTATCATTGTTCCAGGGATACAGGTCATGCCACATGCCTTTGACAAACAGCGGTTCTATGAGCGGTTAATATTTTGGATTTTTGCTAGATAAATCTTTTCCAAGTCAACGTTGCTAGTAAAACGGAGATTCTAACACAGCTCTAATCTTTGCTGCACGCTGTGCCCACGTTAGCTAACATGAACTTAGACGTAAAAATATGACTCATCTAGCTCACATTAACACAGCCGTAAAAATATGACGGATCTGAGCCCCTAGACAAAGTGACATTCTACCAGCGATAACGATGATGGAAAAGGCAAAAATGTATAGGACTGACATAAGTTATCGAAAAGCTTAAGTCAATCCTGTTGAAAGTCGTTGTAGAAATAAGAAACGATTTCGAAGCGATTGTCACTTGTCTAGGCCCTCTGGGGGCCTATTGCTTTAGCACGAAGTCCGTAGTTACGGCTGAATTTACGGGCGTTTCCTACGGCAGTGGGAAAAGGGCCGTAAGTGATACGGAGGTATCACTTACGGCCCTTTTCCCACTGCCGTTCAGTTATGCAGGAACGGCTAGTATTTAAACACGTACACTACTAAACGGGATCCTGTAAGAAACCGTACCTGCACAAAACGGGATGTTGCCGTGGCAAAGGGGCGTAACGGACATAAGATTAATTCGAGACCCGAACTAAGAATGGATGATACAATTTTGAGGCAACCATGGTTGCCGGACGTTTTAACATTGTGACGTAGGAACCTAGAAAATAACTATTTGCAAACCTGAAATGCAAGTATGGTCGATAGATTTATCTTTTAATCATAAAGTAGACTTAAAATTCAAAAGATTCAACCTCGGACGAGCAATGGGACTTGTGGGGACTGGGAGGAGCTCGGGCGTCGCCAAATAATACTAGGTACCTATGTAAAAAAAATCTCAAACATGCTTGGAAATTCGAACATTATTTTTACAACCTTCTTCGAGATAAATCGAAATTGCGCTATTGGTCGAATATATGCCAACGTCAGGCCGGCAATGTTTGCATGAAAATCCATATCTGTCGTGTTTAGCGGCCGAATAAAATTACTATGAAAACTCATATCTGTCGTGTTGTTTATAATAGAACGAACTCGTCATTGGACGTCAATATCTACTTACATATTTTAGAAAGCTTAAACGGATTTTTTTAAAGGAGGGTCTGAAAGTGTCTTATTTGTTATCAATTTATCATACAAAGTGCATTGTAAAAAAACAACATGATATTACAAACAATCCTGCGCGTGAGCAATGACTGCAATGAGCATGCTTTTTCCTTGAGCGTAGTATCTATTATAATATCTGTGCCTTGAGTAAGTTATTTCTTACCTTACATCACAGATATTATAATACTACGTTACATACAGCCGAAGTGCATTTATACTTATTAATTCGCGCTGATATTTTTAACGGTTTATTCACCAAATAGCAATAAGCACTCGTTCAAAAATACTTTGTTTAATTTTCTTACTAGTTTTTAGGTATATTCATAATTTAACGTAGGCAAAACCAGAATGACCGATGCTTGATATGTGTTCGTTCAAGTGATTGCTACTCCACTAAATTTTTTTGGTGTAAAAGAAATCACCATGAACTTATCTCGCGTAGTAGCAATGGCATGCTTTATTTTTGTAGCTAAAAACTACGGAGCTCGGCGGCAGCGGCGTCAATCTAAGTAGGACTGTTAATTTAAGTAGCTAGGTATTAGTAATTCTGATCCTAAAGCTACTCATCTACAAACTATTCGTCAAAAAAATTTTACCAAAATCATACTAACTGGAACCAACCATATCCATGATAGTTTGCCAAAAACAAAAGAATAGGCAATCTTTCAAAGAGTAGTGATTAAGTTTTTTTTTTCCGCATCCTAAAACCTGCTAAGGCTAAATCCGCCTGCCCGTTACCATAAATTCGAGGCTGGGTTAGATTCGAAGTTCTGATGGCCTGTTCAATGGAGCGGAGAGGAGAAATGCAAACCTTAACTTGGAATTCTATTGGTTATTGTTTTCCTAGCTCTGCACTTATCCGCTTCATGGGACAAGCAGCCAAACCATATCCACTGGCCTCGCTAGTTCACTCTTCCACGTCATCCCCTTCGTAGGGGAGACCTTAGGGCCTAGACAAGTGACAATCGCTTCGAAAGCGTTTCGTATTTCTACAACGACTTTCAACAGGATTGACATTAAGCTTTTCGATAGCTTATGTCAGTCCTATACATTTTTGCCTTTTCCATCATCGTTATCGCTGATAGAATGTCACTTTGTCTAGGGACTCTGGTTGTCTATAGGGGTAGGTAGACTTAACTGCCCAAAACTCTTCAGCAGTACGATATTTAGGTCACCTAATCACACTCGAGGATGTATCTTGGTATCCCCCATATTTGCGCAAAGCACGGCATCGCAGCCACGCGCCGTTTAGTAGTGGTGACATGTTTTTGATTTATCAGTATCACAGCCAACCTTGTTTAGTAGGTAACAAAAAAGTTTGATTAAGACTCGTGGACTATATAACATTGTTATTTTTTCAAATCCAAGTCGGTGTTTAGGGGGCCTAGACAAAATCCCTTTTCTGTAATCATTAACACCAACGGAAAGATCAAATTGTATGGAGGATTTTGTTTGTGCTAACTTTTCGCGGAACAGGGTAATGCATTATCGGTCAGAGTTTAAATCGGTTTTAAAACAAATGTCTAATCCATTGCTTCATAAGTTCGAAAAAAATCTGCTCAACAACGTAACTTACGAACTTATGAAGCAATTGATTAGAGATTGGTTTCGAACCAATTCTGATTGATCGTGTATTACGCAAATAGGGTGCAGGTTAATATAAATGAAATTTTATAGAAATAGGTGGTGACTTAGTTATTATTTTTTTTAAACGATAGATCTGTGGTAAAAGCGTTTGGTGTCCAATAAGAGGCATAAACAATAAAGATACGTGATTCAAAGGAATACAAGAATAGGTATAAGACTCAATATTTTAAATAAAACGTAAATAATTTTGTTGTGAACGTTCTAGCTTTAGAATCAGAATCGGGTTATTTGGTTTTTTGAGACGTATTGAATAGAAATACTGGTTAATTACTCATTCCTTCTCATGAGTTTTCACTTAAATACTGCTTACTTGATTACTGTATTTAAGTAGTCAACCTACCCCGGCCCTGGGGTAGGTTTATAACAATAACTATGATGAAAATTATGAAAAAGATGTTAATTATTTTATTTGGCTAACAGCTTCACTATCGTATAATTTTATGTATGTAAGTAGATATTAAAACACAAGAAGAATACCTAGGTTTAAAGTTAATGATGTTGGTTTAACCATTCATACAGAAATGGTAGAAATGAATGTCTAGGCCGAAACTTTGTCGATAGAGCAGCAATGTTACTCTCGCCTTGCTGCCTGCAAACTTCGTCATGTCATGAATTACTCATGACTTGAATGATCTAAGGACTTCGTCGACGGTTTCGGAATTTTGTACCTTTGTAGCTCCAAGGATAAGGCAAGCGTACATCAAGCGTAAATTACCGAATACGCGTCTCTACGCCTTCTTGGTCAGTAGGACTATGGACACAATAGATAATTATTAGGTACTGAAGTAGGTACTACGAGGCTTCGTCAAACTTGTCATGGAAGTAACAATACCTGTATAAATTATACCACATCGGTTATTTGTTAACGTTATATGTGATAACGTTCTTTACAACAGTTATTAATTTGGGCTTTCGTTTTTGGATATGAAGTACGTACGAGAAAATAAATATAATAGTACTTAGGTAATGTAAGAAAAAAAAAATGTAAGTAGGTAGGTACTTACCCACATGGAGTAGAAAGTAAAACAGAAACTCATCTATAAGCTGTTAGGTACACACTGTGACTTTTTGTAGCAATATAAACAGGATCTATTCGCGACACTATTTTATTCCGATCGGCACCCTAATTGCGTAATACACGATCGATCAATCACAATTATTGGGATCGGTTCGAAACAAATCTCTAATCCATTGCTACATAAATTCGTAAGTTACGTTGTTTCACAGATTTTTTTTCGAACTTATTAAGCTATGGATTAGATATTTGTTTCAAACCGATTCCAATTCTGGCCGATCATGCATTACGCAATTAGGGTGCTCATCCCCTAAAACTGATCCACTACTTATTGGTCCCTTAATTAGCGGTGAATCGGATTTTGGGGATCACACTGGTAAAACTGGCGACACCAGCGGTGAAGCAAGCAAGGTAAAAATCTAGTGGCTTAACGCTTCAAAAAGTCGCTATGTGTAACCGCAGAGTAAAATAAAAGGAAGGTAAGGTTTTGATTAACGTTGGTGGATTATTCATAGTAGATAATGTTTAGTACCTTTACATACCAACATTTATAATTGGTTAATTGCATATTTTGCCTTTTTGGTTCAGCACGCAGTCGACACTCGGTCATCTGAGATTTGTGTTTTTTGTCTTTTAACTTAATCAGAGTTTGTTTACTCCAAAGAAATATTTGTTGAACAAAAACTCCACGGGCCCTACATACCCTGATGGATTTTTAACTGTACAGTATGCCGAACATCAATAACATTTTGAGTATAAGCTGACCTCGCATTTTACAGAAATCCTATACAATGCGAGATCAGCATAAACTGGAAATGTATAGCTTGATATGTACCCGATAAGGAGCCATACCATAAGGAGTTTATTTTTGACGCCAGCAGTGTAATTGCGTAACACACATAATATAATGACATAAATTGTCATTATATTATGTGTGTTACGCAATTCGCAATCGCAATAGGTTTCAGATTGACGTGGCGCTAGTGTATATCGTTGCATCACATTGCAAAATATTTTTTTCACAAAAAGAGACAATTTTGTATTTGTCTTATCTTTCATACGATAAGCGTAATAAAACGAAAACAAAAAGAAATGGAGGACTGAGGGCCCGAGTCTTGTAAAGCTCATTACTTTCAAACAACAAGACGTGGTGACCTGTTCGTGCTTTCACAAATTATTTAGTAGCATATAGGATTTCAAACAGTAGCTGTAAGTTAGTGGTTTCATTTTATTTGCGTAATAAACTTTTACGTGTGTGAGAATTGAGGGCCCATTTTAAACGAAGATATACAACGATGGACAGTGTTTTGCGATAATATCTTGTTTTCACAAATTTTGTTCGGCATTAGCTTAAATTTTGGCATAAAGACTTGTTCTGTAGTGTCCATAGTTTATCAGGTACGGGTGGGCCCTCAATCCTCTATGTGAGAACTGAAGGCCCAACTTTACAGTCCATATCTCGCTTATTAGACTTTCACAAAATCTGATTCCAACTTTCACAATTATTTTGGAATGTTCACTAAATCCTTAGCACATTTTCAAAGAGTTTTAAAAAACGGGCCCTCACACCACACACACATCTGGATGGTGGTGTCCATAAAAATCTGCGTGCTATTGGTCAATGAGAATAGGAATGCTCATTGACCAATAGGAGCGAAGATTTCGTTCGCATACGGCACGCGCCAGTCGCCGCCCCGCCCATTATCTGGTCGCGACCTGTGCTACATCCGCATTAATTATAGCGGATGCGGATGTCCAAATCGATGCAGAAGCTTTGCGGTTGCGGATGCGGATTTCTGCAACATCCCTGTCAAAATGTAGGTCTAAGCGGCGGAAGCTGCGTTAGCCCAAGTACGCACGGGCGATTTTTTCCGTGGCGATTTCTTTTTCGCGCACTGGATTTTCAACGATTTTCAACTTACAGTTGAAAATCAAATTGTATTTTTTCCTCGTGTTAGGTTGCGCTTTGTTTGATTCTCAATGCTCGGCTCTACACCGAGAGTTGAAAATCCAGTGCGCGATAAAATACCTGTACTTACCCTGGAACCTGGGCTTGCCCTGGAGTATATGGATAAAGGGTAGGAAATAAGATATTAACTAGAGGGGTGCACCCATTTGTAGCATTTGCGTATAAAGTAGGTTTTTTAGTTCATACAAAACAAAAAAAAACTACGTACGCGGTACGCCGGTTGGCAGAGCGGTGGCCGCCACATAGTAGCCAGAGTTTACCGACAAATGACGTCACTGGAACGTTATTTAAGAAAGTAAGTTGGTGTGTTTTCCTAGAGAGCGGTTTTGACACCGTTAAGTCAAACCCCGCTGCCCAAAGATTTAAATCATCGTTTTTATGACAGGCTTTTTTTTTTGAGGTTGGGAAATCATCAAATGACTTCTCCCGCTCTGGGCGCAGCGGAAGGGCTTGTCAGACTTTTACTGACTAAAACCTTCCTTTTTCCTTCAGTTGCCTGTTGCCAAGGTCCCGATATCCCTTTCGGACTTTCCCGCAATTTAATGACAGCCTGCGGCCGTTATGTGGTGGCCACCGCTCTACTAGGAAACCGTAGCTTAGGCACGATCGGTTGGCTAATTTAACGTAACTAAAGGAGTTCAGTTGCAGTTAAGTTTCGATCAAAACAACACTTTTCGTATTTTCTACTGTTGGCATACGCTCAAGTTCGCGTCACGCGTGCCGAATAACAGCACATTCTACTGCTCCGTGAAGAAGATTACAAAATACAAGCATACGATTTAGCGCTCGAAACTTGATCATAACTGTAACGTCTGCAATTGCACCGCAACTTGATTGGCGCGTCCTGAAACTACGTATTGATCATCAGAGACGCTCACAGCCGCCTGGGGCCAGCGTATGTTACACTCGCCAATACTCATAAACCGCTATTACCATCATATCGTTATAGTTTGTCTGCTGGTCTGCCGCCACCTCCCGCCAACCATATCTTAATGTCTTTCGTCAGGTCTTGGATTGTTAAAACCGCAAAATTATCGATGCCAAATGTACGTATACTAAATCTTCTCTTTCCCATAGCGCCTCTCTCTAGTTCTTTTAGCAGCCGGTTGAAGGGTTGCAGTTGTTCATGCCTGACGTGTCATGCTTGGATTACTAAACAAGGATCTCCCTTGCAATATTAGGTACTAGTAAATATGAATAGTACTAGGTAGATACGAAGTTGTTCTTTGATTGGCTCGCACTTGTATAGTTCTAACTAAACCTCTTCTTAAATTCAGCCGTTTTCAGTAGATACTAAAGTAAAATCTAAAATGAGTTCAGAAGAGTCATGTGATGAAAAAAAAAATTGAGGTTGGTATAACTTCCTCACCAATCACCATCCAGTTCTTATCAAACAGATAACGCGTACGTACGTATTTTATTTAAAAACCCTTGGATGTGTTATTTCATCGATTGTGAGAAGTTATTAACTTCGCTGGCAATTTTTTTCCACATTTGTTATGGCTGCATAGGGGTAAAAAAATGGAGGAAACGAAAGAAGTCGGCACCTTAAAATGCAAAGCCAAAAGTCACAAATCACAATGTAAAGGAAAACGTTTAGGACAATCAGGACAAGACACTATAACCAAAAAGTAATGGAAATCACCGGACCAGATGCAAAAACTTCCTTCTTCATGAGAGAACTCTTCTGTTTCTAAAACTCTACCCTAACTACAGTCAGTGCTGAGGATTTGGCAGATCTTGGACTATGGACCTATTTTCCTTTTTTAATTTTATGTAACTTATCTACCTACTCACCTACTTCATAAAACCTGAAAAGGAACTCGTCAAAGTGCATCATAGGTTAACTAACACATAGGTACTTACATTTCTTGAATGGTTAGGACCTCCTACCTGCCGTGGTAGTCTACAGACATATTATAAGTCCTGTAATTATTGAGGAAAATAGGATAGAAAACAAATATTATAAGAACTTCATCAAGAATAATCGAAATGTAACAGGAAAACCCATGCTTTAATTATTTTTCGGCGGGTTAGCTTTAAAAAGTTTTATTTAGTTATATTATCACAGGGAAAATAAAACATGCTACCTACTTATAAAATAAACTATAGCCAGTCGGCTTACCTATTGCCATCCTAATGGCAAGTTTTTAACGAAACGCCGTGTATTTACCTACCTACAATAAGGTAAGTAGATACGAACGCTAATATTGACTGGATGACAAGTCCTGACTAAAAAAATTGTTAGATATTGCAGTTTTTCAGGGTGCAGCGATACCCACTTCATCAGTGAACTGCTGTGAGACCTTTGGAAATAACGCAACAACCACGCGCGATTCTATTTCGTTACATAAGGGTGCTGTTTACAATGCTACAATAATAATACTTACAATTTAAATTTCTTAATAAAAAAATGTTCCTTAATGCAAAATTCTTTCTGCAATACATACAATTAGAGTAAGACCAAGAATAGCATAGGTGAACAATTAATGATAGTACCTACGGGAAAACCGGACGAAGATTCGACTTCATTAATGTAGTCGTACCTATTGCTACAGCATTGTGGCATTTGTTTTCACCGGGTATTAGTCCCGGTCTTGTCAATTTAGGTAGGTGAAAACACTTCAGTTAAGGAACCTAATTTGACTGAGGATCACATACTTTATTAATAACAGAAACAGTGAAAGTCCCAGAATACTCCCTTGAGTTACCCCATAGTTAATCTCTGATGTCTCTTCTGAATACATTTCGAGGAAAAAGACCCGCGTATCCCTGGAACACACATTTTTGCAGTTTCTCAAATATTTCTGCCACATAGGAGATGACAGATGAGTGAACGCTTTAAATTAGTTACTTACTTAGCATTTATTTATACAGTGGTGCCGATTCTCTTGTACACCGAACTAAACTAACTAAACTATCACTAAAATTCCTTACTTTTTACTATGAGAATCTTAGAGCTATTCTGCCAACAAAAATCTCTAAATTTAAAAATTATTTTGACAGAACTAAAATCGAATTTGACAATCGCGACTCCACTTGGTACCTACTTGTTTGCCTACCACGTGATTTTTTTTGAGCCGGAGATGCGCGCAATGTGGCCGTCTCGACGTATTTTTATATGGAATTTTTCGTTTTTTGGAAGAAAATAAAAAAATTAAATTACCAACATGTTAAGTATTACGGGTTTGCGGGTTGCAAAGGGGGTCAAAATTTTCATTATTTTTGCGATAGGACACACCGTTTTCGAGATATAAGCAAAAGAAAATAAAAAAAAGATACAGTACCGTTTTGCAACTGAATTCGAGGTGTTGGTTTGAATTTTAGTTCCTGACATCTTATTTTATTCCACACATTTTTAATCGTGATTAAAAATAGTCAGAGTTAGTTCGAGGATTTTAGATATAGAACAAAAATTTTGGTTAAAACGTCAAATTCAGAATAGCATTTTCACTAAATTAAAACTCAGTGCCATCTTAGTGCTGTCAAAGTAAATTATAGTTAAGTTGTGTCACTTTAGTCTATTTTCAGAATTTTAGTGATTTTTAGTTTAGTTTAGAGAATTTGTGACAAGAGAATCGGCACCAGTATTGAACACTCGTGATTATCTATTGTTACTATCCTTGTGAATATGTCGTTGGTGTGTCTTGCTTCTGTGATACCTAACAAATTATTGAGGATGAATGTCTCATGAGTGCAGTTTGGTGATCTTAGTACAATTCGAAGGTGTGCTGGTGCTGAGCAACACTGCGGAGTACTTAGACAGTTATATTTAAAACATTAGGTTGGCGACGAAGGCTGTTAGGTAGGTACGTCGGTACATACAGCATAAATTTAACGATATTTTATAACATTTCTAGGCTAGTTTTAGGATGGAGACAGATCTAATTAATGTGCCTCTTGACCCCGGAAATACACAAAGTTGCAAAATTATTTTTCATTGTTGGAAAATCATGGAAGTTTCAAAAGGTTTTTTTTTTGTTGTATAGGAAGGAACCTTCAGCACTTTTCTCAGTGAGGTGCGTGCATCTTCATCTACGAGGCATGCCTTTTAAGTTTTGTCGTTTGAAGAAAAAAACACAACTAGAACCTTATACCTAGTACTTTTGATTGTTTTTCAAAGTATTCACCACGAAGCTTAATACACTTTTCCATTCGCTCATACCAGGTATTATAACATTTATTCCACTCTAAAGTGGGGGTGTTCAAAATGGCTGACTTAAAAGCGTCGACTGCTTCTTCACCGGACTGGAACCTTTGACCACGAAGACTTTTCTTAATTTTAGGAAATGTAAACAAATCTTTAGGGTTTAGGTCAGGACTGTATGGAGGATGGTCAAGAATTTCTACTTTTTCCTGCTTCAAATACTCAATCGTTTGACGAGCGCTGTGTGAGCTTGCGTTGTCGTGGTGCAGGATGATGCGTCGCTTTGAGTTAGAATTTCGAAGTTCGGCGATGACTTGTGGTAAACACACTGTGGTATATACCATTCTGCGTTAACCGTTCTACGTTCTTCAAGTGCAATAGTCGCAACATGGCCGGTTTTTCCAACGAACGTGGCCACCATCTTCTTTGAAGTGCTTTGAGAACGAACAACTTTAGTCGGCTTTGGCTCGTCTTGGAAGACCCAGATTGTAGATTGTTGTTTGGAATCAGGATCGTAGGCATAGATCCAAGATTCGTCACCACTGATGATATCGTAGACGTGATTTGACTGTCCTCGGTTGAACCTTTGCAGATTTTTCTTACACCATCTGACGCGGGCCGCCTTGTGATCGTCGGAAAGCAGATGCGGTATCCAACGGCAAACTAGCTTTCTCACACCAAGCGTTTCATGCAAGATCTTCTGAATGGTTGTCCTTGAGATGCCTAATAGAGCCTCTATCTCTCGATACGTCACATGACGATCTTCGAGAATTAGTTGTCTCACAGCAATGATGTTATCTTCCGGATTTTGGGCGTCCTTCGCTAGATTTGTCACCAACACTAGTATGTCCACGCTGGAATTCTAAATACCAGCGTTCGACAGTCCACAGACATGGGGCTTCATCACTGAACACAGATGTTAGCTCTTCAAAACACTGAAGCCGTGTCAGGCCTCTTCTAAAGTTGTAGAAAATTATTGCACGAACATTTTCCTTAGAAAGATTCATTTTCGTACGTAACCTGGCAGATTCCAATCGACGCTGTGACTAAACAATAGCATTAATCCTAATACTTTCAACTGTTTTGAGATTCCAAATTTAAACACATTCGAATATAGAACAATTCCAAATTCAAAATTGCCGGGAAATATGGAAACGACAGAACGTCATGATTTACTACATTGCTTTGAATAAGAACCTAGACTGCAAGAGCAAGCGAAGCGAGCTCGAAAATTTTTGCACCCCACTCTAAAAAATCTTTATTTTCTCGAATTTTTGCAACTTTGTCATCTAGTGGATGGCTATGTGGTGCAAGGGGCGCCTAAATCCTCTCAGCGTCTCAAATTTATCGATCTATGATACGACAATCGAAAAGGGGCGTCAAATGAGACGCTGAAGAAGGCGCCTCTGTAGTCAAAAGCGTTTCGCGGGGCGCCTTTGGGACACAATAGGGAATATGCATGTGATTCAAATATGGGTCAAATATTTTTTTTTATAAACTATGTTACTTCAGAATTATGCCTCCATCAATATTTTTGAATAAAATTTCTTTTTGAGCGAGAAATTAATTTTTTTAAAGTACGAAAAAACTGTGGGTAATTCAAATACTTGAAAAGGCTAAGAGCGGATGTGACGTAACAATCCGGAATAGCAATCAAAATGTCAGTGTCAAGTCAATGTCAAACGTTCATAGAAAAAGGAGTGTTTGACGTTGACTTGACAGTTGCTTGTCTGTTTTCACGGAGTGAGACGTCACCACACCAAGCGCGCCAAATGGAGGGCGTTTAAATAGCCCGGATCGGTTGGATATTTTTAAACATTTTTTTAAATACTTTAAATTGCTTTTTTGCCGTCGAATTTTTTTTAACTATTATTTGACGCTAAAAACTATCGAATAAAAAAATAAATAAAATACATGCATATTCCCTATTCTGTTATCGTCTGAAACTGCGTTGCTGACAGAATAGTGCATTGCTAGAAAGCTGTAGCTGTTTTTACAACCAATCAGAATCCAGACGTCAGAACGTCGCCTGGCAGGGTTGCGACGATAGGATCCCGAAAGGGATACCGGGACCTTGGCAACAGGCAACTGAAGGAACACGGGTGGGTTTTAGTCAGTAAAAGTCTGACACGCCTTTTCGCTCCGCCCAGAGCGGCAGAAGTCATTGGATGATTTCCAACCATAAAAAAACGCTTTAGAACGTGCGGTAAACCCTGCATGCCGGTTACGGGAAGTACAATATCAACAACAAAGGTTTTTGTTTCTAAAACTTTTGACCAAAGAGTCGCTCATCCGCCTCATTATTATTGTTATACATGTCACACAGGGCCATGAGCGATAACACGCTGTTTATCACATCCTCTAATCGTTGACAGCATTGCTATATGCAAAAGATTTATGCTAGACGATTTACTGATTATAATTCTAGAGTTCTAGACGTTAACGTTCAGTAGTTATGGGAAATCATTAAACGTCGGCGTCGTTCAGCTGCTTTACATAACGGAGCTGTTTTGTAAAACGGCTAGCGGTAGTAGCGGTTATGTAAAACAGTGGATTCGAGATCCATCACCATCTGCGAGAGGTAGGTACATATCAACTATGCATATACAGATTCGCACGTAGGTGGTTACTCAAGCGTCTTGTTCAGTCTAACATCTATGAATCCAGTCCAGCCCACACATTTTTCGCCATTCAACGCATTATCATCCATGATGGCGTGGCGTCCTTTTGCCTGTACTGTAGGTATGCTTCCTTTTGTCACGATAGATAAGTCTGGTCGTTTGTTTTGAAAAGGATTCTAAACGTTGGTCAACTTAGGACAAGTTACGACCGGAAAAACGCCACCAGATAAAAAGTATTTCTTTAAAATTGCAAATTAGATAGGTAGGTCCTGTTCAAATATGTCGTTGGTCGGCTGTCTGTTGTAGCTAACAACTCTGTTGAATTCAATGTACTTACACCTGGAGTCGATGACGGCATAAGTACCTATTGACGATCTGCTGGACAATGCTAACCGTTGTGATGCAACGTGGTAAGCACGGGGTGGTGTGCGGTGAAGCGAGACACTCAATACTCAATACTCAATATCTTTATTGCGTTCCAAAATGTACATATGTAAGTTTACATGAGCTGGTGGTTTGTAATGAAGACACAATTTTGGACCCTGTCGGGCACAGCATAGAATAATAAATGGGAGAGAGGAGGAAGAGCACTGAGTGTTTACTTCTAATACTAAAAATATTTATTGCACATTACGTTACTGTTTCTAATACGTAATACACTTCAGTAAGGTTTACAGTAAAATTAGATCATTCGCGTAGCTTGCTTCACCGATTGGTCGAGCTTAGCGTTCGATCAGCCACACTTTTCTGATCACCGTTTCATCTGAAGGTAAAACTGGCAGTTGATGGGCGCTTTTAAACGCCTAAAGTAAGGATGATTTTGGAGAAATTAGAAACTGAATTAGGAAGTTAGGTTACCTACATAAAGATAATCGGTATGATGGCCGGAAGGAGGAAATTCAATAAATTTCGTCCTTCGATCAATAATAGTACTATTGATCGAAGATTTCGTCCCACAAAACAAGGTTTGCTCGTGGCTATAACAGACGCACAGTTCAATCGAAGGTTAAGTTACGCTTGCCGCGGTCGGTTCGTGGATGGCTTACCATCCATTATATCTTGAGACACCTCCGTGCCTCGGAAAGCCGGCTCTCATTCGTACAACTTTGACAGCCGTTACGGGTAGTCAGAAGCCCAAGTTTGACAACCAGTCCTACCAAGGGATATCGTGTTACCCAGTAACTGGGCTGTGGAGGTCAGTTAAGAGGAAATAGGTTCGGTCCCCTCACGATACAAACGGTCTCGCCTGTTTTCTCTCTGGTTTATGACCTTAGCAATAATTTTTTACAGTAAAATTAATATCAACTAAGTAGTTCTATGCCCTTATTTTCCGTTTTGATGATAAATTATCTGTAGGAACACTAGAACCCTCAGAAAAACAATTGCCTGTTTAGACCGCTGTAATAAGAGCCGTAAGAGGCCTATTATAAAAATTTGACAACTATTAATGAAAATAGAAAACCATAGGCCCACAGTAAATATCCTTCTTAATCAATTTATAAAATATCTTTCAAAATGGTCCAATATTGGAAGAGGAAATAAACGAGAGCCGAACCTAGAAAGAAAGAAAGAAAATACGTTTATTTGCGGTAAATATGACGCAAAAACAAGAAAAGAAAATAACCACAAAGTATAAATAAAAAGGTTGGGGGAAACATGCGTCACATCCACGCAAAACGGCTATCACTCAGCATTATGCTGCGACCCTATGCAAAACAGAGCCCCGAACCTCTTAGAACCCTTAGAACCTCGAATTATGACTTTTTGTATGGAGAAAAAACCGACCCTATTTCCTCTTAAGCAATCGCTCCATGTAGGTATATTCAGATACATCTTGTTAGACTGGAAGCCGACCGACCCCAATGTAGTTGGGCAAAGTCTAGGTAAATCGATTGATTGAAAAAATCCTAGGTATGTTATTTAACTGAGATTAAACGGACTCACTTTTTATGTTATAGGTACTTACTTCGCTATTATATTACCATGATAACTAACCAGGCGGCCAAGTCTACTAATTTACAAACGTGTCAGTGGTCTCACAATGATCAGTTTTTGACAGATATGCCATATAAAATCTGTCAAAAACTCATCATTGTGAGACCACTGACACGTACGACACACACAAATAATAGACTTGGCCCCCTGAACTTAAGTTCTGTACCGTTTCTGCTAGTGAAATACTATGCCCGAAGCAAATGCACATTAGCCATTTTATTCGCTGATATAAAACATCTGTAATTCCTGTGCTCGGTCAAGGCTGCTTCTTCAACCTTAAGACCATTGAGAAAAAAAAAGAGTTTTTCCAAACCCAAAAGTAGCACACACAAACCACTCTTTTATAAAGTAGTCCTATTTTATTTTTATCAGAGAGTGCGTTGGAATTGCACAACTTAATTCCGCCAAGCCGATAAACACCACCGCTATGGTGTAGATTTGATCCATATCCATTTACTACGCACAAACTGCTTCGGTAACACTTTCATTGTGCGTAAGTACCGGTAAGCAGTGGAACTCCCGATAGCTATAACCTGTGTAGTTTTCAAGCCTCATGTAAATAGATTACCTATCTATTTACTTCTAGGACAGCGTGCACCATCATCAGCCGCATCATCGGTTACCTTCAGGTGAGATAGTGCCAAGGGGTGCCGGTCAGCAGCCGCTATTCACTAGGCAGATATGTCGCGCGACGTCGCGGTCGCATGTCTAGCGACATCGAGAACGATGAAAAAGGTCGTGCGACAAGACGTCTGGCGACGTTAGTAGTATAGTGAATACGAGGCTTCTGTGAACAGTCGACGTAACCGTAGATCTATGATACTCGTAGTAGATTGCGGTAACTTAGAACTACGAAAACAACCTTTACTGCTACGTTACCTACCATGGTTGACTGTAGTAGGTACCACGTATTAGTAGTCGTATTTACCCACAGGTTTTTGTTTTTTTTTAAATAGGTTGGTCTTTTTAAAAAATAACAAAAACCTAGTACCTAGACTGTGTTAGGTAAATAAATATATTTCGTTATCTTATAGACAGCATCTTACACTTACCTACCTACTATCGATAAGTACTAGAAGATCGCCGAAAAGTTAGGTAGGTACCAAATACGCAGTTCAAATAAAAAATCCAGAGGTTAAAGGAAATTGAATTCATATTTTTAAAGACTACCTTCCTCCCTTTGTCAGACACAAAAGAGTTTAAAACCCAGTGATCATCTGCCTAGCATTCTGTCGAGATCGTCTAATTTAAAATTGCACTAAACATTTTAGTTGAAAAACATGTTCTCCCATACGGAATGTGTGAGAACATGTTTTTGTAACTGCAAATGTAAGTTGGTCGATTATTACTCGTTAACTTGTAAAGCCTAGTTAACTTCGTTAACTTGTAGTTACTGTGCTAGTTTTCCTTCTAATTTCGTTTTATATTACTACTGCCGTGATTTTTTTCACATATCCAGAACCAACTAATACTGCGCAAACGGATCCCTGGATCCAAAAATATTTACTTATTTATTTATTTTATAAACGACCTTTTCAACGACTCTTCCACAATGGGATAGATGAGAGAGAATAAAAAATATCCCCACTTTACGTGTATGTACCTACAGTAAAAAAAAGTCTCTGAGCTAAGCCGTGGACGGACAGACAGACGGACATGGCGAAACTATAAGGGTTCCTTGTTGACTACGGAACCGTAAAAAGCTAGGTAGATGATAACTTAAGGGTGCGTTTCCACTGAACCGGAAACTAGCGGAGACGTGCAGGAATCGTCCAATCACAGACGAGACGACAGCCGTCATGATGATTTCAACCATTGTGATTGATCGATTCCTGCAGGTCTCCGCAAGTTGCTTTAGTGGAAACGCACCCTTAGGGTTCTGAAATGAAGCATGTTTCTTCGGAAAGGTGGAGAAGAATAAGACGCTTGTATAGGTAGGTACCTACTAATCTAATACCTACCAACCTACAGTTGGTCATGCTCCCATAGCATCGCACCAATAAACTAAATTACAATACAACTAAAACCGTGTTGAAAATAAAGGGAAAGATATAATTCCCAGTTTTCCCAGGGTGTGTGTTCGTTAATGTGCGCTGACCATCTAAGGGCTGGTTCACAATACCAAGTTGTTGAACTGACAGTAGACAGCTCAGGCGTAGCTAGTCCAGGGGGATGCGCTAAGGTAGCCCGCGAATTTCAAATTTTCTTACGTTTTTTGCAATTTGCAGGTCAGTGTTTGGTTGTATATTGACTAAAATATCATTCGCAACCTTATCAAATATGACGACAGAATTATTTCGTTTATTTATTTTCTTTCTTATAAGTTACATTTTTAAATATTTTTATAAAATCATAAAAAAAAACATTTAAAAATATAAAAAATAGGAACCCACGGGTATCGGGAACAGGGTCCAAGCTACCGGTGGTCAGGGCAGGGTGACTACAGAATTATAATGATTAGAATCAGCAATACAAATCCTGTTAGAATCATCCTGAAATGTCAGGATTTCATGAAATAGTCATTCAATACACTTTCATGAGCTTAGAGAGTTGTATTGCTGATTTTAATGTTTATAATTCTGTAAATTCATATTTGTTACGAGCGCTAATAATATTTAGATCAACATACAACCTGATACTGACCTGCAAATTGCAAAAAACGTAAGAAAATTTGAATTACGCGGGCCACCCTAGCGCATCCCCCTTAAGGGCTCCATTCAAAATAATATAAGGGGGAATAAAATAGCACTCTGAGTCGGGAGGTTAAGCGGTCATTGTGACTAGACCGAGCGAAGTGAACTAGAAAATTGCAAGAAGAGTCTTGGATACACGATACGTTTTCTCTCTAAAACATGATCTTCAGGATTGTACACACGGCTACACATCAAGCTATACAATTCCTGTATATGCTGACCTCGCATTGTACGGAAATCCTATACAATGCGAGATCAGCATAAACTGGAAATGTTAGCATGTTAAAAAGTTCAGTTATTATAAATCAATAAATAACAAAAACTCCGCGATAGCATGCAGGTTAACAGCTAGTAACATAATATAAATAAATGAGTAACTACTTTAAATATCATAGATTCAAAAATTACGTTATAAGTTATAACCCAGATTACCTACGTTATATTATGGTTGATGGTAGCGGGTGCAGCGCTAGGAGTCAATGACTTTTCCTCGGCTATTATGTAATAATGCCAGTAGTACGTTCCCGTGGTTGGTATACATATTTTCCGACATCCACGCGGGCGGAAGCCGCGGGCAAAATCTAGTTAGGTAAGTAGGTATGTATAAAACGTTGTTTAGGTATTAAGTACCTAAGTACTGATTGTGGGAGAAAATTTTGGTCACATTACAATTAATCTATTACGCACGCATACAGTACCTCGTAATTTTGGTTTGTTTTGAATGTACAGCGGAAGTGTGACTGTAATTTACGTAGTTTTAATTATTAACGGGATAAAAGATTACCTATATTAAAATTACAGAAATCGATTCTAAACAAACTACTTTCAAACTTTGCATTGATTCTGTTACACAATACACATTGTAACAGAAATATATTTTTAAACATAATTACCTATTCCGCAATTGAACCATTATTTACTAGCAACAAGACGCGGACTGTTAGCGAGGGGAGCAATAAAAGAGGGGACTGTATTTTAGGCAATGGTTTATTTGCCGTCGATCGTTACAATTTATAACTGTCCCGGACAAACAATTAAATGATTAAAATAAGAGAGGAATATCGTCTGTTGCGGTGGAGTCCGTGGAAGCGAGTGGCACAGAGCACTATGGCGAGTGGTCTCAGGCCGAGCCGTGTCGCAGACGCGCCGCATCTCAGCTTGTCGATGACGCGTTGATCACGCAGCCTGCTCATGCTGACCGCGCGCAAGGTGTTGGGTTTGATTCCCAACACGGACTGACTACCTATATGTTACTATCGTTCATCTCAACTTGTGCTTAAATAGTGTTTCTGCTTAGGTACTGTATAACCTGCACCCTAATGCGTAATACACGATCAATGACAATCTGTTTCATTTTGACAGTTCAACAATATTCATTGCGTTATTGACGTTGTTGAGCAGACTAATTTTTCGAACATATGAAGCAATAGATTAACAACATCCTTCAAAATGATTCAGATTATGATTGATCGGTTACCCAAATAAGGTGCCGGATAATATACGACGATTACTCTCATGTATATGTAGCCAAGATAGATAGATCGAATACTCTTTATTATGTACACCATAAAAATTACAGACACATGCTATTTCACGTTGCAGATTTTGGTACTTCCAATACATACCAGTCTGGATGAAATATAAACCTGCATTAGATATACTGAGATCAAAGTTGTACCTACAGACAGAAACCTAATTATTATTAATATCCTCTAAAAGTTATGTTATTAAATGCTCGTCATTGTAATTGTTACAGTACGGACGAAGACGCGCGCCAAGCAATGATGCTGGACGGTGGAAAGATCAAAGAGATCCAAGTGAAGCTGTTACTCAGCTCCCGCTCAGAAATGCACAAGGTGATCGAAGCCGCGCGGCAGAGCGTCCCTCTGCTCCTGGCCGCGCCCGCGCCGCCGCCCGCCCCCATGCCCGTGCCGCCAACCGCGCCGGCGCCTGCTCCTGCCACTATACCCCCTGTTCAACAACCTCTCAGCATTTCCGCCCTGAACCCATTCTCCACTGCACTAGGTAACAATCCACTCTCAAGCTTCGGCATCCCTGGGATCGGTAATCCCCAAGAAATTCCACAACCCGCCGTCATTGAACCACCCGCACCTCTTGTCAGCCCAACGTCTAATAACACTCCTAACGCTGACGAGGATAAAGATGATGAGAAGTCAGAACGAAAGCGCAGCAGGGAGGACAGGCGGCGCTCCCGAACACGCTCCAGGTCACGCGACAGAGACAGGAAAGATCGCAAGAGAGACCGCCGCGACAGGTCCCGCTCCCGCGATAGACGCCGCCGTGACCGCAGCCGCAGTCGAGACCGACGCGACCGCAAGCGAGACAGGAAAGACCGCAGCCGATCCCGCGACCGGTCACCATCGCGCCGATCCCGCGACCGCAGAAACAATGAGCATAGAACTCCTGAAGGCTCCCAGGAAAAGGCGATCGTTATTCTGGATGGCCCCCCTTTACTCGGTCCACCAGCTTTTGGAAATGCAAAGAATCCAAACATACAAATGCCTCCGCAACAGATGATGCCTCAAAACAATATTATACAAAACAACCCCTTAGGTCGCGACTCGCCGATGACGCGCTTCAACGATTCCTCCATGGCCGACGCATTTACGAAACTGCAGGAGCTCGGCAAAAAGCGTAATCCGAATGCATTCCAGGGTGATCAGAATGGCGGTGGAAGAATGCCGAGTCCTTCAATGCGCGGTGGTATGGGCCGCGGCGGAAGCACCTTCCGGCGGGACGGACGTCAAAGTCGTTTTGCTGACGCTGATCAACAACGAGACTGTAGCGTCGCTATCAGGAACGCACCGAACCATACTAGTTACGGCGACGTCCGACGGTTCTTTCCATTTTTGATCGATAAACATGGTATCAAAATGATTAATGATAATATGGGACGTCGAACAGGAAATATCTTTGTGAGGTTCTGTGATCCTCGCTCGAAACAACTAGCATTGCAAAACAAGAACAACGAGTTGAAGGGTGCTCAAGTAATCGTAGAAGGGCTTGATGATGAAACTTATGAGGCAGCGGTAGACTCATTCCTTCCATACCGCCAAGATAATGATGAAGAAGATGCACATCTGACTGCGCCTGCTCCTCCAGATATGCGACGTGAAAACGTGCGCTTCAATGTGCTTAAATTAACAGAACTACCACATTTCGTCAAAGAACACGATATAATAAAGGCTTTCAGCGATTTTTCTCTGCTCTCTATTATGGTCAACGACTGTCGTATGACTAGAACTAAAATTGCCTATGTGCAATTCGTAAAACCCGAAGACGCAAAATTAGCAATAGACAGAAAAGAAAGATACATTTTTGGGAGAAGACAGCCAACAATAGTTCCTGTTACCGAAGAAGAGTATGAAAAAGAGAAACAGAAGGGTCAGGGTCAGCCGCCACAAGAGCCGCCGAGCAAACCGCCTCAGAAGGAGAGTCCACCGCCCGAGGTGGCACCGCCGCGGGACCCACGCCAAAGGCGGCAATTCGAAAACGGACCTGGAGGACCTAAAGGAGGTCCGCAGATGCAAGCGCAACCCCAAGGATCACCTTTTTTCACGCCTCCGTTTGCGCAGCAGCAAGGCTTCCCAGGACAGTTCCCCGGCCCACAGTTTGGAGGATTTCCAGGTTCCGGTCCGATGGATCCCCGAACAGCTGCTTCAAACTGGGTTAACCGACAGCAATTTTCTAACCAAATCGATCAGATCTCTAAGCCTCAAAATAACGCCATCCCGACCGACATGGAAGACGAACCTCTCGACTGCGCTCTTATGAAAGGTCTACCTAGAGATGCAACCGACAGAACCATCGTCACCTTCCTATCAGACACGAACGCAGTGCCGGCTCGAATACATCTAATGCTGGATACGAACGGAATGCCGTCCGGAGACTGCTTCTGTGAATTTAGATCTGCACAGGAAGCGAGGTTGGCGACCACTAAACACGGACAAAACCTTGAGGGATGTCGTGTAACTGTGGACTTGGTGCCGCGCAGTGTAGTTGAGGAAGCTTTAGAAGGACCTAAGCAGCCTGAAATACGGGAAGGAATGCTCGGTAACATTTCTCAACAGCAGCCGCAGTTCTTTGAGCCCATGCAGAGCGGGCGGGGGGGAGGGTTCCGCGGCGGGTACCGGGGGCGCGGCGGTGGAGGCGGTGGCTTCGACAGAGGGGGCTTTGATCGAGGCGGTTTCAACCGCGGCGGTTTTGACTCAGGACGAGGTAATTATAGAGGGCGAGGTGGCTTCAATGAGAGGGGTCGCGGTTTCGATCGAGGTCGTGGTGGGGGTCGCGGAAGAGGCTTCGGTCGCGGCGGCTCAGGCGGGGGCTTCGACAACGGTCGCATGGAGGACGACCACGACCCCGCTCTCGACGACTTCGGAGCTCCCGGCTGCGTGGTGTCCATGGAGAATGTGCCGTTCCGCGCTTCTATAGATGACATCATGGACTTCTTCTCAGACTTCGAACTGAGTCAGGACGATGTGATCAGGCGGTACAACGAGCGCGGCCAGCCGACTGGCGACGCTCGGGTCGCGTTCCGCACGCCGTTCGACGCACAGCGCGCCGTCAAGACGCGCCACATGGACATGATCCAAGACAGACGGGTCAGTTTGTGTATTCTATAGTATAAAGCCAGGAGCTTATCCGGCTCCGAATCGGACTAGTTACTATCAGTGTAAATATTTAAACTAACCTAACTCACTAAGAGTTTCAGTGTGTGAACTTTGCCCCTATGTAAGGGTTTAAGGAATTTTAAAGTTCGTTCGTTAATCCTTGCAATAATAATTGCATATCTGTAGCGACGTAAAGGACATTTATATAATTATTTAGGTAATTAAATTTAATAAAAAATTAGTTTTATAATTAAATTCGGAGTTTTATTTCTCAAACGCAACACAGTATTACTGAAGTTTACAATAATATAATTTGTGTACAAAAGAGAGCATTTTAAGAACAACTGGCTGTGTCCAGGAGAGACAATAAAACACAAATTAATTCCATCAATTTTATGTTTAATTATTCGCTTTAGGTACATAGTCTTATTTTAGTATCCCTTTGACTAGAACTTTGTTATACAAACTAAAGTTCGACATACCATAGCTCCACCTGGACACGAAATACATTTTATTCATTACATATTATACACAATACAAGTATATACACAACATACATGCAGTTTAATAATATTCATATTAGTAACGAAATTTTATTCGAACACATCAATTCTTGCATTATTAATTACAGATAGTAAGTACCATCCACGAAAACGCGCCCCACTCTCACTGTAAGCTGTACTTTAGTACGGATCGGAGCGGGGTGGGGCGCATCTTCGTGGATGGCACTATGTATACATAAATACGGAGGTTCGAACTGAAGTTCTTAACGCGGTCACTTGTTAATGAAAGGTACCCCTATTTATTACACACAGTAAGGACAACAAGCACAACGACTGTATCTCTAGAAAAACGAGACATTTGCAACAATTTGAATTATACTTATACAATAGCAAGGCAAAAATATGAAAAGAGCACCGCATGCATTAATATCAGTCGATCAACTTTTAGTTGAATCAAACAAAGATCATCTTTTGAAAGCATGCCATCAATACAGTTTTCATTCAATTCGCAAAGTTGACCGCTTTTTAATTCGCCTCGTGAGAACGCCGCTTTATAATATTTATGACACATTTATCATAATGAAGCTTACTAAATTGAAAACAGTCCGAAAATAATAGTTAAAAATACAAAACGTAAAAAAAAAAGCACTAACAAGATAGAATGTGAAAGTAGTATGTAATGGAAAGTTGAAGAAATGCGTTCACAGAAGAGATCAAACCGTGAATTATAATAAAATTATAAATCTCAATCATACCTATAACAAATAGACGTTACATGCATTTCAAACATATAAGTAAATGAAACATTGACCAAGCGTAACTTGCAAGTAAATAGTTTTTTTAATCCAGAAATTATTTTCTAACTAATAAAGCCAATGGAAGAAAGGGTTTTCTGAAATGACGTTCACTAGGTGGCAGCACTGAGACGTCAGGTCCGGGCATCTGTCCAAAGTGTCAAAGCGCCTTTTCTTAAGGGCTACTTTTTTATGATCCGATACAATATCGAATTTATTTACTACACAATAAGGTACATGCGCTGCGCAGCACCGCGCATCTCAGCGTACTTTGACACGTGTCAACACTCGCACTGAAATTATACCTTTTCGTGAAGAAAATAAGTGCGATAATTGTTAAAAAGTGCGCGCGGCGTCGCGTCGCTTCACGTCGCGGTCTGAACTGACCCTTAGCCGTGACTGAATGATGAACAAAAGACAGAAACGAAGGATGAACATCATAATAGTGCTCGGGGACACGATGCCGTCACCGCGCCGCCGCCACACCGCTAGTATTACTTTAATTAATCAAGCGGAGACGATACAGTGGCGGTGGCGCGGCGGCGATGTCGTGTATACGAGCCCTTATTCATTGTCGAAATGGAAGACCTCTTGTCAAAGTGGCGCCAACTGGTGGCGTGAATTTTCATAAAAACCCTCATTGAAACATTATAGGACCTTATTTAAAGTCATTGTTTTCGTACAAGAAATCATGAAAACTAACTAGGTAATTTGAAAGAAAGTATGCACTCGATCAACTTCTATTTCCAAAATATATTACAACTGCATAAATTCCTTAGCCGTAGACGACAATATTCGACCGAATAGCTTATTCTAAAACAATATTGTGATGCGATAAACTTAATAGATATAGTGACAAACTTCAGACGAAATATAAATTAATGGGTATTTTCAACAAAACTAGCTGTCCCACCCCTTATTATGATACATAAAGAGAGTGCATTTATAAGGCACAATGTTTTCTGACAACACTTTACGGAATTAAAATACTACCCGGGCGTAAATACTAGTAGTTGTATTTATTTATTTATTTAGTAGTATTTTTTTTTGCATTAGAAAGAAACGACACTATCACACAATATGAGTGACAGAGACGCCATCTTGAACTCTATTAGTATTGAAACTAAGCTTAACAAGTAATGGTGCCAACATGACGTCAAGGGACAAGTTTTAGTGAACGGTCAAGATCAGTACAGTACAGTGTGTTCATTATGACTTGACCCGTGACGCGATAAGTAGCACTGCATTTTTCGGTCTTAGTTTAAAAAAAGAAAACGATGACTGACAGAACGAGGGCATAGACAAGTGAAAATCGCTTCGAAAGCGTTTCATATTTCTACGACCTTCAACAGAATTGACATAAGCTTTTCGATAGCTTATGTCAGTCCCATAATAATATAATATCTTTGCCTTTTCCATCATCGTTATCGCTTATAGAATGTCACTTTGTCTAAGGTACTTTGTTCCTTTCAAACAGACCACCCGCCATCTAATATCTTCACCACCCTTGGTTAACTGGTAGAGAATAGAGAATGCCTTAGGCATTAAGTCCGCCTTTGTACCTTTTTTGAGTACGGAATGTTTAAATACATAAATAGTACCACCAATCACATAACTGCAAAATTCAGTGCTACCAATCGCGTCACGGGTCAAGTCATAATGAACGCAGTCTTCGATGCTAAATATGCCTTATATTCGGCCGGGTCCTGTAATTTCTAACAGAAGTCATCAAGGAAGTGTTCAATACAATTTTGTTGAAAACAACCCGAGTGCATATAGCAAAGTGCAGTAGCTCTTAAACCGTAACGTAACTAAGATATAAAATTAAAAACAATAAGTTACACGCATGTGTCAGATATTTGGATGTAAAGCGACCCGCACCGCTGTCGGATTAACTAAGCTTCGGTTTTGTTAAAGAATTACTTTTTATCGTAATGTCTGTTACAAAACTATCTGGTACAAGTGTAAACAAATCATTTGTTCACATTTTCAACAGATACCTTTAGCAACTAGTACCTGCTTGACCACTGCCTTTACGATTATTGATGGAAGTGCCCTGAGTTAGGGTAACCGCGAGGGTAAGGCCGCGTCCTTTTTAAAAGCGATGATCGCGCATACGTCACTTTTGTTCGTTGAACCAGAACGCGTGTTCGCGCCGACAGAGGACGTTTTCCCGTTTTCCGAACAAAAACTGACATAATATGTACGCGACGATCGCGTATTCGCGCGGCGATCGCTTTTAAATAGGACACAGGGCCTGCCTTCTAACAAAGAAACTGACAAAGCCTGGCTTAGCAATGAATGTTATGGAGTTCATTTGGAGAGGAAGTGTCAACTTTTAGCTTTATTCTAGGACCCTTCAAAGGAAGGTGTATGAGCTATATGGCAGTAATAACACTTTGCAATCACATACATATTAGATAACAAGGAGGAAATATTATTGACTAATATTTTTTTCCTAAGGCAGTGGTGTCGCTGGTATGCACATAAATACTTAAACAACTATTAAATACTATTAAAGTCTGCATTACTGCATATTATTAAATAGTGTGGAATTGTACGGAAGGTGAGACATTTCAATAGACAATAAACTATTTAAATGTCATAAACGTTCATAACGTTTACGAAGACACTCGAATGATTATAAATTACTATTTTATTATTGTTTTTCTCAAAAAAACTGTCCTTTAATTAAATTTTATTGAAATTATTCGCATTAATTATCATTTAAATTCATAAATAGACATACAAAATATATTATTTGTAGTGCTACAAGAGCAAGTTCACATTTTAACTGATATTAACAGAAAGTTTATTACCTAAATTCTAATAAATACATATTATAGACGTTATTATTATAATAAATGTAGAGTAACAGTAAAGAGTTCCAAAACTGCCGTAGTTAAATATATATTTTTGGGCTGGCACTCCCAAGCCGTATTTTCTGTACAAAAAAATTAAAAAGACCATAAAATTGAAATCTGAAATGTTTTCCTGCTTTTTATGTAAATCAGTCGAAATCAAAACTGTATGAATTATAGAGCATTGTTTTAATAATTAATAGGTACAAACGGAATGCAGTTATTATAATCAGAATTCAAAAATATTTGTGAAGGTACGGCGTTAATACTTTTTATAGAAAAATTACGGTATTATGGAACCCAACTGCGTAGAAGAACTGTTTGATGGTTATGCATCGCGCATTTGTCAAGCGGGCACAAAATACGCTTACAGTCTTGTCACTGTTATTTTACCTCCGACAGCAGCGACCCAATAGCAATCTTATTGCAACGAAAATAAACATCACTTTTAGTTTGACAGACTTGGCAATAGCAGCAACCCAATAGAAACCTTCAATTTGCCTAGCCTCTTCCCAACTATGTTGGGGTCGGCTTCCAGTCTAACCGGATGCAGCTGAATACCATTATTTTACATGGAGCGACTACATATCCGACCTCCACAACCCAGTTACTGGGAAGAATGATATCCCTTGGTAAGACTGGTTGTCCGACTTTTGGGCTATTGACCCGTAACGATTGTCAAAGATCTACGAATGACAGCCGGGACCAACGGCTTAACCTGCTTTCCGAGACACGGAGGGGTCTCGATATAGTGGATAGTCACCCATCCACGAACCGACCGCGGAAACCGTAGCTTAACCTTCGATCGACCCGTGAGGCTATTATTTAGCCACGCGCCCCTTCCCAATAGGAACCTTATTGCCACGAAAATAAAGATCACTGAGTGATGAATCAGAGGTGAAATAACTGTGAAAAGACTGTACAGTCATTTAAGAGGAAATTTGGTCGGGAAGACTTTTGAAAATTAGGTATTTGAAGAAACTCTCGCTGTCGCTAGCGTTCGCGTTCGGTCGCTATTCGTGCGATAAGGACAGCTGTAGATCCAACTGAATAGCCTAAGTAAAAAGTCATAATTCGAGGATCGGCTCTCGCCTATTTCCTCCTCCAATATTGGACCAATTTAAAAGATATTTCATAAACTGAATAAGAAGGATATATACTGTGTCCCTGTTTTTATTTTTTCATTAAAAGTTGTCAAATTTGTACCCTATTGTACAAATTTGACCTCTGTTGACAGTGGTCTAAACAGACATTTTTTTAGCATTTTCTGAGTGCTTCTACAGATAATGTATCATCAAAAAGGAAAACATAGGGACATAGAACTAGTTGATATTTATTTTACTGTAAAAAATCATTGCTTTAAGGTCATAAACCAGCAAGTAAACAGGCGAGAGCGTTTGTATGTAGAAAAGACCAACGTTTCCTCTTAAGGGTCTGGGTCGCCATTTTTATACGCAGCCGGGTTCTTGTAAAAACTGTTTGAAAAAATCTAGTCCAACTACGTGGTCCCTGTTATAAGTCGTGGGCCGAATACAGAGTTTTTTACTACTTTTCGGGGTTCCGTTACGTACTCAAAGGGTAAACTTAGGACTCTGAGTAGAAATTCAGTTTTTGAAGTAAAAATTTCTTTAGGCACGTTGGCACTTTTTGGGTGAACAAAAATCATGGAACTCGCGTCATCGTCACGCTTGAAATGATTTGTTTTTTTTAGCGCCATCTACCGTCTACCGTTTGAATTACCTTGAGGTTACGCATTGTTGCCTAGTTTTCACTTCTATCGGCAGTCCCCGAAGTCTGCCCCGTTTTTTTTGCACCAACAATTATTCAATTCCTAAATCCATTACTTATCGTGAAAGCGTTATTTTGTTAAATTTATTTGTGACTCGAGTACTCTTATGTCGGCCCACAAGTATTCTTGAACTACAAACAGCTACAATTTGGCTTACCAAACGAACCTAAGTTTGGTCCGTCCCACTGTAGAACAACTTACGACTAAACATTGAGCTTACGCTAGATATTTATAAACATTATTTTAAACATTGATTAGGAACCATTCGTAGGTTGCGTCACACTAAAAAAAAGACTAAAAACAAGCATATTTGTTTGTCTGTGTGTGTTTAATTTATCGAAATACAGGGGCCAGATTTAAAGGTGTGGAGGCCCTGGGGCAACCAAAAAGTGGAGGCCCCGAAAATTTTATGGAACAGATGAAAAATAAAAATGATTTATTTCGGTTTTCGGTTCCCAGGACAAGAAAAGAAAATTTAAAAAGGTTCCTCGTGAATGTGAAGTCTTTTATCTAATCAAATTGTGGAGGCCCAGGGCCATGGCCCCTGTTGCCCCGCATTACATTCGGCCCTGGAAATACTTAGAAAATGCTCCAGTAGAGTAGCGTTCTTGCAGTGTGACGCTACTTACGTACGGTCATTTAAAAGGAGTGCATTTGTCCGCTAGATGGTGCTAGTGGACACTGACCATAGTAAACAGTATTATAGGCGTAAGCAGTAAGTTTCCATTATGTCTATAATGAACGATAATCAGAAGTAGAAAATATTAAATAAATATTTAAGTATACATTTCCCTTTCTATAGATATATCGGATTAATATATATCTTTGTGCTCATATTATTAATGCTAATTTTGGTATTTTCTTTGAGATAAGTTCGCCGGGTCCACTAGCGCCATTAGCGGCAGTTTCTACAACTAATGCCTCCATATTGTTCTAAGGCTACAAGCCTTGAGGCTTCACTATCCGATATTCCGTTTAATCTCGATAACTTCATCGATTTAAATAGTTAAATATGACTGTATTTTTAGTAATTATTGAACATAACATCATGTTAGTTGGATTTTACATTGATAGATGAATTATTTAGAAGACCGTGTTTTTAAAACAGTTACGCATCAACATATATCGTTGTCATTCAGTACGAATGCTTTACGATTCTAAGATTTCGGCGTATCCACCCAAGTCATATCTAAAGATTTAAATCAATGAATGACGTAACAAATACTATCGTTTACTGGTAATCGCTATCAGTTAAAAAATAAATTGTAGCGTGTGGGGGGTACATGCATGACAGGTTAAGTAGTTGTCGGTACCTACTTGCAACATTAATAACTCAGGAAGTTCTCTTGAAGCTGGTTTAAGCTTTTCGGTAAATTGATAGCATACATTAGCAATCGCCTTTTCAAAGATTTCTCAACTAGCGAGCCCCGAAACATCAAAACAGACTGGACTGTGGTCTGGCCTTGACACGGCCTCATCCCTCGCCCCCCGAACTAGGTACAGCGATTCCGTTCCGTTATACGGTATATTTTTTACTTATGACAAACAGGATCTGAAGTATCGTATGTCTTGACTGCCGAGTCTGTTGATGTTTTGTTGTTATTACTTGCTTTTAAACCCCGATTTCTCGCTATTTTACTATGAAAGCCACACGCGACTTTTTGTCTCTGTCTCACTATCTTTGTCTTTCTATTATAATATACGAGTGTGTAAGAGCAGTGGTGGCCCAGTGGCAACGGCCCCGAGTTATGAGTCGTAAGTCGTGGGTTCCAACCCAGACAGGCGCTTTACTTTGTGTAAATAGTTTCATCACCACTGCTCTCAAAACGGTGAACGAAAACATCGTGAACATGTTCTAGAAAAAAATCGAAGACATGTGACATCTACTAACCGGCACTGGGCTCGCGTGATGGACTACGGCCCACTCCCTCTCACAGAGAGGAGGCTTGTGTCCCAGCAGTGGGAACTTTATAGGCTGATTATGTATACGAGTGTGTGTAAGGAACTTCGCTCCTGCCAGGGGGGGGGGGGGATAATAAAATAATTTTCTACGATGTTTGTTGACCTATCAATAAAAACTTAAAACCATTTTATAATATCTCCAAATAACGAATCAAAAGACGACTAACCTCATGTGCTCTTCATGCAAGCACCTACTGCACGCCACCCACGTCGAGTGTCAACGACGCAATAATATCAAACGGTTCCCTTTATAAATATCCTATAAATTAATTTGTTCTGTCTCTAACGTTAATTGTCACTCACTCTACATAAGATGCGATCAAAATAGAAACGGGAAATCCCTTTTTATTGGTTTTTCGCCATATTCTGACATTTTAGCAGGACTCATCTCAATTCAGTTGCATTAAAATGCATGCGTGGCAAAATATACTAAACTTCGAATGTACTGAATTTGTCATAGAAGCTTTATTTGTAAAAGTCGCGTACTTTTAACTATAAAAGCAAGGGCCCAGTCCTCATTTTGATCGAACATATTCACCGATAGCGATTCCCATCTTCCCTGCCTACCCAATCCATCCCTTAGCGTGAAGCCTCACCCTCCCAAAGCTGAACCTCACAAATACAATATAATACAAACTAAGCTACAGACTGCAACAAAACTGAACGAAACAAGTAAATCAATTTCGCGTTCCATTGCGTATTTTCACCTATAAGTTCAATGGCGCGGCTGCTGTGTTCATAGAATAGCCGCAATGGATGGTGTGCACGGAAAATTGTAGTTTTCTGTGCATAGTATTATGGAACACAGACCTCAACTGTGCGTGGTGTTGGTGTGAGACTCTGGTGTTGTTCTGCAGACGAACGTCTCTACGTGTCCCTGGAAAATAAGTATGGTATGATTAGTCCAATGTTTAGACTGCGATCTACATACATGTTTGAAGACGAAAATAAGCCGTGACACGCGGGAAATTATGTGACAGGCGAGGTAAATTTGAGCATTATTTCTAGCATTGTCGCACAACTGCTAAAACACAAGTACAGTCGAACAAGCTATTTGGTATACATGCAAAATATATTCATTTTCCGCTACACTGTCAAAATTCATTTTAATTGTGTGTGTAATTTAACTTTTTGAGGTTATGGCTTAAGAGAATGACTTTTAAAGACTCACAAAATTGTTTAAAATAGTTGCTAGTTATCTGCCTGTATACCAAATAGTTTGTTCGACTGTACAAGATAAAGACTGGGACACGTGCTTAGTATACGATTATCAATGTCGGCTTAAGAATATTTGTCACATAATAAAGCCACAAACAAATAATGGTGACCGTCCATTTGTCGCCACAGCATCAAACCAGTATTGACTCGCCTCACAATAGACTATTCGAAAGCAAGCTTTAAGCTGTATGGCATACAGTTCATTTTGCTGTATTTGATATCACATCCCCAGGGTTTCCAAACGTTGCGTTCTCGCTCTTTCCCGCTAGGCTTACTGGACATTTACAAATGTTACACTATGCATTTATCATGTGTGCAGGTTTTATGCACTGTATTTATGCAAGTGAAAAGTAATTTATTTGCATTTTTTTAAAGTTCAAGCAAAAAATAAAAGGTACAAATGTGGATTTAATTAAGTAGGTATTCAAAAAGTAGGTACCTAGTTCAAAAGAAAATATTAAAAAGGTAATATAATATCACACCTGTAATCGAAAGGTTAGACAGAGGTATACGTATAGTACAACCACATTTCGCCCGTTATGTTTAAGTCCCATGTAATAGGGAATCACAAATCCAGACTCCGGGCTGCTACTGAGAAATTCTTGATAGAAAACCCCAATAACTTTTCCCGAATAACTTTTCCTTTAAGTTCTGAGTTGAGCTCCACTATTACTGACAAATGCTTGCACTGACTGGACAGGTCCACTCAAATCTGTGTGGTTCTTTCCTCAAAAGACCATTTCAGACCATATGAGGACCATGTAGATAAGAGTATCTACATGGTCCTCATATGGCCTGATCAAGATTATGTCTGGACTTTAAAGGAGACGGTGACCTCTGAGTTTGTTTCGGCCTTTCTTCTCAGAGTAGTCAGATAGGAAACGCCGACATTTTTACAACTTTTTAATATGACGTGTAAAAGTGATTCCAATATCCTATTTACAGAATAAACAATTTCATTTCATTTCGACCTGGGAATCGAACCTCGTGCTATCAAAATTAAAATTCAACTTACTTTCTACTCTTTGATCTAGTCGGTGAGTTGTGGTTAGAGTTGTGTGGACTGTCGCTCAGGTCGGAGCTAGAGCTTCTAATGTCGCCGTCCATCTGTAAATACAATTATTTATTTAATTTAAACTTAATGTATAACAGTGATACATATGTGGATTTCCGTACTGCGCAGGTAATGTTAGGGTATATATAGTGCCATCCACGAAGACGCGCCCCACTCCGCTCCGCTTAGTACAGCTTACAGAACAGTAATGGCGGAGTGGGACGCGTCTTCGTGGATGGTTACTATCTATAAATAAATGGACATGTTTCCCTGTAATGGCTATAGATTGGTGAAACGCATCTCGAAATTTACCACAAATGACCCATCCAAATTTATGCAACGCATAAATTTATATATCCATACGTTTCACTTATCTGTGAAAAAATACTAAGATTCGATATTGAAAACGAAAGTTGGCATCCCGAGCTGCCTTTACACGCGACTATTGCTCGCGACTTCGCGCACGTAAAGGTCGGAAATTATCCTACGGGACCTTAATAGTAGGATTCAAAGTATCCTATGTCCTAAACCAGGTCATGGCCTATCCTAGCATGAAAAGGTGACAGGCCGATATGGATAAATTTCACAATTGTGAAATATATCCATATCTGCCTGTCACCTTTTCAAATGAATAGAATAATTAGAATGATGTTGATACTAATTAGTATCAACATCATTCTCCGTGTACCGTGTATTACGTGGAGGAACGTAGAACTGCCTAATCTCGAAGGATTTCAATATACAGAAAGCGTGTAACCGGGCAATTCAGAGATCCTAGACAAGTGACAATCGCTTCGAAAGCGTTTCGTATTTCTACAACGACTTTCAACAGTATTGACATAAGCTTTTCTATAGCTTATGTCAATCCTATACATTTTTGCCTTTCCCATAGTCGTTATCGCTGATAGAATGTCACTTTGTCTAGGGCCTCAGGTTTCTTAACGCATAACCAAGTCAACCAATATTCTACAGTAAACAATATATATTATGCTTCTTATATATATTATGCAGGTTTAGTTTCGGAAAGAGAAACTAGAGAGGACAAATGCTTATACATTATTTCCTACACACCAACTCAAGGTAACATAACATTTATAGCAATAAACTATAATATAAAATTTTATAGCAAACGCACAATAAAATTTCCACATTCTAGCGATTACAGATTAGTTAGAATGTTTACATTAGAAAAACATAAATAAATCTCGATAGCAAAAAGTGCACAATGTTCTTTCTATACACGATAACTTTGACAAGGAAACTTGGAACCTAAAGATGAAACAGAACAAAATATTGTCAAAATAGAAACGAACCTAAAAAAAAATCTACAAACTCAAGTAAGTCAAAAAGAAGCAGCAAATTGCAATAATAACATCAAAAACTCAAAAATCAAGACCAGAACTGAGAATTAATAAACCAAGTTAAAGGCTTAGTTTAACATAAAGAAAAGTTAACAAAAAGTAATTGGCTTTTGCCCAGCAGTGCGGAAACAAAAAAGAAAAAATGAAAGTACTATAGAATAGGGTATTTCGTCATTATCAATCTGACTAGCCTTTTCCCAACTTTGTTGGGGTCGCATTCTAGTCTAACCGGATGCTGCTGAATACCAGTATTTCGTCATCCATACTAATATTATAAATTCGAAAGTAACTCTGTCTGTCTGTATGTTACCTTTCACGCCTAAACCACTGAACGGATTTCAACACAATTTGGCAAGGAGATAGATGGCATCCTGGGGATAGACATAGGGTACTTTTTATCGACATACCACGCGGGCGAAGCCGTGGGCGAAAGATAGTAATATATAAAAACACACAAAAAAGAAAAAAAACCATATAGACGAATTGAGAACCTCCTTTTTATAGAAGTCGGTTAAAAAAGCATAAAAAAAAATAAACACTAAGTACTAAAAATTTAATTACACACTTATGCAATCTTGAAGGCTCAACGGTAATAAACAGTAACCACCGCAGTAACGACGGTAGTAAATAGTAAAACGATGTTATAAAAGCGGTTACACAATCTTATCATGCAGTCTACAGCGAGACTCGAATAACGAACAAGTTTCTATGATTGTCAACAACTTATTATATAGAAAACTAGACAAGACTGAAGACTGTGTTGTAGAAGACAACACAACGAAAATAAAAATCACTGTGATGCAAAATAAGAAGTAAAATAACGATCACGGGACTGTACCTAGTGTATATAACTCGGCCACACGCCATATTGTTTAAGGATTGTAGTGAAAAATAAATAAATTCAAGAATCTATTTATATATTATAAACCAGCTGATGCCCGCGGCTTCGCCCGCGTGGATGTCAGTTATTATATACTAAAAACCTTCCTCGAGAACCACTCTATCCATTGGTGAAAACAGCATGAAAATCGGTGCAGTAGTTTATGAGTTTATCGCGAACAGACAGACAGACAGACACGGCGGAGGCTTTTGTTTTATAATATGTAGTGATTGAAGTCGCTTTTTGTGTTTGTCTGTCTGTCCGTGTCGTTCTTCTAAAGCATACAACAGATTTTGATGAGGTTTTCACCATCGTTAAGGGAATTAATTCCGGAAGGTTTATGTGTATAATACGTTACTATTAATGTTACAAATAACTAAGAAATCTAGATGTTTTGTCAAGTCGTAAAATCCGTGGGTAGCAGGAGGGGTCGCTAGTAAATAATAAATGGAATAAATACTGGGTCATAAAAGAAATGTAAAAGCATGAACGTGCGGAGTAAACGTTACGTAAATTCGAACGCTTTTAAAATTAATAATATTCTTCATTAATTTATTTAGTTTTAATTTAAAAAAATATTCATATCAATGGGCCATACTAATTGTGCTTACCCCATAAATTTAAACGAAATGCTATAATATAGTTGTATTTAGATTTCGATTAAAAAATCGTTCGAATTGACATAACGTTTACTAGGCGCGTTTGTGCTAGGGCCTCTGCTTAATAATAACCACCACCACCCACTACCATAACATAACTAAAAAAAATATAATAACATACAAGGCATAATAGGGGTAATTAAAAATGGCGTCAGTATTATGAACAACTTTTACTAAGGAACCCTGAAATCGCAAAAAAAAACAGATGTTCCATACATTTCGACGTTGACTTATCCTAACTAATATTATAAATGCGAAAGTGAGTTTCTTTGTTTGTTACGCTTTCACGCTAAAACGGCTGAACGGATTAAGATGAAATTTGGCACAGAGGGGCAGACCATGACCTTTTATCCAGATATTCCCAAGGGATCGAGACTTACGCGGGTGAAACCGCGGGGCGCAGCTAATATTAACATAAATTATGGATTGCTTATCCACCAAGACTGGGCCCGCGCAGTGGATAACGGCCCACTTCCTCTCACAGAGAGGAGGCCTGTGTCCTCGTGGGAACGTTCTATGCTGTTTATGTATGGAACGCTGGATGGATATGGATGGATGGTTGTAACTTTTTACCCGACTGCCCCAGAAAGAGGGTAATGTTTTTCAGAATAATTTTCAGGGTTTTAAGTTTTTTCAATCACTCCTTGTACATTTATTATGTTCTAAGTTAACATCTTTTACTTTGTAAGGAATTAATAAAAGTATTTTCAACAATATAGATTTATTTAATTTCTACTAGTTCGCCTACCTGGCCCGCCTTGATAGCCACGTAAGCGATCTGCAAGATGAGCCAGGTCCACACGATGTGCAGGACTAGCAGCAGGCACAGCAGCGAGTTGAAGATGTAGTAGGCAGGGAACATCGGCAGGAGCATGGGCGCACGGATTGATGTACTGGGAATAAAAGCCATTCAAGGTTAGTTCGACTCGAAGTCGAAATCTGCTTAAAAAAAAAAATTGGTTGTCAGTAAAATCGGTTTACGGACGATAGTTTAACGTGACAACGTCGATCGTGCCTTTCGCTCGCTCGTGTAGCGCTCTCGCTCCGATCATAATGTTACAATGAGCGTAACGGGACAATGAGTCATCCTTTTTCGTGCGTGCAGCCGGCGTTCATCGATTTATTAGACGTTGTCACGTCAAAAAGGGGCTGCGTTTCCACCAGAGATGAGCGAAGATGCGTAGCGAGTGATGTGTGTGAAACTAACCAATATCATCGCTATTGGCTAGATTTACGGACATTCCTTGCTACGCATCCTCGCTCATCTCTGGTGGAAAGGCAGCTTTAGGGTCGCTGTACACAGCACGGTTTCTATTCGGTATATAACGGATAACCACCGCGCGACGCATACTGCGACGGCGCCGTTCCGTAATGCCGCCGTGTCTGTCAAAAAGCTTCCATAGTGATCCCTACCACACTGACAACCTTGTCTTCACACGGCGAATCAACTGTGTAGAACGGGCCTTGTGCGTTTTTTGTTTTGATGTTTTTTTTTTATGTTGGCCTGCACTATTCCAAGCAAGCCTCCTTCCTAGCATCCTTTTCCAGGGCCACCTCGATCCAACCCTTGCGGTATTGATAGTTTAATGATTATAATTGTGTAAATACAGTCGGTTAACATATTTTAACCAACATACAACCTACTATAACCTACAAATTGCGAAACATGTAAGAAAGTTAGAATATCTCTGCACAGAGATGGAAGAGACACCCGTTTTCAGTTTACATAAGAAGTATTTATTTTTTTTCAAAAAAGTTACGCAAGTGGTTATTTCACAAATCTTTTGCCAAACTGAAGGCCAGTTTATCGGCAGTTAGCCCATGCCTTGTCCAATGACACTGCAACCAGAAATTAAAATATGTATATTTATTTCCAGGTACAATACAATTGCATACACAGGTACATGGATTAATAAAACCTCCGACTTCGGCTCCGCTAAAACAACCTCCGTAACATCTCTACTTCAAAGTATTCAAGTACTTGAACCTATATTTAAATTCAGAATCTTAGATGATTGACATTAAAATTGTCCCTCAACCTTGACTTCTGAGTGATAAAAAAGTCCTAAATTCGGTCGCAATGGAATTTGAACATTACCATGTATGGCATTGAGTTTATTTTTGCAAAACCTGTTAATTTTCTGAGATTCTGAATTCAAATATAGGGTATGACTCACGGTTGCGGGAAAGTCCGAGAGGGATACCGGGACCTTGGCAACAGGCAACTTAGCTGAAGGAACACGGGTGGGTTTTAGTCAGTAAAAGTCTGACACGCCCTTCCGCTCCGCCCAGAGCGGAAGAAGTCATTGGAAGATTTCCCACCATCAAAAAAAAAAAAAAAAAAAGGGTATGACTCACCTCCATATGAGGTAGAAGGGGTAGATGCCGACGCGGGTGCCGATCCACACCACGATCAGCATCAGGAACAAAGTGTCGCACAGTTTCTGGTACTTCGCATACTTAGACGCCTTCACCGACTGGAATAGGAAACAAATATCGTTATAGCTACACAGTTAATATTCTAATGAATAGATCCTTTCATCACCGGCTCGGCGCAGTTGGCAAGGTTCGATACTCAGAAATAGAAATCATTAATTTGCTCATACAGATAAAATGGATTCTTATTAATAGTCCGTTACGACCGTCCAATTCCGATACTATTGTATCGGGACTATTAATAAAATTCCATTTTATCTGTATGAGTATCGGGTATCAGCGAAGTCAATAATTGACTGTTTTGCAAGTAAGTATTTAATAAAAGAGATCAGTCAGTGTTATCGGGTTTTTAAGTGAAGCCCGAATAATGGTGTTTTTTTCGAGTAAGCCATGGATCACATACAACGCGCTTCTACATGCGCTCGATAAATGGTTGTATGGGTAAATATCTATGTTAGATTCAGGCAGGGCTTGGTCCTCCTATTACATGGGACATATAGTCACCAAATGATGCCAAATTGAATACCAGCTTAAGAACCAGGTTCAACTCGATCACTTTTCAGCGTTAATAGGTTGGTAAGTGATCGATCGGCAACGTTCGCCTACGTACTTTATTGATTTAACAATTTGCGTACATACATATAAACAGACGAGAAGGGAACAGAAATATAGGTACGTACGAAGGTGATGCTTACTTCTAAAGAAATCCTTAAAATAAAGAATCCTTTTCCGTTTCACTCCTGGCCAAGGCTTCTACTCCTTCCTCTTTCCAGTACCTACCTCAACAAATATATCAGCACAGTCATGCAGCAACAGCACGAGGGTTCCAATCCTGTGCAGATTGCAGACCCAGCTGAAAGACAGCAGCAGTATGGTGGCGATGTGGTGTATGAACATCTGCCAGAAGTCCTTGCGACGCACGTCCCAGAACTGAGAGATGGTCAGTGACCAGTAGAACGCGGCTGAGATCATGTAGTACCACCAGATGTCGTTTGTGAGACCCTGTAACCGAAGAAATATGAGATCAATTAAATCATTTAAGATAAAGGTGACAACATTTACATAGGAATCCTAACTAATATTATAAATGCGAAAGTGAGTTTGTTTGTTCGTTACGCTTTCACGCTAAAACGGCTGAACGGATTTGGATGAAATTTGGCACAGGGGTAGACTATGACCTGGAATAGGACATAGGATACTTTTTATCCCGATATTCCCACGGGATCGAGACTTACGCGGGTGAAACCGCGGGGCGCAGCTAGTTTGAGATAAATTGTGGAGGCAGTCGCTCCATGTAAACATGTCATTGTAATACAGCTGCATTCAGTTAGACCGGAAACCGACCCCAGCATAGTTGAGAAAAGGCTAGGCAGATTGATAGCACCCAACGAAATTAACCAAAATTAAATAATAGAACCAGTTCTATTGTTTGTTTCAAAATTTTTAAACAGCACTAATAGCTGGATGCGAAGCTCATACGTTCGTGCATTGCATGTAAAGTATTTAAAAAATAATGTAATTATCAGAGGGCCTAGACAAGTGACAATCGCTTCGAAAGCGTTTTAATTTCTACAACGACTTTCAACAGAATTGACATAATAGCTTATGTCAGTCCTATATATTTTTGCCTTTTCCATCATCGTTATCGCTAATAGAATGACACTTTGTCTAGGACCTCTCAAGCTGAGGGTGACAGACGAATTTTCGCTATCGTAGAATTAGTAAATGACCTTATAAAACATCAAAATGCAATATTGTGATAGGATTACTGTCATTACCGATTACCTTGGGATAGTGAAAGTGTTAAGGGTGATTTGTTCCAAGTCAAATGGCAGATTATATTATTATTGGTGACAGACAGGTCAACACATAATTTTATCCGACTTTAAATGAATCATTTCTGATCAACCATAAAATAATTATGTTGTCAAAAACACCAGAAACAATATAGCCACTAATTAGTGTACGGTTAGCATAATAATCGTTACATTCTACAATGTAATTAGTGGAACAATTTATTTCAATTTACAACTGTCCGTTTTAATGCGTACTAATTGCAGTGGTCTTTCACATCGATTGTTCGACCGTCCGTGGAGTAATTATGCGTACAAAATAACAAAATTACCAAATTACCAGAAAATAGATAGGTATAGAATGTCGGTACCATACGACTAGCAAAAAAAGGCGCACGCGCCGCGTGATATCAAACTATCTCAAAAATGCCAATCGTGATTGCACTGTGCGTGCGTGTGCGCTCGTTGTAAGCCTCCGATCCGGTCCGGTCCGGTCCGGTCGTTGCCGACCTTCTGTACCTATCAATTTTTTGCTTTTACCCATGTTTCGAACCAGGCAGGATTGTGGACCTGAGTCTTGACTGTTTAGAATATTTTGTAGGCTTCGAACGCAATAAAAACATCGCTATTAGCCACAGCTTTGAAGCGTAGTACAAAGTTAAAGGAGGGTCGACATAAAATAGTTATTTATGCAACTGTTATATAATAAAGGGTTATTATACCTAATTATATACAGTTGCATACAAGATTTTATCTACACCCATGATATGAATCTTCTATAAAAGTTTCTTTGCAATACCAATATCGAACAAAAATGACGCGGTACGACGTGAATTCGAATTTTTCGAATTCGAATTTGTTTTGTTTTTAAATTACGGTGCTTTGTTAGTGAAACGCTCGTGAATGACAATGTTCTTTTTTTGAAATGATTTGCATTATGAAATTCAGTATACCATTATAACACCCGTTTGGATGATATCATGGTTACTATGACACTGGATGTTTTAATGTTGGCTATAAGCTTACTGTTTCAGAAACTTTTAGCGAGGATTTATAGCATGGGTGTAGATAAAGTTCTTTATTTAAAAGATTTAATCATCGATTAGTTATGACACAGCTCTAAAGCATATAGCATGTTTAGTAATAATAATGATGATTCATAAAATGAATAAGGTAAATTGAAAAAGAAATATAAAATTTATAATTCACTGATAAAACCAGAATGTCTTGGTCTCTGCTTATCAATTTAATCTCTTCTAATATCGAAAGATCTTTATCAAAATAGCTGACCAATCTTATGGTTAGCATTAATGATGTATTGATATTATACCTTTACGTCATTAGTTAACATCGTTAGAGCTTTTATGAGATCAAAATACAGATTTTTATAAGTTGTAAGATAAGGAAAGGTCAAAACATACAATAGGTATTATCTGATTCACCTCGTATTTTCTCGATGTTCGCTAGTTACATTTTAGCGATACGTGGATGCGTTTTATCAATCTGCCTAGCCTTTTCCCGACTATGTTGGGGTCGTCTTCCAGTCTATCTGTATGCAGCTGAATACCAGTATTTTACATGGAGCGACTGCCTATCTGACCTCCACAACCCAGTAACTCGGTAATACGATACGCCTTGGTAAGACTGGTTGTCAGACTTTCGGGCTTCTGATGACCCGTAACGACTGTCAAAGATCCACAAATGGCAGCCGGGACCAACGGCTTAACGTGCTTTCCGAGGCACGGAGGAGTCTCGGTAAGCTTAACCTGATGGTTCGACCCGGTGCGGCTGGTTATTACTTAGCCACGAGCTCCTCACGTGGATGCGTTTTATAAATTCGCTAAATCAATGCAAAGAAAAGTTTTCAAAATTATCAAACTCAGTTGTTCGTTTAATCACCCCTATACTCGTATCAATGTCCATAAGAGTTAACTTACCTGATGAGGATACCCGATATAACACTGGTCGATGTCCCACAGCCATTCCTTGTCCCACAGGGTATACAGGCCGAAGGTAAAGTTGCAGATATAGAAGACGACTTTCCAGGCATTCTCGCTGAACTTGACGAGGGTTGAGGGCTTGTCCTGACCGCGACGGAGGCGCCACCAGCGTTGGACCTCACGCTCGGATATGTCGAGTTTCTTGGCTAAGAGTGCCGGCTGAAAATTAAAAAAAATTAAAAATCAGCACATTATTTAAACAATTACAAATGGTATGTACATTTTAAAAGAGTTACTATGGAGTTGTGTTTCCCATTCTTCCACTAACGAAACTACTTGTTAGATAGCAACTAGAATCAATTCTATCTTCTTGTTTTTACGTCTAAAACTGCGTTTTAATGTCCTACTTGAAATAAATGTTTTGGCTTTGAGTTTATGATATTCAAGTACAACTGTGCACCCTGATCAGGTCACTCCGCTATTGACTTCCATGAGATGTTAATGTTTTTTTTACAACGGCTTTTAAATAAGCAGGCAATATACTCGACTCAGCTCAAATTCACGTTTTATTTCGCTCGCACCATACTACACGCGGCCTGAGTGAGAGCGAAACGAAGCGGGGTGCTGGCGGCTCCAAGCCTCGAATAGTTTAGGTAATTTCTTTTAACGGTGAACATAATGGTAATTTAAAGAAAATAAAAAAAACATAAGATCTGCTGTATAGTTTGCTCAGTTATTATGCAAGTTTCATGATCTAATTAGAAGAATTTTTCGAATACCAGCGGTTTATAGTTCGGATTAGAGGTAACTTTGGATTTTTTCTATCTAGAAAATTGTATGTAATCGTGTTTTCGTCAAACAAAGGACCTAGCATCAATCCTTAACTTTAACATAATTTTTTTTTTTTTAATGCTTCAGTATTTTCGGCATAACGGAGGATCATGCTAAACAATTTGAAGTCAAATAATTGGTTGATGTATAGGTCCTTAATCATCAAAACTTACAACAAATATGTTTGCTTCGTGCGGCAATCGAACCCATTACCCTTTGCGCAAAAAGACAATACGCTTGTATTAGTTCGTCCTTCATTTACCTTCAACCTTGTATCCAATCGATATTAATGTCTGTAGACAAATGAGGTGAAATATTTTTGACCTTAGCGTGAGCTCCATAATTTGCCTCATGCATATTTTCATATAATTTCAGTATGCATAACGAGAGGTCAGAGGTTTGGTTCAAAGTGTTCGTTATCGTTTACGATCTAACGTGTCTGTAATGATTGTGAGGTGAAACCATTTGCTTCAAGACAATCAGTACATATCTTTTTACTTTTACGTATCGTGACATTCTAAGAAGTCCGTTTTGACGTTTCGTTCTCGTACATGTAATAAAACGTTATGCCTTGAGAATCAGTTTTAAGCAATGTAGATAAGTCGTCGATTACAAACTCCCTAAGTATGTTCAATCGATATGTCTCGAGAATCAGTTTCTAAGAAATCAATTTTTTTTTCATCGTACACAACGCATTTTTATAGCTGTCAAAAGGGACTTCTTAGATTGTCGCGAGTCTACATTATAGTCAACGGCACGTACAGCCACGAGCACCAATATATACACTTAGCAACTTTTAAAAGTGATTTTCTCCTACTGTATTGTATTGTAATTTTATGTTATAACGGACATAGTATTTTGGTACCCATATTATTATGAAATAAGTATCATCTCAAAGTTTCAATCGTTATTCTTCGAAAAATGGTTATTGAATTTTGCTAAGTGTATACATATTTTTGCTCGTGACTGTACATGGTAACTAAACTTGGACAGCGCCTTTATGTCGTAGCAGTAAGAGCGGTTTTCGTAATTCAAGTGTTAACACTGACTTGTGAGACTTTACAATTCTTTTCATTATACACTCAAAAATTTGACGGTATGTTTGTGTCGAGATCTTGTGCAGAAACTGTAATGCATTTACAAAAATTGTTTGAAACACATTTAATTTTAACCTAGACTCAGACCGCGATTTGAGGGTCGTGATTTATAAACGTTACTTAGCTCATGCTTTGAATGTTCCCGTCTCTATCTTGCACTTGTAGTTTGACAGTTGTGCGACTACAGTGACAGGTATAATACTAATGGTGGGGCGGCAACTGCGTCTATCGTCATTCGTGACGAAGCTTCGGACAGTGATAGAAGATGTTACCAACCATTATCGGCTATCGTCGCGATAGTTCGGGCTGCGCAGCACTCAACACTCGGATGGCGGTACACCAAAGGGTTTTAGCGCTCAAATTAGCGTGACGCGTGGTCTTAGGCCCTTATTACAGATCCTTACTGAAAACTCAAGCATTACTTAAAACCGGTACTTGCCCGTGGTCCCCCAGTCTAGTTCCCCTTGGGGTACCACGAGCAAATATTTTTGCCCGTGGAACCCCCAAGGGGGACAAAGGGGTACCATATGCAAATCTTTTGGCCCGTGGTACCCCGCTAATCGCCAGATAAATAAAATGCATAAACAATCTCTGCATACCTAATGCATTAGAGACGGATGACCTATGATAAAGAAAAGAAAAATAAGTTTATGTCACATAATCAAGGAACCTACACTCATGGTGATTGCTATTATTTAATATATTCTCTCAATTCAAAATGTTGTGGAGCCCACAACATTTTGATTTTTTGAACAATGAACAGCCATCTCGACCAACCCTCCTTCAAAACTTTGTTTATAAAATTGGTAATTGGTATCCAAAAGAACTGTTCCTCCTTTACGTTTAATAAAAGAAGTCTCCCTTGTTTCATCCATATTGAATTGAGAGAATATATTAAATAATAGCAATCACCATGAGTGTAGGTTCCTTGATTATGTGACATAAACTTATTTTTCTTTTCTTTATCATAGGTCATCCGTCTCTAATGCATTGGGTATGCAGAGAGATTGTTTATGCATTTTATTTATCCGGCGATTAGCGGGGTACCACGGGCCAAAAGATTTGCATATGGTACCCCTTTGTCCCCCTTGGGGGTTCCACGGGCAAAAATATTTGCTTGTGGTACCCCAAGGGGAACTAGACTGGGGGACCACGGGCAAGTACCGCTTAAAACTCCTTAAAAGGAAATAGGGTCTGTTATTTCTCCATACAAAAAGTCATAATTCGAGGTTCGGCTCTCGTCTATTTTCTCCTCCAATATTGGACCAATTTGAAAGATATTTCATAAATTGAATAAGAAGGATATTTACTGTGCCCCTATCTTTTTATTTTTTCATTAATAGTTGTCAAATTTGTACAATACGCCTCTGATGACAGCGGTCTAAACAGGCAATTTTAAGCATTTTCTGAGGGTTCTACAGGTAATGTATCATAAAATTAAATTTAAAATTTAAAAAACCCCCGACAAAAACAAAGCGTCTAAAAAGTAAAAAAATAATATCATAAAAGTTGTAGGTAATATTTTGATCCAAGCGTCGTCGTGTCGGGGGACGGCTAATGCAAACGCCAACACACACATAGGCATAATGAATGTATGCTGTTGTAGAAAGGATTTATTGTGAATGTGAGGACTATGTGGATATTTATTTTTCGTTCTGTTAGTTTTAGCGAAGGTCTGGCAATTTGAGAACTTTATGCGACCTACCCAAATGTCCTTTCTTTGGTATTGTTCGTCGAGTCGTTGAGCTCCTTAAGTTCTGAGTTGAGCTCCACTATTACTGACAAATGCTTGCACTGACTGGACAGGTCCACTCAAATCGGTGTGGTTCTTTCCTCAAAAGACCATTTCAGACTCTAATCTACATGGTCCTCATATGGCCTGACCAAGATTATGTCTGGACTTTAAAGGAGACGGTGACCTCTGAGTTTGTTTCGGCCTTTCTTCTCAGAGTAGTCAGAAAGGAAACGCCGACCTCATCTAGCTTATTTTTACAACTTTTTAATATGACGTGTAAAAGTGATTCCAATATCCTATTTACAGAATAAACAATTTCATTTCATTTCATTTCGATAGCTGCTGTTAACTTCCTATTTTCATTAACCGTCCCCCGACACGACGACGCTTGGATCAAAATATTACCTACAACTTTTATGATATTATATTTTTACTTTTTAGACGCTTTGTTTTTGTCGGGGGTTTTTTAAATTTTAAATTTAATTTTTATTTCCAGCTTTTTAAATTTTATATTATATTACTAGTAGAAACGCTACGATCAACACGCAGCTCGCCGAAATCTGCGTAGCTGTACGTTTTTTGCCACAGTGAAGCTTGTTAACTATTATTTTGCTTTCATTTATCTTTCCTATTCCATCATCAGACTTTGACCATCTATCTGTAACCTATTTGTTGAGACCAATCCAATGAGTCCAAACACGATACCTCTGCTGTAAGTTCGTGAGGGAGTTGGGTATCCTGCAAATTCCAGGTGATGTTGCAGCATCAGCTCAAGGTTACTACATATATTCTTTTCATATCATTGAAATAAGAGAATTCTAAATTTCCAATCGATTAGACCTGTGGAAGATGCTAACATCCATTCATCAACTAGAAAAGAGCTGATAATTTTCAAACGGCTGAACCGATTTTCTTGAATCATAGCTAAGAACACTCTCGATTAAGTCACCTTTCAAACAAAACCAAAAAAATCAAAATCGGTTCAGCCGTTTGGCAGCTACGATGGCGCAGACAGACACACAGATACACAGATACACACGTTAAACTTATAACACCCCTCTTTTTCCGTCGGGGGTTAAAAAACGGAAAACATAGGGGCATAGAACTAGTTGATATTTATTTTACTTTAAAAAATCATTACCTTAAGGTCATAAACCAGAGAGAAAACAGGCCATAACGTTGGTATGGAGAGGGGACCGACCCTATTTCCTCTTAAAGCCATTTGATTGGTTGAAAATAGTTTTTAAGTAATGCTTCAGTGTGGAGTGAGGTTCTATAATACGGGCCTTAGTAAGTTACGTTTATAAATCTTGTCCTAAGTGCAGCTGAGGTTACACTAGCGATGTCTCGTATGGTAAATCTAGACTAGATTTTCCATATGAGACATTACGTGACTCTGATCACGGAAACAAATAGCAATCAGGCAAATAATATTGCTATACTCCATTTACAATAAGATTAGACATTTAAATAAACCTTTTTTACAGTCCGTTCAACCGATTTTGAATTCTATTGCGTTGGTGGCATGACAAATGGCAGCTATAGTAGACAGTTGGTATTGTGTAACATTTTTTTCTTTTAATGCAATCTTTATGCCTACGGTATAGAAGTCAAAATCGGTTGAACGGACTGTACAAAGGTTTGTTTATACAGGGTGTTAGGGTAAACACCGTTATCCTTGCAACCAGTGGTTTGGTTTCATTTATAGAACGTAAAGTCAATGGAAAATTACAACTTTTTTTTTCTTTTTTTTAATTCTACATTTTACCACAAGAGACGCAAGTTCGTTGTCCTATGCACTAGGGCAACGAACTTGCGTCTCAACACGGGCGGGGGGTGCGGGATGTGAACTGACCGGCCGCGAGCGCGACCCCTCCCTCAGTCAGTCAGCTGTTTCGCTAGAGAGCACGGTGTCGGATATAAACTTTTTAAAATCTTTTAATGAAAATGACGTTTTTTTTTTGTTGTGTTCGGTCTTTTATTTTTATGTTTAAGTCACTCTCAACTACCCATCGTTTGAATGACAAGACTGTTTACCCTTACAGCCTGTATATCTAATCTTATTTCAAATGGAGTATAGGTGGTGGTTTACTACGCCTACAAAACAATGCCTAGCACCACTCATGATTTGTAAACAGATATGATAATATGCTATCAAATATATTATGTAAAACTATTGATAATAAATATTACCTGCTTTGTTAATACCATTATATAAACGTAGTATCGAATTATCTAGGATTATGATTCACCTGATTAAAAATGATAGCGAAAAATAATCCTAATTTTTATTATATACTAGCTGCGCCCCGCGGTTTCACCCGCGTAAGTCTCGATCCGGTGGGAATATCGGGATAAAAAGTATCCTATGCGTTAATCCAGGTTATAAACTATCTGTTTGCCAAACATCCAAATCCATTCAGTAGTTTTTACGTGGAAGGGTAACAAACACCCATCCATCCATCCATCCATCCATACTTACAAACTTTCGCGTTTATAATATTAGTAAGGATTATATTATATAATATTATAAATGCGAAAGTGAGTTTGTTTGTTGGATTATTTGTTACGCTTTCAAGCAAAAACGGCAGAACGGATTTAGATCGTCGTCAAATAGCATGGCTATTAGCTTTTAATATAAACTCAGACATAAGTAGTATGTCGAAGTCTTATGTAATTAGCACCACAAAAATTAGTAATAATACTAATAATATTTTAAACTAGTCAGTAAGACAACAGAAGGTACCAGTAACAATGTAGTTAATCTCACCACCAACATGGTATCTTCTAGCATTCAATTAGTTAATTGCAAAAAAGGGGCTAAGCAGAATACCTTGAAATTGTTTCATCAAAATATTCAGGGTTTTTCTTCCAAACAATTGGAAATTGAATTGTTTTTAGAAAAAACAATGTTTGATATTATCTGCATAACTGAACACTGGTTGAAAGATTATGAAATGCTAATTAATTTTGAGAATTATAGGGTGGGCAGTTGTTTTAACCGAAAATCCATGCTGCGTGGAGGTTCACTAATCTTAATTAAAAATTGTATAAAATCTAAGACTCGTAAAGACATAGTTGAACTATCGGTGGAACATAGCATTGAACTGTCCTGTGTTGAGCTAGATAAGCATTATATAGTGTGCGTATACCGACCTCCTAATTATGAAAACTACTCTATATTTGAGTCAGTAATGGAAGATGTTTTGGCAAAACTTGCAACGGGTAATAAATCAGTAATCATTTGTGGTGACTTTAATATTAATATTTTGGAAAATAATTCAAATAGCAGTAGATTATTAAGTCTCTTCAAATCATTCAATCTGTCAAATGTGTTTTTGGAACCAACGCGAATTACCACGACTACTGCTACATGTATTGATAATGTTTTTTGTAGCTGCAACTATTTAGATAAAGCCATTGTAAATTATCTCCCTTCTGATCACAGCGGTCAAACCGTTAATTTTGAGTCCAACACACCACTTCAAAAAGTGCAAATACAAACTAGACCGATAACATCGGGTAATTTAAATAGGTTTAATAGCACTTTAATTAGTAAGTTAAGTACTCAGGGCCTAAATATAAACAATGGTAATATTTTGTATAAAGAATTCTTTTCATTAGTGCAAACAGAGTTTAATAACTCTTTTAAGAAAAAAACGAAAACTATTTGCCCTAAGTTTTTATTCAGTGACTGGGCAACTAAAGGCATCAGGAAAAGTAGGGAAAGATTATTTGAACTGTATGGCCTTAAGCCGTATATTAACACGGAAACTTTTAATAAATATGTTGCTACTTACTCTAAAACTTTTAAAATAGTGTGCAAAGTAGCTAAAGCTTCTTTCATTAGCAACAAGGTTAAATCAGCAGACAATAAAATAAAGACAGTTTGGAAAATTATTAACAATGAAACTAATAAGAGCAAAAGGCATAATACTGATTACACACTGGACACTTCCCGCGGTCTCATTAGCGCTAACATCGATGTTGCTCAGGAATTTGCAACTTTTTTTACCAATATTCCAATTAAAACTACGGAAACTTTAAATTCCTCGCCCTCACTTGCTATTGATTTATTAAGAGCGAATGTTTCAGCCTGTCCTGTGGAATTTAAATTTAAACATATAAACCCTGTGGTCGTTGTAAAAGCTTTTAAGCAACTCAAGATCAAAATTACCGAAGATCTGTGGGGCATGTCTACTAAAGTTTGTCAATCCATTATTGAGACAATTGCACCCTACTTAGCTTTAATATTTAATTTGTGTGTGGATCAAGGGGTATTCCCAGATTTAATGAAGTACAGTAAAGTTATTCCACTTTTCAAATCCGGGGACAGCAAAGACACTAATAATTATAGACCCGTATCAGTTTTGCCGGTTTTCAGCAAGGTGTTTGAAAAAGTAATGTTAAATCAAATGCTCAATCATTTTAATCGTAATAACATCCTACACGATCAACAGTATGGTTTCACCAAAGGACGTTGCACAACTGACGCCGGTGTCACCTTGTTAAAACACATCTTTAAGGCATGGGAAGAGGCACAAGATGCAATAGGCATCTTTTGCGACCTATCTAAGGCTTTTGATTGCGTGAATCACGAAACGCTGCTCTTGAAACTTGAGCATTACGGACTGGGTAAACTTGCGATTAGCTTAGTAAAATCATATTTGAATGATAGAATGCAGCAAGTTCAAATAAACGGTGTGAACTCATTGGGTTTAAAAGTTAGAATGGGTGTACCACAGGGCTCGATATTGGGTCCATTCCTCTTCTTAGTATATATAAATGATTTACCTCAACTACTGAAAAATCGACCACAAATGGTGTTATTTGCTGATGACACATCACTGATTTTTAAAGTAAATAGACATGCACGGGAGCTTGACGACGTAAATAACGCTATGTTCAAGGTCCATAATTGGTTTACTATAAATAATTTGGTATTAAATGAGAAGAAAACTAAATGCATAAGATTCACGTTACCGAATGTAAGAAGTAGTGAATGTCATGTCGTACTGAACGAGGAGATACTAGAATTCGTCGAAAAGACAGTTTTCCTGGGGATCACGCTTGATTCAAAACTACAGTGGGGTCCTCACATAACATCACTTGCAGGGCGACTAAGTTCAGCCGCTTACGCTGTTTGGAAAATCCGCCAACTAACAGACGTGGATACCGCGAGACTGGTCTATTTTAGTTACTTTCATAGCATCATGTCTTACGGTATTTTGCTGTGGGGACGGGCTGCAGATATTGATTCTATCTTTATTTTGCAAAAGAGGGCTGTCCGAGCCATCTAAAACCTCCACAGACGCGAATCTCTAAGGGAACTGTTTAAAAAAATTAACATCATGACGGTTCCTTGTCAGTACATATATGAAAACATTATGTATGTTCGGAAAAATCTACATCTTTTTAGTAAAATAAGTGACAGGCATAACTTTAACACTAGAAATAGGAACAAATTAGATCAACCACGTTTCAGATTGTCTAAAGTACATACTTCTTTTATGGGGTACTGTGTAAAATGTTATAATAAAATACCACTCATTATTCTTCAACTAAATGAGAAGAAATTTAAAACATGCATTAAACGCACACTATGTAGACAGGCATATTATAAGTTGGATGATTATATTGTAGATAAAAATGCTTGGCTTAATGCTGGTCCTGCTCCACAGGCACTAGGGCTCACTAGTTAAAATTTTTAATATTTGGAAGAGTTGCTTCCCCTTTTTTTTTTCTGACTTTACAAACTTAAGTTTATTTTTTTTCTTTAAATTCTATTATTTTAATCTTTCATGTACATTGCAAATTATAGTTTTGTATAAATTAGAAGCATTTTTTCAATTTTATAAATGTGAGTACCATGGAGCCGTTTAATATGGTATCATGTTTTATATTGACTTGAAAGAGCATGGCTGATGAGAGTATGTCATACTCACTTAAATGTCTCGCTGATGGTGGCGCGTGTGTTGGATCATTCGGTTCCCTACAAAATGGTTGAGCTGGATGGTGCTGACCCACGTGTCATGTTCGTGAACGGGCGCTGTCAGTTGAGACTGGTCATCTCTCATCTGCCAGGGCTTATTTTTAATCTTATATTTTGAATTGTTTTTGATTATTTTTCATTTGACATTGTTCTCACATATAGAAGCACCAAGAATACTGTACCCAGGATTTTGTAATATCTATATCCATTTTTAAAAGAGTGTCCTTGGAGTTTCTTGCCCGTTCTTCTCCATAGAGATCTACGATTTGGAATGGGCAACTAGCTTCAACTTTTTGACTAACTGACCGATTCTTTGACAATTCAAAAGTGCCTGTAAATGGTTTAATTGAAATAAATGCTTTGAGTTTGAGTTTGAGTTTGATCAAATCTCACAGGATTGAGACTCGGGTGAAACCGCGGCGAGGCGCAGGAAGTTTAGTTTTGCGAAATGGGAATTCCTATTCTATCTTTAAGTCTATACTATATGTACCATTCATCCTCGTGCCTTCTCTGTATGAAAAAAGGCCTTTTCCCAGCAGTGGGACCATTAAAGGATGGTATTACCTAACCAGTCGTCAACTTGTAGCTACAGTACAGCGCGGTCAAGGTCATCACAACTTTAAAATTGTCAAAAATAATAAAGTCACTGAATTTATATAAGGTACGTCTACAAAATTGTATTGCAAGCATTATAATTTTAGTTAATGCCGTATACAATTTGAATGTCGTTATCGTCACTGGTCGACAATCCTCGAGAAGTGTTCACATATTTACCGTAGATAGCACAAGATTACACGGTTTACATAGCATTCGGGGACCACTTGATAAATGACATTAAATTCTTCCAGCAAGCAAATAATACCTGTTATAATAACATTTATATTAGGCCTGTCCGTGAAACAATTATATTATCTCTGATATTTTTAAATCCAAGGTTGGAAACAGGCGAGGAACTGCGTTATCTATAGTGTTATATTACTTTTGAATAGAAATTTAAATTCCGCAAAAATCATATTTATCTAGGCTGGTTTTTTATTTGGTCTGAGGCCTGGCTGTGATGAGAGAAATGTCGAAGCTTACTGGTACAGTCAGCTTGGTAAACTATTTAGTTTTTCAATAATTTTTAATTGAACACCCTTAATATTAAAAATATAAGTAACACAACTTCTCTACTACATGAGATACTAAAAACTCAGAGTATTTAATAATTTTGTTTTACCTATTATAGTGTTGTATAGTAATCTTATTCCAATGGCATCTCTTCGTCTTCACATATATAATTAGTGTACCTATACAGCAAATTATTGTAAAAAAAATTAAAAGAGTAACGTTACGGTGTCCATTCTTCTCCATAAGAAAACTACCTTTTAGAAGGGGTGACTAGAATCAATTCTATTTTTTTGTAAATATTGACGCTCAGAAGAGCCTTTTATGTGCGATAATTTGACTTTCAATTTAGATATTTATGAAAAAACAACCGAATTTCGTTGCTGACCGTATGTTGTTGATAGGTATGAAAGATGGTCTTTCAAATTGATGCATTTATCTTCTTGCATCTATCATTTGCAAAGATAAATGCATCAATTTCAGTGCTTGCTAAGAATTTACATGTTTTGATGATTTTATATTATTCTAGCATTTTTCGTTGTTTTTTGTGACACGAAATGACGTTAAGAGCTGATAAACCAGTGTGTGATTATTTATTTTTAGAATAAAACGCAATAAAACAAGCAATATTTACCTGTTTTAGTTTAGGTGAAGTTTTGTAGATTTTCTCAAGCTTAGGATTGTTCGGTGCTCGTCGCGGTTTCGTGTTCTTTATGCCCAAGTATGTACCGAATGGAGCGATGACGAATCTGCAAAAAAAGTACGTCGTGATTATGTTTTTGCTTGACTAGTTTCTCGGTTGCATGGAACCCCCAGTAATTTCAATCATTTTACCTAGTCTTTACATACCGAGGCCCCTCCGTGCCTCGGAAAGCACGTTAAGCCGTTCGTCCCGGCTGTCATTCCTGGACGTTTGACAGTCGTTATGGGTAGTCAGATGCCCAAAAGTCTGACAACCAGTTTTCCTAAGGGGTATCGTGTTACCCAGTAACTGGGTTGTGGAACTTATGAAGGCTAGATAGGCATTCGCTCCGTGTAAAATACTGGTATTCAGCTGCATCTGGTTAGACTGGAAGCCAACCCTCAAAATACTTGAGAAAAAGCTAGGCAGATTGATTGAGTCAATACCACCTTTTTTATTCCATTGGCACAACATCTTTTTAAAACCAAAAGGGTAACATAGGTACACACGGCTACACATCAAGCTATACAGTTCCAGTTTATGCTGATCTCGCATTGTATAGAATTTCCTTACAATGCGAGGTCAGCTTATGCTGGAAATGTATAGCTTGATGTGTAGCCGTGTGTACCCACAGGAAGTGCATCCATCGCAAAAAGTATCAAGTATACTTTAAGAAAATTTGAAGAGCCTCTCAAAGTTGATAACAAAAATGGCGCTACTTTAAAACCGGTGCAGAATCTAATCTGTTATCTCGGTAGTTTTTATTTCGGATCATAGATAAGACAAACTGCCAGTGTTTGTGAGGCTGCACTACATTTGACTACCATAAACATACATGAAAAATACATTGTGATACATAAAAGGGGAGAATTCTTTGGTAACCTCAAATGTTGACTGAAGACTCTCGAAATTGGGAGCAGCCGATGTCCAGTAATGGACTGGGCGAGTCTATGGGACAGAGATACATGTCGAGTTATTTCCGAAATCGTTCGGATTTGTACCATTGGATTGGGGGCTAGATTAGCACAAGATCGATGGATTGTAGTTCGACATGTATAACACGACGTTATCATCGATCATCTGAGCTATGACAGCAATGCGATCGACGTTGAATAAACAATAAATGCGTCTGTAGGTGTAATAACTCCCATAGTGGCACGAAGCCACAGTAACGAAGCCCCAATTACCAATAAGGTCAAAACAATACATTGTCAGAGGCATAAAATTAATCAATATTGCAGTTTTCAATGACGAGTTGCAAGTCCATGAACCAATAACCCTTTCGCCAGATGATAAGGGGCTGATATTTACTGTTTTTCTTTTATTCTCTGATAAGAGTGGCAATATCCGAGTATCCGGGAGGTTAACTGCAGTCATTCATGTTATGAATTTCAGTACCGACTGGAAATTTAGACCATAGGTAACATAGGACACTAGGTTAAGTTAGGATTTTATGATAGGTTCTCTTTACTTGAGATTTGAGTACCTATGACTACCAGCAGGTGAGAACATTATAGGTTGAATTCGAACTGACTGAAATGAAAGTTTCTGAAAAATTTAGGCACCCGGAATAAGTCGCTTGATATGTATCCCGTAGTACCCTATTTTGCAAGACATTTTTTATTTTTTACCCGACTACGGCGAAGAAAAAAGGAGGGTTATGATTTTGACCGGTATGTATGTATGTATGTATGTATGTATGTATGTATGTATGTTCATCTGTTCCCTCCTATCTTCCAAACCACTTATCACAATTTGACAAATGAGGTATCGTTAGAAGCGTCGTGATTGTCCGCTGGTTATAGGCTATGTGAAGTTACATTAAATTAAAAATGGCGCCCTCTAGAGGACATAAAGTGAGGAACTTAAAAAAAAAATGGTTTAATCGTACCATGTTGGGTATCAAATGAAAGGGCTTAATGAGCACATTTCAAAAATATAGATATTATAACCCCAAAAGAATTTAAAAAAAAATCAAGTAATAAAAACTAAAACCCAACTACGACTTAAAAGGTATAAACAAGACACCACAGACAGACAAATTAAAAAGCCGGAGTCACACGTAATCTGTTCGATTTATGCCCTAACACGTGTGACTCCGGATTTTTAATTTGTCTGTCTGTGGTGTCTTGTTTATACCTTTTAAGTCGTAGTTGGGTTTTAGTTTTTATTACTTGATTTTTTTTATTTAATGACCTGTCTACTGATGCGTTTTGAGAGCCATACCTTACCGGGACACCATGGCGGTGCAGCCAGGTCGCGTCGCCAACAAAATGTATGATTGGTTGCGAAACCTAGCGGACGCCAGATGAGCCACCCACCACCCACTATACAGCTGTGTACATTTAGTTGACAGCGCAACCTGGCGACGTCGCATGGCGTCCCAGTGAGGTATGGCTCTAATTCAAGTTTTTATTTTATTGTAGAAATATACTTAATGGTAACTTAAGGGGACCGCTTTCAGAGTAGCCAGAAGTGGCTGATTTAATTAATTTACAGAAACTTTCTTGATCAAGCAATAAAATACACTAAAAAGTTACCTACTCAAAACCTACTTGACACCAATATTATTATGTATTGTTGTCTGTTTTCACGAACTTAGTATCTACATACATACAATTCGTGTACAGTTATGACAATGCGATCTTTCGTTATTCATAAATGACGAGGTGAGGTCGCCTACCTAAGCTAGTCTGCGAACAGAGATTAGCACATTTGGAAGGCACGTCTAAATGTCTGGCAGAAATTATCACACGCTGACGAACAAACAATGAAAAGGAAAGTAAGTATTATTTGGGTTACTTTCTCGTGTAAAGAGATTCTTACAGTATTTTACACGCTGTATAAGTTCGGGGTCATCTCAAAGTTTTTGCCAACTTTTACGGCTTCATTCAGTTGAAGTTACTCACACTTTCAATTACTGAGGGAAGCCATCACGGTGTTACCCGTCTGCTTCAAACTAAAGCCTTGGAGAAGGATTCCAAAAACTTCTTCGATTAAGTAAATCAAAATTACAGTGACGTTTTAGTTGGGATAAAATATGCGACACGACTTAAGAAACAGAAAAATTCCCATACTAATTTGGCTGATTATTTTGGCCTTGTATGGGACATAGTTCGAATTTGCCCTCCGAATATTTTACATGGACGTCGGCAACATGTCTAATTACGGGTGCAAAGTACTTCGTGACAAAGAATTTTAACTCGCGAAGATATGTATATTTAGAAAACTTCATACTTATTCCATACTATAGGTACTATCCTAACTTTATAATATTACTAGCAGCGCCCCGCGGTTGCACCCGCGTAAGTCTCGGTCCCGTGGGAATATCGGGATAAAATGTACCCATGTCCTATTCCAGGTCATGGTCTACCAATGTGCCAAATTTCATCTAAATCCGTTCAGCCGTTGTAGCGTTACAAACAAACTCACTTTCGCATTTATAATATTAGTTAGGATAAATGGGTGACCTTGACCTGGAGCAGGACATGGGCTACTTTTCATTCTGGATCACAGACGAAGTTGCGGGCAACCGCTAGTAATATTATAAATGTGAAAGTAAATTAGTCTATTACTTTTTCATGCCTAACGGATTGAACGGATTTCGATGTTTGACACACAGTAACCTTGACCTGGATTAGTGCATAGGATACTTTTTATCCTACTAGAACGTTAACGTGGGATAATTTCCGATCTCCCCGCGGACGAAGCAGCGGACGAAAGCTGAATATTTTTCCACTGTTTGTCTTATTTGTTTTAGTATTTTCGTGTTCTTATATTTATATATATTTAGGTATATTATATATATATCGTTTTAATAGGTTTACGTATTCAAATAATAATTTATATGTTCTTATATTTATATATATTTAGGTATATCATATATATATATATCGTTTTAATAGGTTTACGTATTTAAATAATAATTTATTCCACAATTTTCGATATTGCACCTACCACTGTTTGTCTCTGCATCACCCAAAGGTTGACTGGTTGAAAATGCCTCTGGCATTAAGTCCGCCTCTGTACATTTGTATAGTATTATTTATTACTTATAGTATTTAAATAAATAAAATAAATAGCCATACATAATTATACATTTATACAACCTGTAATACGCTTACTACTATTTGACGATTTGCATAGGTACTAAACAAATATAGACAAGTAGAAGCAACAGGTTAATAGGGGCATGACCATAATGGCCAAGTCAGCTCAATTTGGTCTAATCAATCAATAAATACAAGTCTCTCTGACAAATAGCCTTAATAAATAGATAAGAGTCACAATGTTATCACAATCAATGTACTTAATCCATATCGTTGTTGAGTCATATTCTCACGAATTTTGACTCATTTTGTTTAGGAATTTCTAAGTACTAAGTGTTTGTGAATGGAACAACTGTTAGTCACTGCCTCAGTCGTGTTTTGTTTTCTGTTACTTATACTCGAAGCTATACCTGAGGGCCTCAGACCAACAATGAGGGCCTAGACAAGTGACAATCGCTTCCAAAGCGTTTCGTATTTCTACAACGACTTTCGAAAGTGAAGTTGTTGTAGAAAAACGAAACGCTTTGAAGCGATTGTCACTTGTCTAGCCCCTCTGTGCGTGTCTAGCAAACACACATACACCCGTATACACCCTGTATACATTATTATTATACAGGGAAAAGAGGCCATCTAATTTTGTTGGTCTGTTATTTACCTGTAGTGTTAAATTGCTTGTTTGGAGATTTTAAGAGATGCCAAACTCACGATACTATGTAATTATGTTTACATACACCTGAGTTTCGAAAAGTTGGCGCGAAAATATAACAGTGAGTGCACTAATGAAGACGATAGGACTTTTGAATCCTGGCCAGTACAGTACCCTAATTGCATACTTAACATACTTTCAATCACAATCTGAATGATTCTGAAGGATATTGCTTCTTATGTTCGATAAAATTGTCTGCTCAACAACGCAATCAATATTGTTGAACTGTCAAAATGAAAGCGATTGCTACTGTAAGTGTGCTACGCAATTACCCCATTAGTTAGAGAGAATGGAACCATTATAATAAGGTGGTACAGATATTCTTCACATCCATTCAGTCTCTGATGTTTTACGCCTTTACCCTTGACACACATAAATGTATTTGGGTAAATTATTCGTTATTTCTATGACAATGCTAACAATACTAGCTTTTCTAGTAACATATTCATGTAAATTGAGTTATGTTTGGGGAAATCCTTCTTATAAAGTTTTCTCTTTTCCTTCCAACTCTTCGTTTATAATAATTTAAAGAGAAAGAAAGAAAGCCCATAATCATTAAGTATGTAAAACAATGTTATTATGAAACCATGGTTTGGGAATTATAAGACTGCTATTAGGTTTAGGTTTAAAGAATTTATTCTCAATAAAGAATACAGATTCGCTTACTTGAGAACAACAGATTAACTTAAACAATAATTACAGTTTGTTGTTAATACAGGGTCATTTATTCATATTTTTTTATCAGCAAGTCACTGTTTGTTTGGGAACTTCACAAATATTTTACGACTTATTGTTCATGAATATTACTTCCATTTAGTACCTATTATGACCCCACTCATCAAACATAGACAGAAGTCAAGGAAAAGCTGTGGAGCAAAAAGTACATAGAGATTCTCAAGAAAATTTATGGAGAATTGTTCCTTAGCAACAGTATGGTATTTCTAACCATTAAATGTGATAAATATTGTAATTTTAGTAGGTATTGTATGAGAGAAGTTAAGAACTTTTGTAAAGTAAATGATAAGGAAAATTACGAGTTTTAGATTCAAACAAAGGCCGTAGAAGGTAGCGGCTAAGATAGCTGGAAATGGAAATCTATAGAGGAGGCACAGCTGCAGACGGACGGAAAAAGGTTTTAAAGCTTTTAATATGCTGACTCTGAACGAGATGTACAGAAGTGGTTGAAAAAGGTTTTATTGATAATAATGTATGTCATTTACTTTGAAATTTTTATAGATAGGTTCCTAATTTTAATTTTAAAGGGAGGACTCTGTCTGGCCCAAAGGCTGCTGTTTAATCGGTTGAACGACACTGAACGGGACACAATAGAAGTTTTAATGTTATTATGTTGGGAGCATTTAGTGTCCCGCAAACTGTTAATATTATTCCTCAGACATAAATAAGTTTAATAACTATGGCATCACTCAAGGTTTTTGGCTATTTAGTATTTTGTAATGTATTATGTGAGTTATAAATAAACTTCTTGCATTTAAGTCTACATGTTTAAGGTGTGAAAGGAAACCATAATTTAATATTCATCATTTTTGGTTGTATGAGGTCATACTTCCTGTATAGTAGGTACGGAATAAGTTGAATTATGAACACCTACACCAATCAGCTTATTGTTAGTGTCTATGATACTTACTTTTTTTATAGAGGATACTTTTTAGAGGATACTACTTTGGTCAGCTTTATTTATTTTATTGTATATAAAGGCAGATTTTGATATAAAATGGCAGAGTGTACTGGCATTCTACATAAATGCTACTAGGACTTTTTTTATGAGTATGACTTATAAATAAATAGGCACCTTAAAAAATAACCACCTACAACAACAGACTACAACATGGTTATTTTGCTAATGACATTCCCAAAAACTGGTCAATAATTTTATTTACCATTATTTACTGGCAGGTGTAATTTATTTTATAAGTATCGTAATGTGCGTGCCAATTTACGATAAGGAAACAATTGAAATGGCAAATTTAGTTACCTACTTTTACGTTCTAATTGGCACTGCAATGACAGATGGATGAACTGAAATTTTGAAAGCATTATTAGCTCGCGCTTCATTGAGTTTCGTGAAAATTCAAAAAAAGAACATGAATCAATTTTTTGCTCGTCACACGATATTATGCCTCACGCGATAGAGCGCGATAGGTTATCACACTTGCTGTTTTTATATCACAATTGCATTAACATAAGAAAATGTTTGTGGTTACTTACTTCTCTAACACGTAGCGCAGGAATATAAACACAAATGCTAACGGTATAGGAAAGAAAACGTGCGTATGATCGGTGTAAACCACCGCCTTATCGGGACCAGGAGCGATGTCTGCCCATGTAGTATTCGGCGGCAACCACACGTCTTCATTCCAAAACTTGTCGAGGTAATACCTCAACATATTTGGCACTGTATTATGTTTTGATTACTATTTTAATTAAATCCAATTCAATTTTTACAATGTGTACGAGCACCTCACGGCTTCATTGAGAAAAAGTGACAGATAATTGAAGCGAAGTTGCCATATAAAACCTGAGTGTTAAATAGCCGCTGTCTGGATTTTTTAAGCTTTTGAATTTTTTGCAAAATGAAAAAATCTATTCGTTACATGTCACACAATTAAATATAAAGACAATGTAATACATAATTGCTAAAGAATGTGTAGAAAATTAAAAGTTTACCGTAATTTTAATCATCATGTCATCACCTCATGACGCTTAGAATAAAATGTTTTTCCTCGCATTGCTTCTGTGACGTCACCGAGTCTCGCTAGTCGCTACTCGCTACACCTCGTTTTTAGTAAAAAAATATTTTTCTTCTGCATTACGAAAATGTACGTCAAGTAATGCACTTGACAAGCGATTATGTCTTATACAAAGAATAATAGCGAGACTACCTTATGGTTGAGGTCGTTTGAAACCAAAATTGTCAGTTCAATTCAAATATAATGGCGGCTCGGAACATGAGGCGAGTCGCTGCGCAGTAACAATTTGGTGTCTGAGCGGGTGTGAGGGGTGGGGTACTGCGCAGCGAAAAGCTAATTTCCAAGCCGCCATTAAGTTTGAACCGAACATTACCTAGACTCGCGACAATCTAAGAAGTCCGTTTTGACAGCTAAAAAAATACTTTGTGCAGCGATGAAAAAAAAAATTGGTTTCTTATATACCTACTGATTCTCGAGACATATCGATTAAACATACTTAGAGAGTTTGTAATCGACGACTTATCTACATTGCTTAAAACTGATTCTCTAGGCATAACGTTTTATTACAAGTACGAGAACGAAACGTCAAAACGGACTTCTTAGATTGTCGCGAGTATAGTCATTTTTTTTTCTATTCAAATGGTTTTATTTTTAATTCTATTTTATTATTGAGATTATTACAAGTTTAGTTACTTTTATAGAACTTATCTAATATGGTACCTAATTATTATATTAAATGTAATTATTTTATGCATCAGCTGTTTGATTTCATGGATTCAAGCCGAATTCCGAATGAATATCGGCAGCAATAAAAACAAAAATCGATGTGTAGGTACTTAGTGTACTTACCGACTTCTCATTCCGGGCGAGCAGCTATCGTTTATTTTTCGTAGAAGCTACCGCGCCCCCCACCATTCCGCCAAAAGTGTTTGTTCGGAATATTGCGCTGATGCGTTCTCCAGTGTCCAGTGTTTTATATATATAAAAGTACTCTGTGAGTGTTTTATACTCTTTAGAAGTCTTGACGTGGTCCTATTTTGTATGTTACTTTTTATTTCCTGCTGACACTTAAAAAGGTGATCAATATTAGGGGGATCCAGGATCTGTTGAAGTCCGCTGAAGAGTTACCATAAAAAAAAAAAAATAAGTATCTGTTTTGGATTTTTGATGGCATTGGTCTGGCTCTGGCCATAAGCATCCACCCTCAGCATCAGTACGTACAATTTTACTAAAGATTCCGCCAAAACTGGAAGGAGGACGCGCGGGGTCGTGGTCTATGGACGGAGTGGAGGGAGGCCTTTGCCCAGGAATGGTACAGATCATACTAACAAAAAAAAAAATAAGTTTCTGTATTTCGTATCATTTTATTACTGTTTCATCGCATACAAAAGAGACTATTTTGCAAATCAGAGATGTAAATCTCGCACAAGTTATCACGTGTTAACAATCGTAGTACAACGATGCTCTCATTCATAAAAATACACCTCATTTGCTTATAAATAAAAAATATACCCATTCTAAACAAAGTTAGTCACTGGTGTCTCACCTATGGCTAATTTCACCATTGAAACTGAACGCGCTTAACACATCCAAACCGCGATTAGCAGCTGTTAGTGTCACCATTGTGGTGGAATATTGACACTGACAGCTCTTGAACGCAGTTCAGTATTCATCTCAAACCAAACATTTCATAACTGACAGTTAGTTCAGTTAGCTTTATGCATAAACTGCAGTCGCGATATAGTTTCCTAACATGTGAACAAACATATGTTCTTGGAAAAACAACTTTTATACCCACAAATAGAGTTCAGTTTGCACTAAAACTTTAATCATTTTTATGAGTTTTTATCTAGTTATTCTGAAATCAATTTAATTAACACCAACATAAAGTTGATATTCGCTTTTGTGAAAGTAACATCAAATAGACTACGTATAGTGTCTTCGCACTATATCCAATGTAGGCGTCGACATCATTTAAATACGCCGCGTAAATACGCTTCGTCTGTCGCGTTAAAGGGAATGTCAAAAAAATACGCCGTGTCTGTCCAGCGTCTACCTTGCGTATACATTCGAACGTCTTTGATATGCGGGCGATATGCGTCTTTCATATGCGTCTTTTTCATATGCGTCTTTCATATGCGTGGGAGATACTTTTTTAGTTCGAATAAAAATGATCAGTGCCATTGTGTGAAATAGAAGTAGGTACTTCTACTTTTTTCTACGTTATCCAGTCGCCAACTCAACTAAACCCAGACAAACAGTGACTAACTTTTCGAATAAAACAAAAAAAAACATTAAACTAAACCAAAAACAACAACCATAGAATACGCACAATTTCTTCTTAATTAATTAAAAATATAACCGAGATAATAAAAATAAAACTTTTCATGACAAATGCAATAAGAACAGAGATCAACACATACAAATTATTATTATTATATTTTTCAACATACACTTTTTTTCTCATAATTTTCACATACTTACATTGTTTCTAAACGTTACCTATAATATGTATATCAACAACATTTAAAATATAGTGAAAGGCACCAACGTATCATGATAATGTTTTATTTGTACATTATTTATTTAGTTGTTCGAAGAGGTAACAGTACAGTGATATAGACAAGGCAATAAAATAAAAAATACAGTATAGGTACTTACATATTATAATTCTTATACAGGGTGGCGATTTAGTCACCTGCATCCGTCAAGGGGGTGAGTCTACCTGCCATACTAAAAAAACTTTCGCCATAAAAATCAGCCCCTTGACGGATGCAGGCGACTAAATCGCCAGCCTGTATAATATTGCCTCTTCAATAGTTATTTTATCAGGCAACATTTTAAATTGTTTGCATTTTTTGGCCCAGTTTTTTAATAATATCGATCGGAATAAAGTTGTAACATTTTTACTCAAACCTTTAATTACTTTATTCCGAGTTTACTTTTATGGGCAGAAAATTAAGAGAGAAATTACTTTTGTATATTTTACTAGCTTCCGCCCGCGGCTTCGCCCGCGTGGTATGTCGATAAAAAGTAGCTCCTTTCTCAGGCTCTAGACTATCTGTGTACCAAATTTAATTCGCTAGACAGACAGAATTACTTTCGCATTTATAATATTAGTAAGGACAAGAGCACTGTCTATATTCTTATACATGCTAAATTTTTATTAATTTAGCAACCAATTATAAGTACCATTTGTAATGTCAAATAAATACTGTAAACCCTACTGGTATCTTTATAAAACTATAACAACACTTATATGCACCATTAAATTAAGTTCATCCTTACAATAAAAACTCTGAAAATAAATATTTTCGGGAACTTACTCATAACATAATTTAAATGCTAAACTGGGTTGTAATATTTGTCTTCTGGAAACCTTAGAAAATTAAATTAAGTTTTAGTAATTAACAAAAGCACCCTAAATAAATAATTAATTAAATACATGTCAAATTTAATACAAAAATATCCTTTTGAATTTTAGTTTATGGTCTGAACAGGAAAAGGAAAAGATAACAAAGAATTCTCAACAAAAAAACATCGTTGATAAGGTCGTTTATCCGTTAATAATAATGTATTTTAAGAATTTACTTTAATCTAAAGTTATCACTTACGAGTGTCAGTCAAAATGACTCTTTATGTAGATTGAAATAAGGTTCAAAATAATATGAACCTTAATGCACGTAAAATGCAATAGCTACAGTATGTACTTTTTTCTTTACAAGCATAAACAATGAACAATTCCTTTAAACATCTGAACAAAAATAACAGTTATAAATAAAATGGTAGGTAGTCGTACAAATACTTCACTTGTAAATAAAACTATTATACCTTAATACTATTAAAATGTATTATTTTTAAGCTTTTTAAAGCGTCTTTGGGTGTATTCGATAGTACCGCTTTTTAAATATAACTTGTGTCTCGAATATAATATCGACTATAGTGCGACTAACTACTATAGACCTACCGCTCAACTGAGAGAGTGCCTGAGGCAGCTGCGCGATGCGGGAGGGCCGTAGAGTATAGCAATAAGTCACTAAATACTCCTAATAATGAGACAAGGATAACCTTATTAGATTCATTAGTAAGAGTAAACGAGACAAATATCTTTTTGTCTGACCTGACCCCAGTTGTTAGCCAGCAACTGGGGCCCAATAAAACGGCTGTCACGGTACGATTACCGTACGAACCGGAACGCGTGGTCGCGTCGACAGAGGGCGCCTTCCGGTTTTCCGAACAAAAAGTTACATGAACCCGACGTATTGCGATACGATCGCTTTTGGTTAGGATGCGGCTAAACTGACGCGCGTCAACACCCCTCCCCTGTATCGCACAGCTACCTCAGGCACCGTGTCAGTTAAACGGAAGTCCAGCAGAATTATTCTGAAAAATCTCAGCGTGAAAAGTGCTGCCCCTATTCTATACTAGTGCTGGGCACATATCCAGTTAGTGTTATTCTGTAAAAATCTCACCTTGAAAACTTAGGTGAAGTGAGCTGTCACTCCACCTGACGCTAAGGATTGACAGCTCACTTCACGTAAGTTTTCACGGTGAGGTGTTTACTGAGGTGTAATTAGGTAAAGTGAGCATGAAGTGAAATATCCATAGTGTCAATCCCCAGAATCCGGTGGTATGACAGCTATACACACCTCACTTATGTTTTCACGATGAGATTTTGCAGACTAGATACGCTGTAGTTGTAGTGCGAGTCGACAGTCAACTAAATAATAGTCGGTATATAACTATTTCACTAACTTACTAATGTGCAATAATAACATTATGTCAAATGATATGGTTAATATTTGCTCGTTATTATTATTTCCTATTACATATTAAGACAACAGACCACACCAGCGGAATCGGCGGGAATTATGATATAACTTGGTTTTTAGAATCGATTTGGACTTGCTTAGATAATTTTAATATATTGTTGATAATTTATGGTGTATAAAAAGTAACCTAGATTCGATATATTCTTCACCAGTGATCAATAAATATAATGTGTCATTACACAATGTCTTCATTCATCTCGATATCTAGGATATACCGGGCTCTTGGTCACTCATAAACTCTAAATAGCTTAAGCTTACGGAAAACTTGTGTATTAGGAACAGGCGGAAAATTTTATAACAATCTACGATCACGTAGAGGTAAAATATACTTATTTAGAACTCTTATAAAGCCTATTTTCGCTTGAATAACTTAACTATTTAGATTTTAAAACGTTGTCTTTTTGATGCGTTCTATACAAAATATATATTTTATGGTATTCTTATCGTTGATTTCGTACTATGTATTTTGTGAACACTATAATTTTGCAAGCAATATAATATGTCCATAATAAAATTGCATGCTTCCCACTGTCGAAACTGGACAAGTCCCTAAACTTATACCCGCCATAGCTTTACATTCATAAAGCGACCTATCAATTATTTTATACCTAATTTTGGAATTTAATAAGACATGCTCCTGCGCGCGTATATTTCAGGCACTAATTATTTTTATTATTATATTTTTATCCTATCTAAGAGACTAATAGAATATGACGTGGATGATAGAATTCGAATTATAATAAAACGTTTCAATACACACGGATTTAACGATCCTATTATAGTAAATTCATTAATTACTATGACCTGGACTTACAGTTACTATAAGTCTGTAATCGCCAACCCGTCTTGAGCAAGGGTGGTGATCAATGTTCGTGCCTTCTCTGTATGAGAAGAGACCTTTGCCCAGCAGTGGGACAATAGTAGGCTGGTATTATTTATTTATTATTTAATAAATTGAGATATCTCGACAATGGAGTTGGTCGATTTTTTTGCACACAAGTGTTTTTACAAAATTAAAAAAAAAAACAAAAAAATAACTTTAATTTGAAGTCGGTGTCTTTGCTTTTTAATGTTCGTTTTTTGCCACCGACTTCCGAAATTAAAGTTATTTTTATCTTTTTTAGTGTTTTTTTTTTAAGTCGGTTGTTTTTTTTTGTAAAAAGTTTTTATTTTTCACTTTTTAGTGGTGGTACCTACCCCACACAAGTTACTACCTGCTATGTAAATAACAGTGAAGGAGTCTAATAATTATATCGTCTACATAGACTGTGGGAAAAATACGTAATATTGAAGCTAGCTCAAAAACTACGCAAGCAAACTTAATAAAATTGATATGGGACCATCTCGGGAGTATACCCTTTCGAACTAAAAAAGATTTTTTTAAATCGGTTCACAAACGGCGAACGGCGGAGTAATCGGTGAACATACATTAAAAAAAAAACAATCATCCGAACGTAGTACACACGGCTACACATCAAGCTATACATTTCCAGTATAAGCGGACCTCGCATTGTACGTGTAATCCTACACAATGCGAGAGCAGCATAAACTGGAAATGTATAGCTTGATGTGTAGCCGTGTGTACCTCCTCCTTTTTTGAAGTCGGTAATAACAAAAACATGGGCTTGATTTTCTCACCAAAATTCAAGTGTCTTTTGAAAAAGACGAACGCGATAGTGATGTCCTAGCATTATTCTACATGACGCGACGTACAAAAAAAATAAAACACAAATTATTGTAATGTAAGTACTCTTTTCATCCACGTAATATTCTACTGTCATGTTACTAAAATAATGTTAACAGGGGAACTCTTATAATCAATTTCGTAGGATTTACTAGCATATAAGTAACTTCAGACTAGGCAGTATGGTCTAAACTATTTTCATAATAAATACGATTGTAAATAATACTTTAAACTTTGCTTGATAATATATTATTTGTAATAAAGGGAAAGATTAACAAAGAATTTAACTACTTTAGCCAGCACGCTTAGTCCACAACGCCCGTCTAATGTTTATATTGTAGGCAAAATGGATTTTTTATATAATAAATCAATATGATCCAACTGCGTGGTCCCCCTATAAATAGCGTACGTACTTATATTTATTATACAGGGTGGCGATTTAGACACCTGCATGATTCTACTCGTCATACTCAACAACTTTCACCTTGAAACTCACATCCGATTCGTGAAAACAAAAAAACAAATTCCTATACAACACACAGTTACAGTAGACAGATTATTTCGATTAATGTATGGAAAGTTTTTTTTTTACGAATCGTTTAGTATGTGTTTCATAGCGAAAGTTATATAGTATGACAGATAGAATCACCCCCTTGACGAATGCAGGTCACCAAATCGCCACCCTGTATGTATTTTCAATTTTATACTAAAATTGAAAAGAGAAGCTAAGAATTATTTATTTTAGCTATTATTAACAATTACCTTTCGCCTGCCAAAGCACGACAATTACACGATTTAAGTATTCTTAATATCGTCAAAATAGTACCAATTATTCATCATTATTAGCGACCTAAATAAAGTATTGTGACTTTGAGAATGGCAACAAAGAATAATAAACCTAAGACAAAGACGTGTTTTCAGTGCAATGTCAAAAATGCTAAAAATATTAAAGAAAGGAACAAGTTAAGGCTTAAAATAAAAATTAATTCCAAAATATCAAGAATAACCCCTTTTGTTAATAATATACCTATTTAGACCGTTTTCAACTACTAAATCAATTCAATCGAATTTCATACAAATTAATGTTACCTTGAAAATTATTCGAACCAATTGCGATTCAATTCAGAACTCAGAGACATTCAAAATGATCGTCATGTCAAAAATCCTTAATTACATAGTAAAAAAATGTTTTATATTCTTCATAGATTCAGGTTGAACCACAGAATAGTACAGAAGATTCATTCCGCAAAATCATTTAAATAAAAACGACTCTTGCTAGGACACAATAAAGTGCAATTCAGGTCGCACAGCGCTAATTACCTACAGTTATATTCACCTAGAAGTTGCCTTGCTCTTTCTATCGCGTAACTCTTATATCTACGTTACGCTCACTGAATTGGCCCGACAAGACGAGTCTGACTTCTGTCCTATTCTGTGGTTAAACAAAAACTTTTATTGTTATAAGTAGAGGAAACGCGGCGGTCACGCGGTCGCTGGCGTTCATTCCATACTATCGCATTCCTCTGTTTTCTCATTGGTTAATAATATTAGTCCAAAGTAGTAGTTCTTTCCTCAAAAGAGCATTTCAGACACCAATCTTCATGGTCTTCACATGAGCTGACCGAGATTATGTCTGGACTTCAAAAGAGACTGTGACCTCTGAGTTTGTTTCGGCCTTTCTTCTCAGAGTAGTAGGAAACGCCGCCCTCATCTAGTTTAAAAAATATGATTGACGTGTAAAAGTGTTTGCACCTACCTACTTACATAAATAAAATCATTTATCTAATATTGTTTTACGATATAGTATAATTGTTTTGTTTTTTGGCGTAGTTATTACTATGGAATGAACGTTAAAGGCCGCGTGGCCAAGTTTCCTCTTAAGTAGACTTGCAAGCCACACATAGGTTTACAAAAAACAAGAAAGAGAAAAAAAACAAAAATATCATCTGAAAAAATAGTATACGCGATTCAGCGTCACCGACCGACGGGAGCCGAGTATACCAGATTAAGCGTCACCATTTTTTAGGAACCAAATAGTGACATGAGGCGTGTGTGAGTGAGAGAACATGCGCGAAAGTTATATGCACCTATGTTCAGACCTGCCAAGTTTTATCGGCCGTATTGTAAGTACTACGTCTGAAACACTTCAGCTATTATAAAATAAATGCTTCTTTTAACATTAACGATAGTTTTACAGAAATTAGTGATATTTATGTTTACAGCACCATCGTAATTTTTTGCTATGATTATGTTTTATAAAATATTTTTTTTATCATAATTTTTGACCATAATGTTTGTTAACTCAAGTACTTCATTTCATTAGTTTTGGTCTTTGTGTAAATACATTTTTTTTTCACAATATGGAGTCAAAATTATAATATAAATTTCACATAACATCGTGAAAAAATATTAAAGCATTTCCAATGTTTGGTATTCATTATTTAAAACTAACTTTTTGTAAATAGCGTAAGCAATAAATCTTTTAATAAATAAGGAATCTCAATTAGATTGTATAGAACAACAACATAGTCAGGTGAATAAAAAACGTAACTTAGAAATAAGTCAATCTAATTCGGATTCCTAATATAAACTACGAGTCATATTTATGGACTTTGCGTAGGTATGTCATCATACTTATCGACAGTAAATCATCAAATTACAACAAAGACAAATAATCATCACTGTATCAAATAAATAATATCGACATCGATTCCATATCGATAATTATGGGGACATCCTTAACCCGAAAAAATTTACCTCTATCAATACTTAGAAATCTCACGTGTTTTTATATATACGGACTTAGATTTAGTTCCATTCATTCACGAATGAATGAAATGAATGAACAACAGAACAGGACGTAGATTTTGGGACCACACTACTGAACTATTTTGTCTTTATTAACAACTTTATCCCGTTTCAGTTTTTGTGCAGCCTTTTGGATATAATAATCAACGACATAGAATAAAGTAACATTCAGTTAAGGATTAACGAGAAAATAATTTATAATTTGTGCATAATATTTTTAACATAAGCGGTAATATGATACGCTGATATGCAAAAATATGCTAAGGGGTTCCACTCTCTAAGTCGGTCAACGAAGATATGGGCCCGTCGAAAAGTATTTGATGCGTCAAAACAAGTGTTAAGTGTCGTGACACCTGTCAAATCGTGTTGTCATTCATTCTTCGTTCGGGCTCCGAACTATTCATACGTCCTTAAATACAGAGTATAAAATGACCGTAACTTAGGCCGGTATTACGGATTTCGTGCTTAGGGAGTAGACCCCCTGAACATAGTATTTTTACGGTAAGTAGTAGTTTTGTCTATAGTTAGATAGTATAGTTCTATACTATAGTTTTCCTACGCTGTCACGATAATCAGTACTCGACATTTTGCTACGCAGAATTAAATCTTCAAAGTTTGGCTTTACTCTCACTTATCATAGTTATAATTACGGGTATTTTGAGGCGCATAATTCCAACAACAACTTAAATAAATCTAACCGACAAGGCACCGGCCCGTAAAGCTTGCATTATACAATAAAGCATAAATGTGGCCCCTTGTTAATATTAGTGATATATATCTAGTTACAACCTCGTAACGTGGAGTGATGTAGTCGTGTGTGGCCGCCAGGAGGCGCCACAGACGCTGAGCGAAACGCCTGGACGGTCGGCCCGACCTTATGTCTCTCTGGAAAGATGTGAGTTCACAGTTAGTTTGAGATGATCAAGATGCTGTCACACTTACAGCCAGTTTCTCAAACGTAAATTATCGCGAAATTAATGTGACAAATTATCAAGCGCGCAAGAACTGCTTTATTGGTTGAATGTTTTATCAACATCCAATCGCGAATCATTAATTTTCACGCGTCGATAATTTTCGTTCCAAAAACTGGCTGTTAGTCCACAGAAGGGTTAATAAATGAAGTGTTACAGGTAACCTGGCGTAATTTGCGTTGCTCAATGAGTCGAGGAGTTATGTATGAAGTTTATTTTGCATCAACCGTTATTTCCATGAAAAAAAAAGCAATATTGGCTCATTTTGAACAGCCTATATTACGCCAGGTTAAGATTTTCAGACCACCCTCAAGCAGGTATGTCAGTAATCAGTAGTAATGTTTGCAAAACTTATGTCACCCAAACAGATGTGAAAAGGTCGTCAATCAAAAAGCATCGGCCTCTTTACACCATCACCTTCTTCGAAAAGTCATGCTTCCGATTTCAGTATCAAAATATCATCAAAAACCAAACGCAAAGCCCGCCAAAATTCTCCATCTTTTTATCGCAGGCAGTGGCTAATTCAAACTAGCACGGATTAGTATCAGCCAAGTTTAAAAAATGAATCCCTGATTCAAGTTATTATTCTGTTTTAGAACTTGCTTCAATCAATGCAAGTTTATAAGCGCGAAGCCTTCACCGATGGAAAATTAAATCATTAAAATAAAATAAAAATCTTGAGCTCGACGGTCGATTTCGTCAATTTTAACCGCCGAATTAGAATGCGCCCAAGGAAAGATGTCACACCGCACACGGGTATCATAGCCGTTAAAATAGCGACATGCAGGTTCAGGGAAATAATATTTGCAGATCATTTGACTGTATAAACCGGGCAAACCTTCGAGCGTTGCCCGGCTAGACCGGGCAAATACACATTTTCAAGTCACTTGCTCGGCTATCACCGGGCATAGCGACCTTTCCCTAAGACATTGTGGTCTTCGAATGAGTAACGTTCCCCGTGCGCTTCTTGTATATCTGGCGAGTCTTCTTCTGGGGAGAAATGTGTGTGTTAGCATTCTATTTGTTCACTATGCTGTGGTGCCTGCAGCTTGGAACAAACGTGAAAGGACAAAATGCATTTTTTTTTGCCGTCGTATTAGTCTGCCCGATCAACATAAAAATACGGATCATTCCACTCTAACAGGACAAAGTGTAAGTATGTCTCACTTAATTGGGGTTAAAAACTAAAAGCTTGTCATAGGTGGCAACACTGTTCACTGTCTACAAGACGCCATTGTTTTGTGTATGTTGCCTCGCTCGTTTTTTTTATGTTTAACTTTTTTTATTTTCACCACTATATTTGATTAAATCCAACAGTGTCAGCCCTAGTATGACAAAGTCAACTCATAGCAAACGCTGAGTGTAATTTGCCCCACCGAAATGACAGGTAGTGTACGTCCCACTGGTGGGACAGAGTGGAATTATCCCAAAATAAGTACATGATCAATTCTACCTTCAGATCCGTCTGATCTGAGCAAAATCAGTACAGTCAGTGTTGAGCTGTTATAGACTTATAGTCACAAGATCGATTGCTTTCGATGGGCTAAAACTAAAAGTCTGACGGTTTCGTGCGTGCACGCATCCAGACAGACCCATCCAATTAGATTCGATTGCTGTACCTTTACGCATTGAAGCAAAAGCATTGTTTACTTACTTTTTATTATTGACACGATTCGGCGTGCTGTGGTTGGATTCATGCGAACTGTCACTTATTTCTGAACTCGAACTTCTAATGTCACGTTTCATCTGAAAATTGAATATTTCAATCAATCATAAATTTTAATGCGACTAAGAACGTGTTTGTTTTGGCAAATACGTGGGGTAAAAGTGAGAGTTTGCACAGTTTAATCAAACAGGCAAATGTAATAACCCGTATGCACTACACAATAAATATATATATTTTTAAGTGAGTTGTTATCTTATTAAGCGGACACGCGATGTTCCTGAGGAGACCCGACGTGTCATAGTCGAAATCATAAAATAGATTTTTAATTTAATAAACATGTGGCTCATTTAATAGCCGCAAATACAAATAAATAGAATATCCCACTTTATCTTTAATTTGATTATTTCTTTCCTTGTTTTTCCAGTGGAAATAGTAGAAGATAAAAAAAAAACTGCTCACATGTCCAGCACTAAAAGCTCTATGGACGACCTGGAGTATAAGCCAGGTCCAGACCATATGCAGGCTCAGTAGCACACACAGCAGCGAGTTGAAGATGTAGTAGGCAGGGAACATCGGTATTATCATGGGGGCACGGATTGATGTACTGGAAATAATGGTAAAATCATGTTATTATGATAATATTACATCTGTTAAAAACAGGGACTTGAAACGTTACTCAAAATAGAGGTATGATAACGTAATGGCGTTGTGTATAGTTCTTTAGGGGTATGAGGAACAGGGTGTAAAGTTCCCTCATCCACCATAGAAAAGGGAGGATCCTCCGACCAGACGGGTGTTGTGTCTGGCGGGCAACTACCCAACGATTGATGTTGGGTTCTTGTATATAATGTCCATTGCACGGTAAACTTTAATTGCGCGATGCAGGATTTATGTGACGTCAGGATTTTTGTGTGACTTCAGGCCTTTGATGCGTAGTTCGCATGTGGCGATGTAGATACCGCCACAGTTCCAGTAACCATTTACGAACTAATGTTATGGCAATATAACGAAAATCTATCTGAACAAAATCGGCCATTATTAATTTAGTTAATTTTAGTTACAATCCGGGTGGAACCGTAGAAATTATCGTTACATTAAAGATAAAGAGAAAAGCCACACAAACATGAAACTCACCTCCAAATAATGTAGAACGGATAAATACCAAGTCTTGTAATGATCCACAGTACTGTAAAAATTGCGAATATAATATCACATACACGCTGATAGTTCGCGTACTTCGTCGCTTTAGCTGCATCCAAGAATATATCGGCACAGTCGTGCAGTAAAAGCACTACAGTTCCTGTTCTGTGTAGATTGCAGACCCAGCTGAAGGAAATCAACAAGATAGTGGCCACGTGGTGCACGAACATCTGCCAGAAGTCCTTGTGTTGCACGTCCCAAAACTGCGAGAATGTCAGTGACCAGTAGAACGCCGCTGATATCATGTAGTACCACCAGATGTCATCTGTGAGACCCTGCAATGTGTTAGAATTGTATAATTTATCGCAACAAATCCTTCATTGGCTACAGATTAAACAGACTGTCGAGTCTCTTAAGGTTAAAACACATTTTGCTTCGGCGTCCCGGCTCCCCCATAAGGTTAAAAAACAATTTGCTCCGGCGTCCCGGCTCCCCCATAAGGTTAAAAAACATTTTGCTCCGGCGTCCCGGCTCCCCCATAAGGTTAAAAATCATTTTGCTCCGGCGTCCCGGCTCCCCCATAAGGTTAAAAAACATTTTGCTTCGGCGTCCCGGCTCCCCCATAAATTACCGACTTCCACCATAAAAATCAAACAACTATTCGTCTTCACCATATAAAATGAGGTTCGTCAAAAAGAAATAAAAAGTTTTTGGTCTGTGTGTAAATGTCAATTAAACGCTCCTCAAGTCCTATATCTAACACTAAACGTTAGGGCGCTGATGATAATATCTACTATCTTGATGATAAGTTGCACCTGTTGTTGAGTTGTGATAGCATTGGTCTAATGAACATTGTTAATTTCTATAGCTTCGCTACGTACGGTTTAAATTTTATTATTTATTAAGGCGCGTTAATAAGCGGATCTTTAGGTATTGCAAGAGGTGAAGCGACAATATAAATAGCGATGCGTTTGATTTTAGTTGAATCTCGTGTCCACCAAGAATAATGACAGTTATTTCGAAGCTTTAATTTAATAAAATAAAAAAACACGATTAAGTTTTTACATTTTTCATAATATATCGTTGTATAATGTCTTTTGACACACCCTACACACACATACACCCACTACACATACACACACACACACTTACTCACTTGTACACTTGAATATAATACACTATATTTTTTGTTTGGCTTGTAATATGGAGCAATACAATACGGCTAACTTCGCGACGAAAAGATGGACGGTTTACGGTGTCCCTGTTAGGGCAGCCCCTTAAGGCCCTTTATTAAACAGACTAAACTAAAAACATCAGCAACTGAGCTGACTGCCTTTCAGGCGCCGTCAGACGTCCAACATAATTATTTTGGCCAGAGGCGAATCCCGCGCGAGAGTCCCTTCAGTTTAAATATCGCAACTCATACAGGGGTTTTTTAAAAGCTCCGTTTTTCGTCCTAATCATAAACTGATAAATGTCCTTAATATCCTCGTGACCTTCAAAATGTCGAAACAATAGTCAGGCACTCCTCGCAACTACATGTAGCATATACTCGTTAAATCTTACATAATTGAAGATTCCTCATCCATTAGTACTACTCGTGCAGCGCTATTTAAAGCGATAATATGGCTATTATCGCTTTAAATAGCGCTGCACGAGTAGCGTAGTAATTACTTGGCAGTAATTCGGAGTATAAGCTGCGGTGCTTCAAAATGATACAAATAATATGAATGGAAGAAAATTTCGTAGTCATGGAGAGGTTCTCTTTACCTGGACTCAAGCGCCCGAGTTTAGCTTTGGGCCATATAATTTTGAAGAAGTCTTAGGTAACAACTGAAGCCTGGGCACCTAAGTGGTTACAACCAAAATCCCTCTACCTACAGTAGTTAAAAATATTAACTTTAGAGTGTTCAGAGGCTCTAGACAAAGTGACATTCTATGAGCGATAACGATGATGGAAAAAGCAAAAATGTATAGGACTGACATGTATGATAAGCTATCGAAAAGCTTATGTCAATTCTGTTGAAAGTCTTTTTAGAAATACGTAGTTTCAGAATTAAAAGTAGCTACCACCAGTTATCGTCTAAGACTAGATACATTGACAACCTCTCATGATAAAATAATACAACAGTTCACATGATGATCGAAAAAATCTAGAGCAGAGGTTACATTAATCGTAATACTTAATGCTCAACTTTTGAAATCCGTGTAAGTTTACAGACAAAGGTTTTTATTTACGTAGTTAAATAGATATAAATAAAACTAACCTGATGAGGATACCCAATATAACAGTGATCAATATCCCACAGCCACTCTTTCTCCCACAGTACAAACAGACCGTAAGAGAAGTTGAATAAGTAAAATGTGGTCCTCCACATATTTTCGCAGAACTTCACTAATGTCGAGGGCTTGTCCTGACTTCTTCGGAGTCGCCACCAGCGTTCCACCTGCCTCTCTGTCATGTCGAGTTGCTTTGCTAACCCACATATCTGGAAAAGGTATTTTTTGGTCACGGATTGAAGACGAAACTAAGGTGAGAGCAAGCAAAGGTAAAACTGTGAATATTTGTGGGTGTTAGTATGCCTATGAAGTATGCATAAATATATATAAATAAGTAGTAAATATTTGAGTAAATGCTTGGTACATAATAGTGAGTATTTAGGATAAACACATGCTGCAGAACAAGACACAAAGCTCACATGACATGCAGATGCAGTTACTTGATAAAATAGATACTAAATCTAAGACCGGATAAAGAATAGAAGAGAAAGAAGAAATAATAGAAGAGAAAGAAGAAATAGTGTACGTAATTATTTTGAAGAACACTATATCTATTGCTAATACTCTCTTAAAAAGTGACAGAAGATGAAGTAAAGATGGAAGTCGTGATGAATCTAGTGAAGATGTCCTATATTCTACAGATCAATTCAAATGCATCCTTGCGTCAAGGCCAAAATTTGAAGTGCGCAAAATTAATACAGACTTCCCATTTCATGTCCCAACGCCTCACGAGTCTTGCTTGAACTTTCCTTCCTGTGAGGAATCTGCCTCTGGTAGAAAACATTAGCTAGAAGTTGTGTTCCGTGTGGCCTTACCAGCCAAATTGTTGCTTCATAAAATAAGGCAAATATATTCCGTCTCATACGTTGTGTAACAATTACACCCAATCACGAATGTGCTCATCACTGCGTCTAGGATTTGATTCAATCTATTAGTGAATGTGCTATTACGTCGTGCCATTTCGTGTTGTTTTTGTGATTTGAAACGAAGAATCTTGTGGTAGATGAATACAGGTTTAGCGAAATACAGAAGGGACTTTTAGCATGTCGATTTCACAGTTTGTTGACCCCAGACGTAAGCGCAAAGAGCATACTGTATGATAGAATAGATTTCTGACTGAATCTAGTCTCGCACTGATGATGGGGCCTAGTGAAGGACGATAATGAACATAGGAACTCTCTGTTAGATGATCAGCACCCTAATTGCGTTGTACACTTTTAATCACAATCCGAGAATTTTAATGAAGTTTTTAATCCATTGCTTCATAGTTCATAGTATTGAAAAAAAATTCTACACAATGAACGTGTCTGAACTCTCAAAATGACAGGAATTGTGATCAATTGTCAGTTTTTGTGTGTTAACGCCATTACCCCGTTGATTGCATCGCGAAGCTCCCCTTCGCGATGCAATCAGCAGATTAAATCCATACACAGTTCCTACCTATATGTATAACAGATACGATAGAAATCTAAGTATTTCTCTATCAGTTCTGAGGCTCTAGACAAAGTGACATTCTATCAGCGATAACGTGGATGTTTCCATACATTTGAATGTGGAATGTTGAATTTCGTGGATGTGTCCTATACATTAGCTATCGAAAAGCTTATGTCAATCTTGTTGAAAGTCGCTGTAGATATACGAAACGCTTTGGAAGCGATTGTCACTTGTCTAGGCCCCGTTTCTCCAAGGCTTTGCTGCATTATTTCTATTTATGCGACAACTTTGCGGGTCACTAGTGTACGCTATAAAGGGCGATAGTATTCTGCCGTAAACACTTAATTATGCAGGAGGGATAGTGGCCTTGGGAACGACCCTCACTACACAGCTGCTCCCATACACCTGGCAGGTGAGGGAACTTGTAGTGTAGCCTTGCGTAATACAATGTCAATGCCTTCCATTTTGACAATTCAACAAAATTCATTACGTTTTTACGATTTTTCAAACATACAGGGTGTTAGGGTAAACACCGTTATCCTTGCAACCAGTGGTTTGGTTTCATTTATAGAACGTAAAATCAATGGAAAATTACAACTTTTTTTTTCTTTTTTTTAAATCAACATTTTTCCACAAGAGACGCAAGTTCGTTGCCCTATGCGCTAGGGCAATGAACTTGCGTCTCAACACGGGCGGGGGGTGCGGGATGTAACCTGACCGGCCGCGAGCGCGACCCCTCCCTCAGTCAGTCAGCTGTTTCGCTAGAGAGCACGGTGTCGGATAGAAACTTTTTAAAGTCTTTTAATGAAAATGACGTTTTTTTTTTGTTGTGTTCGGTCATTTATTTTTATATTAGGTCAACTACCCATGGTTTGAATGACAAGAGTGTTTACCCTTACAGCCTGTATATATGATGCGATGGGTTATGCATTTCCTTCAAAATCTTTCGGATTGTTAATTTATGTGTTCCTTTTCCTTAACCTACCTACGGTTATATATGGAGTACGTAATAAATAATTCAATTGACTATAGTAATAATAGGTAAGTACCTAAAAATAGGTCAATTGAACATTATTACGAGTATTATCCCTTTCCTGTTAACAACGAACACATGTATCTGGGGGCACGGGAGTGGCCAAGACGAGCCAAGCGAAGCGCAAGGAGGGCACTACCTACCTTTTCTCGAAGCGCTTCGTCGTTTTTTTGAACCCTCATAACTTGGGTTTGGTCGATATAACAGTAAGTACATAATGCTTAACCCATTTAAGAAAAACCGCACGATTTTATCGCTTGCGGGTGCGTCTACATTGGTTGAGTTGTCTAATACGGAAGAAATATCATTTTTGATTGAGATAACTTGAGGCCCATTTTTAGATTAAACAAATCTAGTTTTTTTTTTCTTATTTTCCGTACCAACTCCGCAATCGCAAATGTTGTTAGTTAACTAATTAGGCAACAATTTAAAGTTGTTGGATAGATGCTTCCATAGATAGGTACTGCATAAATTATCCGACTTGGTTTTACATTAGATCTCACAACTTTAATCGGTAGAAGAACTACGTTGTGAGACTTAATTTTTTTTAACATGTTGGTTTTGATGGGTCTAATATATTCCGTACGCAATCGCAAACTGGGCTAATTAGCAATATTACTCTGCCGATGTAAACTGAGCCTAACTACTATAACTTACGCGAGACTTCGTAAATATTTATCACTTATTAAAACGGTAGCCCCATCTAAGAAATGAGCTCCAGTAATAGACCCGCTACTTATCTCTAGCTAGCAAATATATCGATAAAACTATCGATAACCATGCACTTATCGACTTGGTCTCATGAATCATGGAAAAGGTTGATGACACTACACGTGCATTCCACAATGTGATCGCGATTACTTTGAAAAATATCGATTCAATTTAAATTAACACAACTTTTATGGCAAGCAGTGACTGCCATTCAAGTCTACCTATTTATGCTGTGAGAATAATTCAGGAACGTAAGGAAGCCTATAAAACATGCGTCCTTGTAAAAGCTTTTGGAAGTCATGAATCTTCATTTTAAAAGCCGTAAATGGTCCCATAAACCGCTGAAAGTAATGTAATGCTCTTCAGACGCATGTTAAGTTGATAACTATTTCAGTTTGTGAACAGTTTAGTCAATCAGCTGTCAATTCAAATTCAAGTGGGTAAATACAACTTGGAAAATCGGAAGTTTTCGGAGTATTCGGAATTTTAAACTACAGCAAGTCTTTGAATGAACTGATGCCACATCGAGCAGGCTGACATCATGGTCAACCTAATCGTAATATTCAAAGTCAAAGTCAAATAATTTATTTCAAGTAGGCACATTAAAGGCACTTTTGAACGTCAAATACATAGAAATAGAAATAGAACTGATTCTAGTTGCCCCTTCCAAAAGGTAGTTTTCGTATGGAGAAGAATGGGCAAGAAACTCCACCGTAATACTCTTTTAAAAAATGTTTTACAATATTTGGTATACATCAATTATATAATTACATGTGAAGACGATGCAACGAGAAATAAATACCACGATATACTGGAACCACTGGACCTACGCGAAATGAAAAGGAAATTATTGGAAATTATTATAGGGAGGTACTTCTTGACTTTGAATCACTTTCATGATTGTTGATGGCACACTATCCACAAACTATAGAAGTTGTGGAAGTGAGTTTACTATTGATTCAACTAATTAGCACCTGTATTCCTGTTGGATGTCGGTATGATTCCAAATGGATGAGTATCACTCGAAAGTGCCTCTACATAAGCAGGTGTAGTTATTAAATAGATAGTACCTATCACTTTTATCGTTAGTAAATTGGTATAAACCATAAGTACGTTACTGAAATGAATACAAGTTTTAATACGTGGCGTGGGTTTAAACCCAGTCAGGCGCTTTACTTTGTGTAAATAATTTCAAAAACAACTCTACCTTACGCAATAATGTTTACTACAATCTAAACGAAGATTTTATTAATCGATCAGCTAATCAATCACAGTTTATATTATCAGAAATAGAAGCAGTTATCACCGATTTACAGATAATAAAAAAACAAACAAAAGAAGCAGAGGCAGTAAATACTGTGGGTGGTTACTGGTTATTTACTGTGTATGAAATTTCTTATAAATATGGCTTGTAGGTAAAAGAAATAAAGGACAGAAAGACACACATTTCTTGATTCCTGAGTACATAACAAATGATCAATAATGATTTTAGTATTTAAAGGAAAATTTAAATATAAAAATCATCACTGTTGTTGCCGCAATTATCTATGAATAGATACGAAGGAGCCCTCGGGTCACCCAGATCTTACACCGATGTTGTGCAGGAGATTTAATGAACTTCTGGAGGAAGTGGGCTAGTTGGAATAGATAAACTTTACGGAATAAATTCTCTAAACGATGGTGAAAACCTCATCAAAATCTGTTGCGTGGTTTAGAAGAACAACGCGGACATAACTTTAATTTATAATAATTATGTATTGTATAGAAGAAGTAATGTGCTTTAGATGACCAGAGTGGACATGAATGATTCTGAATTCTATGGTAAACTTATCAGCAATTTTTTTTTTATAGATTTTGTTTCTCGATTATTATTTTTGAAGGATCTCAAGATGGCAACCGACTTTTTGTTGCGACCAGACAACTTATTCAGTATTTGCCATAGCTTTCTAGGGTTAATTTTTACCCGACTACGGCGAAGAAAAAAGGAGGGTTATGATTTTGACCGGTATGTATGTATGTATGTATGTATGTATGTATGTTCATCTGTTCCCTCCTATCTTCCAAACCACTTATCACAATTTGACAAATTAGGTATCGTTAGAAGCGTCGTGATTGTCCGCTGGTTATAGGCTATGTGACATCACATTAAATTTATTAAAAATGGCGCACTCTAGAGGACATAAAGTGAGGAACTTAAAAAAAAATATGGTTTAATCGTACCATGTTGGGTATCAAATGAAAGGGCTTAATGAGCACATTTCAAAAATATATATATTATAACCCCAAAAGAACTTAAAAAAAAATCAAGTAATAAAAAACTAAAACCCAACTACGACTTAAAAGGTATAAACAAGACACCACAGACAGACAAATTAAAAATCCGGAGTCACACGTAATCTGTTCGATTTATGCCCTAACACGTGTGACTCCGGATTTTTAATTTGTCTGTCTGTGGTGTCTTGTTTATACCTTTTAAGTCGTAGTTGGGTTTTAGTTTTTTATTACTTGATTTTTTTTTATTATTAAGTATTTATTTCTTCCATGTTTATTTCTACATTTTTCGATATTTTATGAGTTCTGTTTCTTATTTTATTATATTCTAATCGCAGTATTTTATTCGTTGAATCATTTTATTTATTTTTTATTTTTCCTTTTTATAAATAATAGGTCCTTTTTTACACAATTTATAAATTTTATTATATCTCCAAGGTTGTTTGTTTCTTTTACTGTAGGTTATTCCTCGTAATATTTATATCATTGATGTTTTATGTTAGGGACATAAAATCTCAATTTCATTTGTTCATAACTCGTGTCGACACGAGAGAAGGACGGCGACACGAGAGAAGGACGGCGACACGAGAGAAGGACGGGTATACGAAGCTGATGGACCGAAGAAAGAAGAAGAAGGCAGAAGAACGACAAGCAGTAACTGCTATAGCAACATTCAAAATAGCACAATTATAACAAGTGCTGTTTTCAAAATAAAACTGAATTACAACTCTAATACGTCATGTTTGCCAACTCCAAGACTAATCTCCCTTGCAAGAGATAACTGAATCCTAGAATATCTGTAACTAACCTTAATGAGCATCTTACAACTTAATCCTTTAAATCCGTTATCTAATTGCTGATTACGTTGATAGTGACGAAACAATGGTGATTAAGCACGTGGATACCGAAACGGTGTTCTAGCGTGACACATGATAAGGTATCGTACGATACTTTGGGCCAATTCAAAGTACAAAGTTCATTTAGAAAAGCGCAAATCAATCTGCCTAGCCTTTTCCCAACTATGTTGGGGTCGGCTTCCAGTCTAACCGGATGCAGCTGAATACCAGTATTTTACATGGAGCGACTGCCTGTCTGACCTCCACGACCCAGTAACTGGGTAATACGATACCCCCAGGTAAGACTGGTTGTCAGACTTTCGAGCTTCTGACGACCCGTAACGACTGTCAACGATCCACAAATGACAGCCGGGACCAACGGCTTAAAGTGCTTTCCGAGGCACGGAGGAGTTTCGGTATGTAAAGATGGTCACCCATCCACGGACCAATCCCGGCAAGCGTAGCTTAACCTGATGGATCGACCCGAGCGGCTGTTATTACTTAGCCACGTACTCCTCCTTGAAAAGCGCAAATATGGGATTAAAATGCGAAGTTTGCTTCATTGACTGGAATACCTATATTTTTTATTAAGCATAAATAATGGTACAAGTTTCACATATTTTGCTTACTTATTTTAGCATGCAAAAAATACCATATAATAAAATTATAAACAAAAATAATTCTATTATTACTACTGAGATCATGTGATCAAAAATATTTTTAAATTAAAGTATATATTATTATTATTACTAGTGAGATCATTGTGTATAAATTAAAATACCTTAGCTTACCATATTTGGAGTTTTGCTTGTAATTTAAGAATTCACTTATAGTACTTAGTTATAGTGTAGAACACATTAATAAAGAGCCTTTTTTTTAAGTTTATTTATTTGGTTGTTTTTCCCCTGAGTAAGTTGGTTCAATTACTAGAACTATAGTTGTGATCACAGTTAAAAAAAAACCAGCAGTTTCTTTACCTAAAATTCTAAATTACTGTTGCAATGACGAGTAAATTAATTAAGAATCTATTAATTGACCAGTTTGACCACATAGGAGAATCTCCGACCAGTCAATCCACGTCACCGATTCAATCCTTAGGTATCGTTATTTTGCTACCGTTTATTTACGGCATAGCTTGACTGGACAGGAAAAACAATATTACGTCCTTTTAATAGCATCCTGCTTTAACGTACGAGCATCTGTCAATTAAACTAAAAGATAATTAATATTATACTTATTGATAAATCGTTTCGCATTAGAATAAAAAAACCGGCCAAGTGCGATTCGGACTCACACACGAAGAGGTCCGTAGCAATATTTTTAAGCAAAAAAACGCTACAAAACTTTGGTTTTTAACTTTATTTTATTTTTATTATTTTTTTGTTGTTGTTATAGCGGCAATAGAAATACACTATCTGTGAAAATTTCAAGTGTCTACCTATTACCGTTCATGAGATACAGCCCGCTGACAGACAGATGGACAACGGAGGCTCAGTAATACCTAGGGTTCCGTTTGGCACCCTTCGGGTACGGAACCCTAAAAACAACAATTAGCGTTCCATAGTTTCTGCCGACACCCATGGGATGGAGGCGTGAGTTTATGTATGAATGTGTATAAAAAAACCAAATCAAATCACGCAAGGTATTTACATTTTCCTGACCTTCGACAATTGATCAGAATCGACGAAGCATTTATGAAAAAAAATACCTAAGTGAAAATACCATAAAAAACGGAGTTTCAGGCAAAGAAAACTGGGTCGTGAAGCCAGCTCAAGGCCAATTTTAGAGCTCAGGCCGTAGGCGCTAATTGCGTACTCAATGAACGTTTATTGTCTCAAACGTACAGTGATTGCTGTATACGTATGCTTGCATATCTAGGACAGGGCTGTCCGGGATTTTAATTTGTTTGCCATAGATAATTTAATTGCTAAGACTGATCAATGGATGTATTATGTGAAAGATGACATCTAGAAAGGGATTGAATACTAGGATAGGTGCTGTTATAGATAAATATGGAATGTCTAACAAGTACTAACAACCAGTCTTACAAAGGGCAAACGTGTTACCCAGTAATTAGGTTGTGGAGGTCTGATAGGCAGTTGTTCCGTGTAAAATACTGATATTCAGCTGCATTCGGTTACTGGGAGCCGACCCCAACATAGTTGGGAAAAGGCTAGGCAGATGACGATGAGGATGTATGGAAGAAGTAGTAAATTGGGATAGAGTACGAGGATTATAATGATGATGGTCAACCGCAAAGACCAACAAAAATGAAGTGGGCCATTAGCGCGATGATATCTGACATTCAGCACACTCGTCTCATGAATCAGAACCGGTTATTTTTAGAAATTACCTATCATTATATATAAGATAAGATATTGATGTTGAATAATACGGGAGCCAAATTAAACGCAGTAGTTGTATTAATTTGATGATTTCATAAAATTCAAGTAGGTATGCAAAATGCGATGTCTCAGAGTAATTAACTATAGGGGCGCCTCTGCTTAACTCTTCGGTTATAACAGGCGTGATTTTATGTTTATGTATGCAATCAAAAGAAAGTATGAACACCATAAAATAACACTTAAATAATATCGTTGACATTTTCGGATGTAACAATAGATTGGTAAAACATAAACTCGACTCCGTCCTATAAAGCTCTATGACTAATATGAAGAATCGAACCAAAACATGTGTAGGAGTGAGTACGTACCATAGACACGCAAAGATACAATTACTTCAGGAGGAGTCGTTGACATTTACAGTCAGCCCTTCAATTTCTATGATAATAATAATAAGGTCATAGTTCATCGGTTGATTATTAGAGAATTTGATTTCAAAGGAGATTTAATAGAGATCTATATACCTGATTTGATTTTACTACGATAAGAGATGGTGGATTGTGGTTGTGGTGTGGGGTGAACGAATCAACTAATGGATTGAAGCAGCAAGCCTGATCAGGACATCATCTATAATATGAATTGGCTACAAATAATGTAACATTAGAATTTCTTTGACCCAGAAATTAAATTCTGAAAGATGTCTCAAGTTTGTTCGACCAACGACCCCACAAAAGAACAGCAAATTGCTACATTTCAGACTACGTCCAATTAAATAGCAATATTTTAATAAAGAAGCAGTCAGAACAGCCAGCCCTGAAGGCGTATAATGATCTTTATATAATCAGAGTAATGAAAACGGGTCGGAACCGCGACTCGCAGACGCGTGGCTTCAAAGAGATCTTTCATTCGTACCAGGTTACGTGATCATGTCTCGTAATGAGTCGTCTTCGTCTTCGAGATTGCAGCGCAATGCAAGTTTAGTGATGCAGTAAATGACCACTTGGCAAACATTCGTGATATTTACGGGTGTAAATTCCTCCTATATTCAGAATTTTGAATTGTTTGACAACAAGTCAAGAAACGAGAAGATCTACGATAGTGATAAGCTGCAGTGCAGTGGTAGAAATTGGAATACATACGAAACATATTTTAGTCTAAACATATGGATACATCTAGATAACCCATATGAATCCTCATTCTTTCTTACAATATTAGCTCCTTAAGAGCTGTGTTCATTACTGTTTTCATTAATCAACTTAAAAGTACGGAAACTAATATAAATAAAGCATAAAACTCGAATGTTAACCTCAGCCCCCAGGCAGAGGCTTTCAGAAAAAGTATAGTAACTATAACTATGGTAAGGCCATTGGCTAAATGTGGGGGCGTTAGGGGCGCGGCAGCCTGTCGCAAAGGCACATTAGTTCGGGCCGTTACTGCTCGGATTGCTTTCCATGTAAATACACAAAGCTTTATATTTTCGGCATTCGATACGTATGGATGTATTGTATAGACCAATAGCCGTAGGCGTAGATGATGTACGTAAATAGATATCAAACGATAATTATATCAAGGATGTTTTTATATAAGGAATCATTGAGTTTATGGCAATTAAATACTCGTCAAAACTACATCGAGAAACGAACCAGAAATGACGAAGGTCGACTTGAAAAATGTGGATGAATATTGATTGATGAAGTCAATAACAAAACGTCCATATCAATTTCTTCCACTCCCGAATAAATTACATAAGAACCTTTTACAAATAAATTAATGATATATTTTGAGCAGGCTACCAGCTATGGCCACTTAAGAAAACAATATAACGATGGTGTGTTAAATTCTTTGTCCTATTTAGTCAATTAATGGGTTGCTGACATACGGGTGCAGACGGAGAATTTTTCTTGTCAAATAAACAAGCTTTTTATTGGGGACAGCTGAATTATTCTATCCATCTGGACTTTTATTGCTTGCAGCTTTTACAAATCATGCATATGAGAAAGATTGGAGAAAGATATTTTATACTCTGCCGTAACAGCGGAAATTCTGGAAGCATTTGAACAAAAACCGGGATGAAATATATCCTGCAGCAAAACGTGCAGAGAAGATAAATCTTTTCACGAGAGTAAATTGCACGTGTCTTGCAGAGCAATAAGAACTTTTTGCTTTTGGATTCGCTTACAAAAGCTAGTCGTACGAAGAAGTCCTGAATCCTGTTGTTAACATAAACAAATTGACTACTTAATAACATTCAAGAGAATGAGCCCACGCCATTTCTCTACCTAAGTTTGGACGAGGCGTTTGACAAACGCTTGAAAAACACATGAGCATTGCGCACAGACACAGGTAATTCATTTTGCTAAACGTCAAGAAAGTTTTGAGTATGAATGCAGATGGAAGTGTTAGGGAATATTAGAGAAACGATGGATGATTGTGTTGAAGATTATGTGGCTAGAACGGGAAGATGACGGCTGATAGAGATGTAAGGAAGAAGACGATAACACTGCGTCGAACCCAAACAAATTGTGATAAGGATTGGATGAGGACCTAAAATAATGAGATGACTAATAGATAAAAGTGAATCATAAAAATATCGAAATCTTGATAAATAGATATATCTGCCCGCGTCAGTGGTCCCTTCCAATAACCCGTCAGCCTTCAATGCAAGAGTGAACAGGCATCTTCTGGGCTTGCTCGTTCTATCAGACGCGATCGAGGTCAAGAGCTGTCCCATTATTCAATAGAAAAAAAAAAGATTAATAAACGAAAATACACAGGCTGTTTAGATCCTAACGATGATTGTGTCATGTCAATATTATTTTGTTGTAACTGTCATCGTAATCTAAATAAATTAGTATCGTTTTATCATACTTATTACGACGTGCTTACAACGTTTCATAATCTTGGCTACAATATTATTTGAATAAAAACTTGTTGAGGCATTAAAATGGCAAAAAAATACGAATTTTATATCTTATTGTAGGCCGTTGGTACTTGGCTACGCGATTTTGCCGCAGAGACGATGCAGTAAGCAAAATAAAGAGTGGTGAAATCAAGGGACCTATTTAGGCACGAGATGGTTTGGCGATGTTTTGTATTGCGATGTAAAATATTTTGCATACTTTTTGTATAGAATAAATTTGTTCTAACTAACAGCTATGCTGCTGGGGGTTTGATGCGCCACTTCTTCTTCCCACCTAAATCACTAGGAAGTGGAGATGGGCGGGCGTTTTGGGGGAATGTCTTAATTTTGACTTTAGACAAAACCTAGTTTAGACTTTTGTTTTCATCCATGAAATAGCAACATTGTTTTTTTTTATAATCTCCTCAAAGCCAGTCAGATACAAGTAATAAAAACTAAAACCCAACTACGACTTAAAAGGTATAAACAAGACACCACAGACAGACAAATTAAAAATCCGGAGTCACACGCGTTAGGGCATAAATCGAACAGATTACGTGTGACTCCGGATTTTTAATTTGTCTGTCTGTGGTGTCTTGTTTATACCTTTTAAGTCGTAGTTGGGTTTTAGTTTTTATTACTTGATTTTTTTTTTAATTCTTTTGGGGTTATAATATATATATTTTTGAAATGTGCTCATTAAGCCCTTTCATTTGATACCCAACATGGTACGATTAAACCATATTTTTTTTTAAGTTCCTCACTTTATGTCCTCTAGAGGGCGCCATTTTTAATTCAATGTGACTTCACATAGCCTATAACCAGCGGACAATCACGACGCTTCTAACGATACCTCATTTGTCAAATTGTGATAAGTGGTTTGGAAGAAAGGAGGGAACAGATGAACATACATACATACATACATACTTACATACATACATACATACATACATACCGGTCAAAATCATAACCCTCCTTTTTTCTTCGCCGTAGTCGGGTAAAAAAGTAAAGTACTTAATGACAAAATAGGTTGAGTAGTTTTGAAGAATGACTAACTCATTATTTGCTAAGATAAGATATTTAGTTCTATCTGTGATTGCCTTTAAAAGAATCCTTGAATTACGTGTTTATAGCTATGGTCATATTTTCTCATTTTTATCACAAACTTAGGTGTTTCTGTATTGAATTACTCGTAATTTTATGATGACGTAAGTAATACTAAATACTTATAATATCTCGTATAGTTCATGGAATATCAGAACAAAAATATCAATAAAGGCTATAATATTTTTATGTTATTATTTTATTTTATTCGTTTTGGCTGGCATGTGTATGTATTTTAATTTTATTTGTTTTGAATGCCATTTTTATTTTATTATAAGTATTGATTTGAATGACACTTAAGTATGTATATAGGTATTTTAATTTTGTATGATTTGAATGTTTGAGGATTATTTTATCGTTATACCTACGTGATTTAGATTTTTTTTTTAATTTATATTTTAATTTAATGTAATTCGTTTATACTTTATTTACTTTTCAGACAACGAATTATTGAATTATTATTATCCTAATTAATACGTATTATAAATGCGAAAGTGAGTGTGTTTGTTTGATACGCTTTCACACTAAAACGGCTGAACGGATTTGGATGAAATTTTTCACATGGGTAGACCATGACCTGGGTTAGGATACTTTTATTCCGATATTCTCGCGGGATCAAGACTTATGCGGGTGAACAGCTAGTCAGTTAATAATAGTGAGTCCGGCTTTTCCTTCCTAAATTACCAAAATTTGATAGTATGTGTGTAAGATCGTGCGATCGAAAACAAAAAATAAAACTAAGTATTCTAAAAATAAGTTTAGGATCATTTTCCTGTGTTTTTCGAGTTGATGGCAAAAGTAAAAATATTTTATTATGTTGGACGAGTAGGGCCCAGGTGGCCACGTCAATCGCGGCATCATTGGCGTTTTATTACCTCCTCAGAAGTAGTATATGGACATTTCGGACACTCCAACATAATGGGATATGGTCCGCACCGCATTCGCATTACCGACGTGTGAATCCAAAACACTGTACTTATCTCAAAAATACCTATTTCGAGAAAAGGGCTTTTAAAACTTATTTTGGTTTTTTGTATGTTTTAGTACAGTGATTAGTATGTGCTCATATCTCCTTCTACATAATACAAAATGAAAAAAAAAAATAGGGATATGTAACTGCCTCTAAATAATCAAATGAGCGCTAATAAGGCAAAACACTGTAACCCGAGTTACAGTGTATTGGATTTACACGCCTGGGTCATTAAATTAATAAATTTTCCTGTAACCAACCCGGAAGTTGTCCATAAAAAGGTGTTAATAAAAAAAAACTTAATAGGTACTTCTTTTTCTTCTATTGACTTGGAAATTTATGTTAAGCCTGGCTTATTATTCTTTGTACAAAGTAAACAAGTCACTATTATGTACATTCAAATGTAAATATTGTGCTTATGAGTTCCAGAGTTCATAATCTTTCGATTTAGCTATTCTGGTAGGCGAAGATTCTGTTGCCTGAGCTAAAATTACACTAGGTAATCTATATTTCTTTCGAGAACTGTTTTTATAGGGTCTTTACAAGGTGTAGTAACAGGAATTTGAACTTCAGGTTGGCCTTATCCCTTCACGAAAAACTATTTCGGTTGCTCAGGCTAGAATACTGGCCACATTTAGCCTGAAACTATATTCTATGAAAGTATTTTTACTTTAGTTAGTTAAAAGCAGAACTAGAAAAATAAGGAACCCAAGATAACCAAGATTTACCCTTTGTTTAAAACGCTTTCAAGCTAAGCACCACCGATCAGCGGTTTCAGTGGAACTCGATTCACTAGAGACGTGAGGGGAATAATTTCTCGATAACTGAAGGTTGCACTGTTCTAGGAGATCTCCGGGTGACCTCTGAATTTGATGAGACTGTTCAACAAGCTATTGTGTAGAACTGTGCAACGCACGAATTAAACCCAAGGTTGGTGTCGATTTCGGAAAAACTGACTCGTGATTACACGTGAAAGATTAAGGCTCTTTTTTGTAATGAAAATAATGATAGATAGACTTTGATTATTAGCACGTTGGTATGTTGATTCTATTCTACCGCCACTTAGGAAGTGGTGGTAGGTGCGTGTTCAACTTCTCAGATTGTCAAAAGATATGGTAAAGTAAAAGTAGAGTAGGCAATGAATAAGATCATAATTTCCGAATTTTCTTTGGAACATTCCTTCACCCCGGAAAGTTTTGAGATTGGTAGCCAGAGTTACACAAATGTTATCACAAAAAACCTCGGCCAATAACAAAGTGATATTGACAAAGAGGTCGTTTCAATAATGATGTATTTATTGGTTAGGCTGCCGTAGTCGCTATTGTCTGTTGAAAAAAACATGAACTATCTACAATCATTATCTATGGGTGAAAATACTGACAATTACTGTGAATCGTGCATTATGTCAACAAAAGTTATGTGGGTCTGAATGTCTGCGAGAGAGTCCAAAAGAGTTTTCTTCTTTAATTTCCCCGATTTCAAAAAGCTGTTGCAGCTTTTCCCAAAGATTTAAATCGTAGATTCGCCCTCACCGTACGAAGATGCGTGAGTAAGTGTGTCCTCGTAGGACACTTACTCACGCATCTTTGTACGCGAGCACAATAATAATGGCGTTTCCATGACAATCAAATCAAGCCTCTACGACATTGTGTGTCAGAGGTGCCACAACAAAACCAAAACGTGACATCTTTGGACGCGGCAGAGCCAATCTACGATTTAAATCTTTTAAGCATTTGCTTTTCCTACATCCCAGTCCTAGCGGTATCGAAACTAGCAGAACGAATTAATTAGTCAGAAAGCTAAAGTTTGAATCTTTCGTTGATTAAATGGTAACACTGACGTGCTGGGTTAAGATATAGGTCTTATCTGGGTTAACAGCTTCAATAGGCACAGAAGTGGTGTTGTAATAACTCTAGCATGGCGTAAACGTCGAAAAGGATAATGTATCCAAAATTGGTGAATATGGGAGTTATAACCACGAAAGAAAAAGATGTAGACATCAAAATTTCACGGCTTTAGCTCAATCGTTATCGGGACACAATCACAGGTGTGTAAGCTTAAGTAGAAAATTTCGGGGAGCGTCGCGACGGTTATCAAAGATTCTCAGTAACTATGCCTATCGCTGACTTTCAGACCACACCTTAAAAGTGCATGCTACTAACTAAACTACAAACGTCTTATTAATACGTGCTGACGTGCAGAGGTATTATATTGTGCTACGTTTACCTCATCCTTGTTCAAAAGGAACTGAAAAGAAAGGAAGCACGGTTAAGGTTTAAAAGCTTCATTAGCGTTGTTTTACTTAACGTTAATTTTGTTAAAACCTTAATATTATTAAAGGAAAATAAAGGTCACAAGTGACAAGCAGTGACAGTTGTTGAAACTTCCATATTTAATTTTAGCGCGAAGCGGAACAGCTGTGTACATTCTGGGGGGAAAATCGATAGTGTGACATCGGATAGTCCCTTTTTTTGTGCGGAGACAATCTTAACTCGTATCGAAAGCTGTCCCTACGACTGCCACTGCTTCGGGTTTTTATGACATTTTGGACAGCATAGAATGTTTTTTTTTTTACAATATTTATCCTAACCCTTAGTTGGTGTTGTTAGTTTATGACACACCTTTAAAAGGCATTTACACACATATCGGTTTGAATTTTTTTTTTGCCAAAACGTTTACCTAATTAATATATTTTTGGACATAGCCCCGCAGAAAGATTGAAATCGGGTTATGATATAAATAGATCTAGGAAAATCTGTCAAAAATGTCATAAACAGCTAACCTTGGGATTCAGTATCTACTACCGTGTTTTCTATTTTTATGAATCTTATTGCCGTCGGATTTTCCTCACACTGAATGCAGCGTACTACTAATCGTTCTAATTTTATATCGCCTGAAGAAAATTTTATTAATTTACCACTCCCGCTGGTAAAACGAGACGTTGGCTGACGCGATTAGAACCAATCTGTATATTTTATTTTTCATCGAATCGAACATTCCTCTCAATGCAAAAGATATCGTCTCTCTTCATTTCCTATGGAATATTGGGATAGCGGAACTAAGCCACTTTTATTTAGGTCTCCGACGTCGACGCGACGGTTGGACCTCTGACTGAATGCGGAATTGCTCGATGCAGTAAGGTTTTGATCGAATGATGGCCAAAGACAGGCCAAGGTAAACCCGGTTTTGGCCACCATTTGGCTGACATAGTTGCGGGAATCACCTGGACTCAGAAGGCACGTTATCTGAGGAGACTGGGAGGAAAGAAAGGAGGTACCCTACCTACCCAACAGTAGCTGATTTGGGGCTAAAATATTTGATGATGGCTCAATTTCATTGGCGAAAATTGCTGAGCTATTCAAATTATACGCTTATTTTATCTTTCATAGCCACGTGCTCGCTTTAGTCGACTATAAGTAAATCGTACGAGCATTTATAAATAAATACTTTTGATTATCGTATCGATTGCAGACCGATAGCGGATTATGATTAAGTATTATTATTTTCAATTCTAATGTGTAAAGTACCGTACGTAATAAAGTTAAATAATCAATAGTCAATTTAATAAAAAATATTATTTTGCAAATAAGCGAAGTAGTATGAATTTATCATAATTAAGTTCAATTAAAATTGTATTGAGAGGTAATAATAAAGATTTTTCACGCGCGTATTCAAAAACATGGTTTAAATATGTAAAATTAATCTCATAAAAATATTAAAAATGTATTGTGATGCTAATAACAAAAATACCTTTATTATTATTAAGCACACCACACACAAACCTGCACAAACATGCAATGCAATATTACACACCAAAAACCATTAATAATGCATTATTTATTAGCAATAATTATAAAATAGGTATATAAATGGGACATCCTAGCATTGTGACTGACACACTATAACTACCTAACTTTATAGTGGATATATAATTAATATTTTATGATTGTGTGAGTAGTACCTACTGCACTTAAAAATACTAATGACACAGATATAAAGGTGTGTCCAGACAGTAAGAGGAATGTGATGCATGCATGAAAAATATGCATTTGCAGCTTATCCCTCTCCCTGTCTGTGTACCTTTAGATATGCATACAGTGTGTACTACGACATTAGGAAAAGATTCAATATCTGTCGCTGTTATCGCCTTATCGGTATCGCCCTCCGTGACATGATTGGTCGTTAACACAGATTATTGCGTTAATAATCTTTTGTAATTATTTTTTATTGATATAATTTTAAGAATCAGGCGATTATCTCATGCAGCTGGCGCTTTCGCGATAACTTGCCCTATTTGGACCGCGTTTTCAGAAATAAATAGTATTTGTATCCACAACTAATTTGTGAATGCATTCTCAAATTAATTTTGGGAACAAATATTATTTATTTAATATTTAGTAGTTTTATTAAGTGTCAGTTTAGTTTATTCATGATTTGATAATGTGTGCCCAGTGTGATTCATACCTGCTTATGTTTAATTTTTGGTAATGCTTGATATGCAGTCTCCAACTTAGGATTAATTGGAGCTTTTTTTGGTCTAGTGTTCTTAATGCCTAATGATTTGCCGAATGGAGCAAACCAGTACCTGTAACAAGGAAACATGAGTTTTCATTTCACCATCCACTGCATATTTATTCTTCTGATAAAAGTTACTTGAATTTCGAAAATTGGGTCCTAGGTTTTTTTTAAACCACTTTTTAATATCTGGTTAAATAAATAATAATACAAAAGTGATACTAACTTATCCTGTGTGTTTTACCTGTTATGTTTAGAGATAGATATCCTGAGGAGGAGAGAGGCTAAGGATATCCCTAATTTTGTAAAATCTTTTGAAATTATTTTGAATTCTTAAATCTTTAACTATTTCTCATAGCTAGCAAGCTATATAATTTAATGATGAATTAGAATATATTTATAATTGTTTTTATTTATTGTTTTTATAATTGTAATTGTTTATTTACAACTCCATACAAAAAAAAAGGTTTGGCTTAATTGCTTTCAATTAAAATAGAATAATTATTTATTTGCATAGAAAGAAGGTATACAAAAATGCTGATGTTTTTTAAGTAGAGTTCCTTAAACATTCTATATTAACAGTTCAAAAGGTAAAACAGTTTACAACTGAGACCATCAGCAACATTATTATTTAATTTGTGCATATTTTCATACATGTATGCAACTTTAAAATAATACTAGTCCTAGACATCATTTTTGTTAACACATACCACAAAAATTAAATGTAATAAAATACGTGCAATATTTTTAGATCCACTTTCTTTTGAACAGACGTCCATACAAAAGAAAATGCAAATATACACAAGAAGAATAAAATATATAGACCCCTGAGCGGAAGTATGAACCTGAAACATACATTCTTCACTTGCAGTGCACTGAAAGTGCTGTACTTTCGCCAAATTGATATCTAATGAGTCACTGAGTGCATCATTAACTTTATTCATCCGTGAGAAACAATGACATACATTCTGAAACCTAGCGACAGAAAGTAGGGTAACTTACTTCTCTAGAGTACGCCGCAGGAATATCAGCACCAGTGCCAACGGCAGGGGGTACAGCAGGTGCATGTAATCATTGTAAATCACATCCTTGTCTGGACCCGGTGTAATATCTTCCCAAGTAGTATTCGGCGGCAACCACACATCTTCATTCCAAAATGTATCTAACAGAGCTCGCAACATTTTAAACACTATTTGTAAAAAGAAATCAAGGCAGCTTTAAACCACACTATTACAGTCTTTAAATAATTATTTATCACGCCATAAACACACCCACAAATATTTAGCTACACGACCGTCCGACAACCGACATGACATGACACAGATTCAGATTTCATTATTTTCATTTCATTCAGTCAGATTTGTGCGGGCAGCCGGGCACAGATAATATTGTGGAATGACAAAATGTTTTTTGTGTAGTCCTGTCAAAAAAAAAAATCTTCACAAAGGTGAAATTATCGTATCATGCTTTTTCTTCATTTGTAGGTACTTATTTAATTTCAGAAAATGATACCCATTATATTTATTATAGAGGTGTCTCAAAACACACGTGCAAACTAGCACCTAAAAGACTAGTTTCCTAAACTTCATATAAACGTCATGAAAAACTTTTTAGGGTTCCGTTTCGTGGTAAAATGTAGTAAACACTACAAAAACAAGGAAACATCGTTTCGCCAAGTCCGTCTATCTGTCTTCAGTTTAATTCAGAAACCCTTGGCGCTAACTACTTGGCAAAAGCTGTAGTCACACATAGTTATGAAATAAAATAATACAGACAGCTGGGCTGCTGGGGAGTTTGTTACGCCCGCAAAACATAAATATAATACCACAAAGGGTTACACAACTTCTTCCCAACTATAGCGCAATGAACACAGACTAAGTAGGCTATGAATGAAGTGGTAAAGGGCGGGGGCGGGCGTTTTGGAAAGGACCATTTTGGTTATACGTAATTTTGACGTTCAAATAATCCTGATTCTCAACATAGTTAGACTAACCGTGCGTTTGCACTGGCGAAACATTTGCGATAAAACATGTTGAAATCTCTATCTTCTGTCAATGTTCCATACAATTTTTGACAGGAACTAGAGATTTAAACATGTTTTGTTGTAATGTTTCGCCAGTGCAAACGCACGGTAAATGAATTTTGATTTTGATTAAGATTTTTTTTGGGTAGGACTATCCGCGCTCCGAAACCCTTCATTGTACGTGGTCCGTCACGCACCTGGCTGATTTTTTTTCTAGTTTCATTCATTCAATTTGTTCATTTTCTTAGCTCATTTGATTTGAGGGAATAGTACGTACAACGGTACAACAAACGTATGTTTCTCTGTCAATGTGTCAGAAAGAGATAGCAAATAACCTTTGTTGTAAGTTTAGAAATGTGCAATTGTGCATCTTGAATGTTGTTTTGTTTTATTTAAAAAAAAAACTGCACTTGTAGTTACAGCTGCACAATTACGTGATATTATTCTCAAAAGTATAATGTCCACATGGATAGAAACTTGTTTGAATGAGCGTAAATTTGCTACGAGTCAATAATGTTATTTTGCCCGACGTGTGCCAACGTTCTTATGGTGGAGGAAGGTCCAGAGTCTGGCCTACGGTACGCCTGTAACACTTGTCCTTATGTCTTCAATGTAAGGAGAAAAGTGTCCTCGCGCACATTCCCTAAACTGAAGGTAAATATTCAATAGATTGCATCATCCTTACTTCATGCATATTGTTTGGGATCCATGCAGTTAATTTACTTTAGATTTAAGTTCCGTGTAGCATAGATTATATTACTATAAAACTGCCACCATAGCTTTTATTAGGCATACTACACAAAATTAAATATAACGTTACATTTCACATCTCTTTCAGGAACTCGACTATATTATGGGCGGAGCAGCCGCCTGGGAGAATGTAGATTCGACAGATGCGGTGTGCCCTAAGTGTGGACATGGTAAAGCATTCTTTATGCAACTGCAAACTCGATCAGCTGATGAACCGATGACAATATTCTATCGCTGCTGCAATCACAAGTGTGCGCATAACTGGCGTGATTAGAAAACTAAATGTGAAAGACATTAAAAAATTGTGAAAATAATATTAATTAAATACCCTACTAGTATTTAGTTCAGTACTTGTGCTACAGAGTATGAATTTCTTCCAAAAACTTAATTTTCTTCATAGTTTCCTAGTTAGATATAAAGGTGCATCACCTAAAATGAAGATAGAAAAGATGGCTCCAGTAATATCAAGCTCTGAAGATTCGGCTTGGGCCAAGGCTGCAGACTTCCTGGACAAAGGACAAGTCATAGCAGTCCCTACTGACACAATATATGGTCTGGCATGTAGTGCCAACTGTCCAGATGCTATAAAAAAGTTATATGCTATAAAAGGCAGGGATTCTGCCAAGCCAGTAGCAATATGTGTGACAAACGTTTCAGACATGAGAAAATGGGGTGAAGCGGATCACCTGTCAGATGATCTACTCAACAGGTTACTACCAGGACCAGTGACAGTTGTTCTAGAAAAGACTAAATATCTTGACAATCCATTTCTGAACCCTACAGCAACAAAAATAGGGATTAGAATTCCTGATCATGATTTTGTGAACAGAGTAACAAAGATTTTCGATAAGCCTGTTGCTCTGACAAGTGCAAACTTTAGTAATGAACCTTCTACTTTGTCTATTAAAGAATTTGAACATCTCTTTGGTCATTTAGGAGCTGTTTTTGATGGAGGAGTGTTAAGTCAAGGACTGGAACAGAATAGGACTGGGTCTACAGTGATAGACTTGTCCCAAAGAGACGCCTATAATGTCATAAGACGAGGTATTTCTTATGACAGGGTAGTGAAAATAGTTGAAAGTTTTGGTTTAAAAAGTATTCTATAAGTTATTTATGGACCCTGTGATAGATTCATGTTGGAATAAAATGTTATATTTTAATATTTTTTTTATTATTTCGTAGTACACATACTATTTCTTTTTACCTATTGACTGCTTGGTTTTATATCAATTGCTGTGCCCCCTGCACCCAGGGAATAAATTTACAAGTAAATTAATATTTACAACAGGTCGTGCAATGCAATGAAATAGAAAACAAAAACGTAGCCTATATATCCCTATACATTTTACTGTGTGTATATCTATACTAATATTATAAAGCTGATGAAGAGTTTGTTTGTTTGTTTGAACGCGCTAATCTCCGGAACTACTGGTTGGAATTGAAAAATTATTTTTGTGTTGGATAGTCCATTTATCGAGGAAGGCTATTTAACATCACGCTGCGACCAATAGGAGCGGAGCATAAATGAAATATGTTGAAAAAACGGGAAAAAATATTCCTTTTTGAAAGCTTCCGTTGCATGCAATGCTTAAACGGTTTATGTTACGTAAATATCATTTAAGATGGAATTCCTCTTTAAAAGTTCTAAAAAAAAGTTCGCGACAGCATATGTCTATCTTTTAAGACTCACTATAACCTTTTTTATGGTAATCAAATTTGTTCGAAATTAATGCATCATTTGCGAAGGAGTTTTATCAAAATAATATTAATTCTTATTCAAATAAATAGTTTTAACATCAAGGGTATTTATGTAGCAGTAAATAATTTTTAATTCATTCAGATCGGACATTTAATTTCGAAGTTATCACGAGTATGAAAATGCAATATGCGAACCGTTCGACGCCGGCGCCGCGACGTTCCCTACTCTAGAGAAGAGAGGAGAGGATGGGTACACACACGGGTAGATCATGACCTGGAATAGGACATAAGTTTTATCCCTATGTTCCCACGGGATCGAGACTTACGCGGGTGAAACGGCGGGGCACAGCTAGTAAATAATAAAATAAACGACATAGGTTCTCGGGTTCTTAGGCATGAAAACATTTGTTGTATTCATGCTACTGGGGCGGTCAAAAGGTTAATTTGTAGATGATAAATATGATAATATGTCATAGGTATAATAGGATACGAAAAGTAAAGTACTCTCTAACTCCCAAGTATCTATTTACACTTAATAAAACTAGTTTATAATTAAACACAGTTTACTTTCTGAACTATAACAAGAACAAGCATTTCAATCTTATAAATTAAAATTTTGGCTAATTTCTTCTCATTTAACTCATTTTATAAATCCCTTTTTACATTTACACATTTCATGATGTAATTTACAATATCTTTTTACATAAATATAGTGGCAGTATTAGCAATAAGTACATCATTATAAGGTAAGAGAAATGTACATAGGCTTATTTATTGAGATACATTATTGAGTTGACAGAACAATCTATGATTGTGGTCATATAAATTTACAGCAATAAATATATGAACTAATTAATGCTAACTACAATGACTAAATTTCACCAGGATTGTTGAGATGCCATCAAAATTAATCAATAAATGTGTGATTTCTATCACAATTTTTCACTAAAACATAGGTCTAATGATCAGTGGGTCATCTTAGGAAAAGGGTTTTCTTGTTTCTGGCAACTTAGCTTCTAGTTTTTGCCATCTACTTGGTGGCCAGACAATGTATGCTGCCCTGGCGTTGACTAAGCCCAACGAGACAGGCCCGAAGGTGTTGCTGTCAAGTGTGTGCCCAGTGTGGTCGCCTTCCACCCAACAATGTCCCTCAGGAACCCTCACATACTGTGACTTGTAGCCAAGAGTACTCACAACGTCACCCTGCAGCCCAACAATGCGTTTGATTATCTTTTGGTTCGGATCTTTCGGAGACACCAACGATATCACGTCACCTCTCCGCACATCATAGTCTCTGACAGACCACCTCGACAGGAACACATAGTCGGTGTTTTTAGAATCCGGGTTGAGCACCGGTTGCATGGATATACCTTCCACTCTGGCCACATAGCCTATCGTGTCAAGAAAGGTTATACCGATCGGTACACCCAAGATGACGGACCTGCATAAACTTCTCAACCACATGAATATACCGGTTTGTGATTTTGTAACAGAGATGTGTCCGGCATAGTCATTCAGGACGTCAATTTCACTATTTATTGTTAAGTAACATTTTAAAATAATAATTTATTGTAATGAGGTAGAGAAATAAGAATTTTGTGACATTTGACAAACACTAAACAGTGTTTGATTTAATGTCAGTCAGTGAAAGAACATTGACAGATGGTATGTCAGAAAATCCAACAGATAATAGAACATCGGAATTGTGAGTTTTATTATCTGTAAAGACCGAAATTAACTAATATAACAAAATTAAAAATATAATAATCTTTTCTCACTAAAATATCCAGTGTTGTATTTTTATCCTCATAAATTCTGTGAGGAAGGCATTTCATTTTACAGGTGGATAACGAGAATATCTTCCCTGTCACGTCACGCTCATTCACTAGTGAATGACCATAGAGATACTTTCGGTCTTTACAAATACTCAAAAAAGTGTTGATGCTTTCTATAGTAAATTACAACCAACCAAACAGAAATTTTGGACATTTTATTGGTGTGTAGCGAGTATTATCAATTGAATTAAGTTGGATAAACACATGTTTCTAACAATCTGAATCTGAGGAGTGATCTGAAAACAATCCTTGACAGATGGAAGTATTCCGTGGTCGAGAAAAACTTACAATCTGCATAATCAGCTGTCAGTGAGATAGATCATCTGTCCCTGTAAATATAAAAGCTAAGACAATCACAACACGTTTTAAGTTGATATGTGTGTATAATGAAGTAAACAATCGAGCTACGATGTGACCCTGGTTGCGCCCGCGACAGGCAGCGATCTCGAAGCAGATATGGGGTAATAACCTAACAGTGGAGTGAGGCTGGTTACGGTATGGCTGGACTCCCGTGAGGGATCGCATGAGTTTCAAGATCGGATCATTGGTGAATGCTGAAATATGTCCGGCGACTACCCATTCGCGACGAAGATCGTGAGCCCGGTTAAGTGCAATGAGAAGCCCTGGGACCTGTGGGTCAGTGAAATAGGGCACCTGTCGCCGCGGCGGGACGATGACGCCACGTTCACGTCGCCGGCGGCGGTGGACGCCAAGGGCGGCGCGTCCGTGCGGCGAGTGCACGATGCACACCCCTACAAGCAGGCGGACCGGCGCGCTCGGCGCGCCGGCCTCAACCGCCTCAAGCACGAGAGCATGAGTCTCCATGGACTGTTCCCTCAGATGGACAACTTGAATGCTGCAGTGTGTCATATGTGCGGTGTGATAGTGAAGTGTAGTGCGGCATATAGACACTTACTAGAGTCCCACACAGGGGCAGAGCCTCTCCCCCCGCCACCACCACCTGTCTCCACACACAAAAGTCGCAGCCGACATAAAAAGGAACCACCACCGCCCCCCATCCCTGTAGATATACTCCCAGTGAAAATGGACTCTTCCCCAGTTCACACTGCCACACCACCATTATCAAGGCTAATGTTACCACCGCAGCCTGATCTACAGTACCTGGATGAGGCCAGCACATCATCCACTGTGTCGGGGGAGGTGAAGGTGAGCATGGAGTGTGGAGAGTTACCAGTTGTCAGTATACAAGACACAGAGGATCTGCCCCTCGGTGAAAACTTAACAGATGATATATTTGCAATAATGAATTCTGAAGGCATTCAGAGTGCAGATGACATCACAAATGCAGCTGACTGGAAAAATATTATCAGGGATATTGGAAACATGGGGGAAATTAATTTTCCTCAAGCTTCAGACAATGTTCCAACACAGGATTTGTATGCACCAATTCACACATCATCACTATCAGCATATGCAATATCAGATTCAGATCTATCTAATATTCAATTTGCGCCGAACACATCCCCGATGTTGTCGACGGTGATGGAAACCAATGTACTGAACCCACCACCCTTAAAGCAGGCGGCAACGCCGACCACACCGTCAACAAAATCATCATCTAGGTCGAAAACTAGTAAAACGAAGTTTAATTTACGAGAATACGATCCGAACAAGCATTGCGGTGTGGTGACTGCGGAGAACCCCAAGCCGTGCACGAGGTCGCTCACGTGTAAGGCACACGCGCTATCGCTGCGGAGGACGGTCGAGGGGCGCTCCAAGCCCTTCGACACGCTGCTGGCGGAGCACAGGGCGTCGCGGGACCCGGGCGCGGCCGCGGCGGCGGCGGCGGCGGCCGCGCCCGCTCCCGCACCGCCCGCGCCAGCGCCTCCGCCCGCCGCCCCCCTCAACCTCCCACCGCTCCTAGTCAATACGTCGATAGACCTGAGCACCTTCAACGGCCTCACCGCCGAGCAGCAGGTCAACGATATCTACGCGAGTCTGCTCAGCGTGGAGGACCCTAACTCGGTGCTGCCCGACACGTCGAGCATCACGTCTCTGCTGAGCCAGCCGCTGGCTCCGGAGGCGTTCCTCATGCCGGACGACGCGGAGATACCGCCGGACGTGCCCATCCTGAGCATAGCGTCGCCACTGCCTCAGCCGACGGCGCGGCTGGACGACACACCGGACGAGGCACCGCCGCCGCTGGTGCCGGCGGACGTGTGCTGGTACTCGTCGTGCCCGCGCCCGTTGGCGCTCTGCACCTTCAACGCGTCACACGCCGGCGGTGCTATCACTTTAGGTAAAAAATTTGCGACTGTTCGGAGTAATATAAAGTCTTCGCTGTCGCGGTCTCAGTGCAAGTCTTCGGGCAGCTCGAACAATTACTATTACAATCCGAACGCCTTGTCCTTATCGAAAACTGTACATATGAACGCTAGTAAAACGAATAAGCCCGAAGTGCGTAAACTGATAGTGACGTGTAGTAGTGGTGTGAGTGGGACAGGGGCTGGCTCGGCCGGCAAGGAGGTGCAGCAGACGCTGAGCGAGCTGTTCGGCGGCGAAGTGCGCGGACTCAATGGGCACGCGGCCCACGCGGGGTTGGCGGGGCTCGCGGGTTTGGGCGGGCTGGCGGGGCTTCCCGAGCGCCGCCGCGCGCCGCTCAAGAGACCGCCTGCGCCCGTGCTCGACCTCGGCTTCTCGCTCGACCCTCTGCTCGCCGACGAGAAGTGTTGAGCACTTTTAAGCAATCATCGGTTGTGTAGTCACATAATAATTGTATATTTATTTTTCTGTAAAGAATCGAATCGGATTCACGTATGTAAAATGTAAAATAATCACGAATTTTCCCGAAAGGAATTTAATGTTATGATAATGTTAAATCTCATTTTTTTTTCGTCGACAAGCGAACTAATGTTTGTATTATTTTGTATATTATTTTATAAGATTTTTTTAAATCCTTCTCCGATACGAGAGTCGGTATGTGTCAATGAAGAATTAAAAATAGATTATTACAGAATGGTTGTATTTTTTCGAAATGACATATTACTCATTGTTGATACTGAATTGAATACTGATAAATGGCCTAGGATTAATAATGGTTTAATGTGATGAAAATTTCCATGTAAAAATATAAATACTATTAAAATAAGTATATCCGTAATAGTAAATCGCCTCCTTTGGAAAATAAAGGCAAATACCTCAATAACTAAAATAACTTGTTTTAATTGACCGGTTCGCACCTAAAAATGTATTGATATGAATAAACCGAGCGCGGGAACAGGTTTCCTATTAGTTCCTATGAGTGCTTGCTGCTAGTTGAATTGCCTATGCGCTTGCGTCGTTATGCTTGTGAGAAGATTTTTTAATAGCCTCGTGTGAGCTTACCTTTGTAGATAAATAGAATAGATATGAATACTGATTCATATTCTTTATTCACGTCCCACGATTTTGGCGAGGACACGCGAAGGTCTTCAGACAAACATACAGTTCTTGTTTGTATAAAAACTAATTAACATGAGTTTACAATTGGCATGTCCACGCAAGCGTGGGTACTTGGGGCGTGCGGCTCCTTGATGCTAGCGATGCATCTGTTATTATAGTGGACGTGAATGACGGTAGCGCAGTAATCAAATCAAAGTCACTACTTACGTTGCATCCGTTTGATATGTTATTTTTACACACAATAGGCTTGACTGTAACATGTGGTTTCCGGTGGTACTGACTGACGTCTTTTAGCTCTTGATTGTCAATTTTTATCCAATAAAAAGCTTTATATTGCAGTCTTCCGGATTTTTTTAGATATCAAAGAGTGGCAGATTTACATTTTTGAAGACCCTGTAACAATACAGAACTAGCTATTAGCCATCTCCAGTTGGAAAGGGCCTACCCAGAAACTCTCCTTCAAAATTTCCGTCAAAAACTAATCTCTTAATCACTATTAGGAAGGTACGATGTATTTCTAGGTCTTATTGGTAACCAGTACATGCTTGTCTCGGTAGGAATGTTACTGCTTATCCCTCTGACGCAATCCCTCCTCTTGTGACATACAAACACTGTTACAGAGGAAAGCTTTCGACATACTCAACAAAGAAAAAACAGGCAAAAAAATTCCGTACTCCAGGCTGGTTATCATCTACTTGTTTTATCTATAGAATATAGCAGTCCACTTGTGCATATTAAGGGTTTTTCCCTAGTTGCACCACGCCACAGGTGTCTCCAATAAGCTCAAACACCTGCACGAAGTACCTCTACCTATAATCACAATGCAGCCCTAACAGGCTACAGGTTTCGACACACACTAGGTGTTACAGAAACTGAGACATCCAAATAAACCATATTCTTCCTTCTCTCATATCGGCCTACCTAACCTACATAATTCTACAAAACTACATACTATACCTACTAAATAACAAGTAAAGGTAGCATTAAGCTTCCAATCTCCGACTACCTACTTCGCTGTGCCCGACAGGGTCCATACATAATCAGCCTATTAAGTTCCCACTGCTGGGACATATGCCTCCTCTCTGTGAGAGGGAGTGGGCCGTATTCCACCAGGCGGGCCCAGTGCGGGTTGGTAGATGTCACATGTCTTCGAATTTTTGGTTCTAGGACATGCCGGTTTCCTCACGATGTTTTCCTTCACCGTTTCGAGAGCAGTGCGGTGATGAAATAATTTACACAAAGTAAAGCGCCTGGCAGGGTTCGAACCTACGACCTACAACTCGTAAGTCGCGGCCGTTACCAATGGGCCACCACTTTTCAGGGCTCACTGCACAGGGTCCATTATGATGTCATTATAATTTAGTTTACCACCTATACTGTGGAATTTTAAATGGTGAAGTAAGTAAGTATTGAGCTGATAGGATGGTATCAGGGTTAAGACTTTATAGAAAAAATAAATTAGATAGATGAAAACTACGTCTACACTTGAACCTCGCGGTCTATATCCAAAGTTATATTATGTTAGCAACTGGTAGGTATGTAGATATTTCTCTAAGATCACCTGAAGTAATAGTTCTGCAAGTCTTCTTTGACATGCTCCTCATACCTTGCTTGACTGGTATGAAAAGAATTGTGGAACAAAATTTCACAACCGTGTCGCTTTCGTTTCCCTGACACGAGTACCTAATCGTGGCACAGCTTTTTAGTCATGTGAGTTCTTTTGTCAAAAATCTAGATGGCTTCATCTGTTTGTAATGTTTTTATTCTTAACTAGATACCTTAAGTAATAGGTAGGTCGGTGCCTACTCCAAAATACGTCAAGTATAATGTTAATTAGAAAGTATTCATTGGTACCTAAAAAGGTAGGCCTCCCAACTTACTAGGTATAACTACCTAACTTCGTAGAACATTCAAAATCAAAATCAAAAGTCATTCATTCAAACTAGGCTGAGAATCAGCACTTTTCGAACGACAAAATTACATAAGACAGTCCCCCAAAACGCCCACCCTTCACCATTTCCTAGTGCTTTAGCTGGGAAGAAGAAGTGGCGCAACAAATTCCCCAGCAGACATCATTGCATTGAAGACATCATCAGCCCAGCCTCTTCCCGACCATGTTGGGATCGGCTTCCAGTCTAACCGGATGCAGCTGAATACCAGTATTTTACATGGAGCGACTGCGTATCTGACCTCCACGGCTCCACAACCCGGTTACTGGGTAATACGATACCCCTTGGTAAGACTAATTGTCAGACTTTTAGGCTTCTGATTCGGCTACCCATAACGACTGTCAAAGATCTAAAAATGTTACCAGCACCAACGGTTTAACGTGCTTTCCGAGGCACGGAGGGATCTCGGTATATATGTAATGGATCCATCTATTACATACTGAGACCTCCAAAGAGTCTGTCGCTCCAACGCTCTCAAAGATCTTGCGCCCTTGTTGTGGCCAACTCCGGCGGCGCGGCGGCGGTAGCAAGGCGCGCTACGATCATTCCTAATTACACTGGCGGAATTTAGAAGGGGTCACCCCAGGCTCCCGACCTGAGGGTGGCAAGCGCTACATGGGCTAGAGCCAGCTTTGACAATTAAGTACCTAGATTAAGTAAGCGTCACTTGTTTCATAATTGCGGTAGGAGTTCAGTCTACAAACCTTTCTAGGAGCATAACAACAACACGCATGAAATGCACGCACTCAATGGATGTCACAATCCCACAATGATTGAATACGGAGCGCATTCACCGGCTTGTTACTCGTGCAAATTACGAGACAACTCAATCTAATTGGCTGTTATATGCGCTGCTGGAGCGATAGGCTGTACTGTAATCAGTCCTACCATTATTTAATCATCAACATAATGTAGGTGTGTGCCTTCTGTTTCTGTAGTTCTGTATGTGTGGGTTACCTATTGTAAAAAATTGTAAAACTGACCGTACCCGGTCAGCTCAAAAGGAAAAAACCTTGCAACGGTAAAAGCCGCAAAGTGCAAAGGACCTAAAAACCCCGAATGACGTAAGGAGATATTTTAAGAGTGGAAACCATTGCTCAATTTGTAGGTAGGTATCAGTCTTCGAGTGTTACGTTTGTCTGTGAAAGGGCCGTATTTTTTTAAGGTAGGTAGGGTATTTTCTGAGCCGACCCCAACATACCTAGTTGGGAAAAGGCAAGGCAGATTGATTTAAGTACTAAAGAACAGTCAGTCGAATTGGGGAACTCCTCCTTTTTGAAGTCGGTTAAAAAAGTCAATTAAAAATGAGTCTGGCCCATGTGCCCCTCCCAGAGTAAGTCCTGGATCCATGCTGTAGCTTAGTGTTAACGTGGGGTCGTGGGGTAAAACGGGCTTTACTTACCTTCCTACTAAGTACAGATAGAACAGTTACCTGCCTTATAAGTAGTATCTATGCCATAGGTTTCCGGTAATAAAGCAAAAAGCTAAAGATTTCCGTAGATAAGTATTCCCTTTTCTAGATAATTTAAAGACGACCGCGGTTGTCGTAAAACAGGCTACTAATGGATCATTAAGAGCACATCCTGTGTGCAACCTGATTACAACTAGGTAGATAAAATAAAAATAATAAGTGTCTTGAATTTCCATAAGAATAAGATTAATGGCAATGGAAACATGTGTTGTGAAATAAATAAATAAATAAATAATTATCACCTCTGTTTACCACGCCGCGTGATCATATTGCAAAATTACAAAGAGAGCCGTCTTTTCACTGGCTAATTTGGCAAATCGCAGTTTGTTATGTTGTTAGTGGACAAGCTGATGCTGCTGCCTAAAGCCGCGGTAAGTAAAAGGGTTACATCTTCTGACTCTAAATAAAGAGGAATGGGAAGATGCGGCCACGTGCGAGTCGGGCTCGCATACGAAGGTATATCTATCCTTACGCTTTCACGCTAAAACAGCTGAACGGATTTGGATGAAATTTGGCACATATGTAGACCATGACCTGGATTAGGACAGGATACTTTTTATCCCGATATCCCCACGGGATCGAGACTGATGCGGGTGAAACCGCGGGGCGCAGCTAGTAAAGCTAAAAATATTCCGCTAACTAACTAAGAAATATCATGAACTCTTGACATATAGCCGTCATAAAGACACAATTGAAAACAATTTGTGATCTCGAAATGCCAACGTCGCCAATATTGTCCGATATAGATTTGTTTGTAAATAATTAATTGATATCGCTCGTTGGTTTTCAGTTTGCTGCTTGGGCAAGATAGATGGAATAAAAACTGGCCAAGGACTTGCACACGCAGGGTTCTGTACCACCGTCTCATCACATCACTGGTTCTGCTGACTAGTGGAAAGTCTGTCACAGAGTACATTTTTATAAAGTCTGTGTGGCTGGTCTTGATCATCCTCCTCAGCTGCAACCACAATAAGGCAAGTAATGCCAGGCTTATCAATTAATCACTGGCGCATTCGCACTGGGTGACTACGACCGCGAGTTCGCGACAAACGTTTCACGTTATATGTTGGTAAAACGTTGGTCGCTGCGACCACGGTTGCGGCCGTTCAGTGCGCAGGAAGCCTCAGGAAATACTGGTATTTTTTTATACCTACACATAAGATCTGCAACTACTCACTAATAAAACTTGAAAATATTTCATATTGATTTATTAATATATACTTTTAAGTTTCAACATTTCACAAATCAATAACGGCGTTTCGATTGGCCAAACGTTAACGAAGCAGGTTCAACCACAGAGTATAAATATTTACTTTATTATTTTTTTATAGCACGTTCTGGCAATGAAACGTCGCGCAACATATGAAATAAGATCCATAGATAGCTATTCGCAGTTCGTATTGATGGTCAAAACGACAATCTTTTTATTTTAATTATTTTTTGATGAAGTTATGTTTAGAGACCACCTCTTGTGGTTGTGGCTAGACGAAAGTCTCTAATTTGAGAGCAAACAAATGTCGAGAGGTGTCGTGGGACACACGATTGGAACGAAGTTCGTTCGCTGTATTCACAGACATACGCTTGTAAACGGGTGCAGAGTATGAAGGTATGATTCCGAAACCCACTGCACGCGGCAGTGCTGCCGCAGCAGTTCTGCCGCATCACTACTGGTCCCCTCATCATAGCGATAACCCGTGAACGTTGACAAGTAAATTAGCAACAAACTAGCGAGACACCACGAACAACAGTTGCTCGGTATTAGCGGCCAGCAGCAGGCAGCACTGCCGCGCAGCACTGCTGCGTGCAGCAAAGTTCGGAAACATACCTTACAATGCGATAACGAATAAAAGCTTGCAACTCGCAACAGACTGGCCTCTGTTTTGTTTACATAACAAGCAATGCATTTAATTCCAAGCTTTGTCAAAGAAAATGAACTAACAAAAGCGAGATGATACAATATTATTTAAATAGTACTTTTATTAAGTTTATAACTATTTGACTAAAGTTAGGTGTCATTTCTTCTTTATCCGTCCTCCTTTAGTTTTAGATTTGACGACACCTTTGAACTGTTTCGATGTGACTGCCTTTTTCCTGTGAAAAAAAGAAATGCATAAATATTGTATACAAAAAACCTTCTGCATTCTGGGCTGAGTCCATTTCAATTGTCATCAAAAACGCATAAAGAGAAGAACTGCCAGCTCGATATCACCCCAACACATTCTTTACTCCAACTTTCGGTTCAGCTTAAAATATGACCGTCTATTACAAAAGTATTTGTCGAAAACGTAAACAAAATAATAATATAAAATAAATGGATGTCAAAACCTTCTAAATACAGATGAATGTGTTACTAATTCCCTTTAAAGAGTGATAGCGTAATAATTTAACATGTTGTTTGTTTGTTTACACTTTTATCAGATAGTTTTGGGACTGGCAATAGTTGTCAACTCGGCGTAAACTATAGGCGCTTGAGGTCGACCCAACATTCGCTAGTCGAACATTTATCGTCCGTCAACCGTACGTCAGTAGTACTAGTACCTAATATTTGAACGACTAAAACTGAACTTAGTGCTATTAAAATGAGGGGCTCTATCAAAGTGTAATTGTTATATGGACGTGCGGTTGACTGTACATAGATTGAGTAAACGTGTGGCCCACGCGACGTATACTAATATTGCAGAAATTGTGTAAAATGTACTGTACGTAACACGATTTAAAGCTCACATTTGAATGAGTTTACTAGTTCGAGTTTTGTTGTTCACTTTGAGTTGGGTTCGAGTCATTAATTAAATTGTGCGATAGCCTTAACACTGCTCGAAGTGGCGTATTATTTACAGTTTGTAAAATATAAAAATACAATGAATTCAAGTCTTCTGCATTTGTAAAATAACATGTTATGTTATGCGTCAATGATTTATGTCATCATTCCACAACGGAATGAAGTTTTTCTACTCCACTTGGAACAATGCCAAGCCAAACTAGACGAAGTTCATGAAAATCGGCCCAGTATTTCCGGAGAATAGGACGTGACATACAACTCAATGTTGCTATTTTAGTTTCTATGTATCTGAGCTGAGAATAGGGCCTTTGCGTCGTCCTAGTTAGGTGGGTTTTAGGCAACTGTTTTATGTGGTTTTTGATCCTAATTTATTAAAGAAATGGTAAAATTGTTTCGTATAAAACGTGAGTGTGTGAAATGAACTGAAACTACAGTACCCTTTTCACAAAATAACAAAATAATTATATCGATCGATAACGCTGCCGATAAGGTTTAAAATCTGCAAGGAAATGCTATATCCTTCTTTTCTCGTGTAGGCGGTAGAGATAAGCAGCTCGATCTTTTTAGCAGAATACTGCTTCTAAAGAGCTTGTCAAGGTGACGCGATTTACGCGCGAGTCGATTCGCCCGATGTTGAAGTACTAGATAGTGGTTCATACATTCCGTCCATCAGTCGTAGTTGCAGTCGCACGTTTTGCTACTCGCGCGTAAATAGCGCCCATAGAACGAGCCATCACACTCGCGCGTAAATCGCTTCATCTGGGCAAGCTCAAAGGCTTTAAATCAAGTCAGTTAATTTTCCTAACCCCTACATGTGTGTGTGTGTGTCATATTTACGCAAAGGTTCTGTACCTAGTCAAGTCTAGTCAAGTCAAGAATCTTCAAAGAAAAGTGAAGAATGGGTAAAGAAAATACAAGTAAAGTTAAGAAGTATAACCCAGCTATAATACGAACCCAGCTATAATACGGCCGGTATACATTGGCAGTTCCGAACTTCGCGCAGAGGGCTGCGCAGTACATTTTTTAGGAACCAAATGGTGACACGAGGCGAGTGTGAGTAAGAGAACATGCGCGAAAGTTATATGCGCCTATGTTCAGACCAAGCCAAGTTATATCAGCCCTATTGGACGACCAAAACGCCCAACTAAAAAGGTACCATAAACAAAGACATCGTACCAAAATAACATCGGAATCCCTCTTTCGTCAAAATACGAGGAGTAGTTTAGGAGTTATCAGGAAACAGATGAACATACATATGTATGTATGTTCATCTGTTTCCTGGCTAACCTGGTTAACAGGCTATGTAGCCTGTTCAAATCAAATCCTTGGCTTTGCCGTATTCGGATAAAAACAGGCAAATCAAATATTTTTATGTATAAGAGTGTAACACTTACCTCTTATTCAAATTCTTCCGAGACAGCGGTAGGTAAGCGTACGGGTCGTGCTTGCCTTGCTTCTTGATGTCACCCTTAGCCTTCTTAGACTTGTATTCTGTGCCCGCACCGGACGCAACAGACGCGGCGGATCCAAGGGGCCTGAAATATTATATTTTATTAGCGCCGTTGCAAACTACGGTCATTGGTCACTAGCGGTGGCAATGACCTCCAAAACTCTGGCAAAAGCCCGTTGTCAAAAAAATATGAAATCATTTTAAAAATTGTATTTTTTTTTATAAAATTGGTTTGCATATAATGTATATACGAGTAATAATTTGATTATTAATTATCCACGATAACCACAGGGTTCCGAAAACCTGTTAAATTAATACATCTGTTACAAAATCTAATTTTAGATAATTTGATTGGTTGTTGTTATTTCCGCCAACCAATCACAGCAGCAAGCGAAAAAATTTGACATTAGATTAATTCAAAACTTTCGTATTTCTACATTTAATTTTTTTATGGCCTAATCAGCCTGTAATGTTCCCACTGCTAGCTAGACAGGCCTCGTCTCTTCGAGAAGCAATGGGCTGTAATCTACCACGCGGGCCCACTGCGGTTGGTTGGTTTTAGGGCATGCCAGTTTCCTCATGATGTTTTCCTTCACCGTTTTGAGAGCAGTGATGATGAAATAATTTACACTAAGTAAAGTGCCTGGCATGGTTTGAACTTACGATCTACAACTCGTAACTGGCCACCACTGTTCTCATAGCCTACATAGTAAAGAATTTACTATCTGTCTATATTATGTAAACAGAGAGTACAAAGCACCGGAAGTGGGGCTTAATCGGCGTTGAAGAAAGGCCGGCTCACCTCAGTCCCCGCTACCTGGCTTACTGGGCAAGTGGGCAAGCCTATACTATTTATTTACAAGATTTTTTTTAATAGACACAGTTTCACTTACCTATGGATGCCCTTGCCTCCCGCCTTGTACTTGGAGCCCACAGTAACGGTAGACGCTCTACTCCTGCCTGACTTGCCACTCTTCAAGCTCAGTATATCATCGTAGCGACGTTTGGCGCCAGGTTTGAGCAGCTTTGAAGGCTTTGAGGGTTTGCTGTCTTCGTCTTCAGCGTCTAGACAAAAATTACATGATATAGCGACGAATAAAATATCTTTCTTTCTTTTTATGGGAAATTTTATTTTATGTACATTTTCGGTAATTTCTGCAGCCTCTATGATGAAGGGAAAGTATACACAGAAATAGTTTAGGGTCCGAAATCGCTAACGTGCAGTAGTTACAGTGACTATAATAGAGCTATGCTAGGAATCTAAGAAAATCCACCAATAGTATTATCCATTTGCCGCTGGAGAAGAATTCTGAAGAAGAAGACTTCAGTTTCAACACAAATAAGGATGCAAGCAGTTTAGCTGTGAATTTCACCCATGTAACCGAACGCGATCAGCACATCAACCAAGCTCAAGAGCTGTCAATGTCAATATTCCACAGAAAATAATGACGTAATATAGTATATTACGTTTAAGGGCTGTCAGTGGATGAACGCAATCTGCACCTATATTAAATATAGGTGCAGATTGCGTTCATCCGTTTCTTTGGTGTAATTCGCCCTAAGTTGTCAGGGCCAAAACTATCTTTGCGTGTTAGTTACTTACCAGTATCATCAGTATCGGTATCAATATCCCCGCTAGGCCTGGGTTCGTCATCACCATCATCATCAAACGCGTCATCAGTGATGATCAGTCTTCCGTCTGGCGCGGTCTTGAAGCCGCCATCTTTCTTCTTTAGAGCTTTCACTTCTGATGCCTTTTGCTTGCGGGATGGGTCGGTTGCTGCAAGTAATTAGTAAGGTTAGAGTAGGGCTGAGTAGTATTATTGAGAAAATACACCTATTTAAAACAGACCCTAATCAGTCTTCCTAGCCTTTCCTGAATACGAGTATTTTAAATTGGGATTCAATCAATCTGCCTAGCCTTATCCCAATTATGTTGTGGTCGGCTTTCAGTCTAACCGGATGCAGCTATCTGACTTCCACAACCTAGTAACTGGGTAATACGTAATACCCCTTGGTTAGACTGGTTATCAGACTTTCGGGCTTCTGACGACCCGCAACGACTGTCAAAGATCCACAAATTACAGCCGGGATAAACGGCTTAACGTGCTTTCTGAGGCACGGAGGAGTCTCTTTAAAACTGACCCGCGTCCCGATTTTGGATCATCATATCTGCTTGATTCGTGAAGGAAAAAAGTTTCGGAAACGAATCGTTAACATTACTTTTAATCGTTGAAACTCAAATGTAGTCTAGAACTTTTTTTTTTAACTTGGAATTTATAAATACTAAAGATACTAAATACTAAGTCCACCCTGAAATGACGCGCCTCACTCAGTAATGCGGTAATGCGGTAGTGGGGCGCATCATTTCAGAGGACAAGTTATACTGTAGTGTAAGCTGTATTTTAGACGAACCGCAGCGGAACCTGCGGATCGGGGAGCATCTTCGTGGACGGCACTATCTACAACGTGCCGCTACAATGGCGACACTAACTTAACACACGGGTAGGGCTAGTGGCCAGTAAACATAAAAAATATAATAAAATAAAAACAATTCGAAAACAAACAAACTAAATAATAAAAACAACCAAAATTGAGATCACTCTGTGTAAAAGATTCATTCATGAAGCTACCAGCTTGCTTACGTTCTATCGGTAAGATCCTTTGTCGGCATATTTTCTAAGAAATTGCGCGACTTTCCGTCTATTCGCCTATTAATAAATCAATAAATAATAACGTTTAATGACATTTAAAAGAAAATATAAAACGAATACGCGAAATCGTATACGTGTTAAATTAATGTCACCATTTTAGCGGCACGTTGTATAACATCAAATTAAATATCGTTATACACACCTGTAATCTTCCTAGAAGCCGACACATCAGCCAGATCCACAATATTCTCCGGATCGTCCTGGATCCAGGCCTGGTTCCTACCCTTCATCGTTTTCTTGACCTTCGGCTTTGGTCTGTCCTCCTCTTCGTCCATAAATTCCATGTCAGAATCAGAGTCTTTGAGAATGTCTTCCAAAGTCTTTGAGGTGCCCTTGATTGGCATGTCTCCGTCTGAATCGTTGTCGGATTGGTCTCTGAAAGGTGATGTTAGGTTAAGAATTTGTTAACGAATCTTGTAGACTTATGAATAAGCTGCGACAATACTTTTAACTTATGTCAAGTTCATCAATTGTGGCACAATAAAATACACACAATTTTAATAAACTGTTTGATCTCTATCTATACAGGGTGTAACGGACAGCCCTCCGCAAGTTAGCATGTTGGGGAGCAGCTCCTTATTTTGAATCATATTCCACCGGAAATTTTCTCAGGAAAGTTTTCATTTTTTTTAATAGTTTTTTCAGTTACTATTCCTTTATTTCAATGTAAAATTACATTCTCTGTACGCAGCACTCTATTTATGTAAATAAAAAAGCTAAAAAAACCAACAATGGATGTTAAAATACTAGAGCGCGCCCCCCCGTCACGGGGGTAATTTCATGTACCGATCGTATGTAATGCTGAAGTCATCCCATCAGTCTGCGGAGGGCTGTCCCTTACACCCTGTAGATAAAATGATTGGATGAAAAAACCGGCATTATGAATGACCTGCATTAAAATCGTGGTGATATAAAATAAAAGTAAACTTAGTAACACACAGACTCCTACATATTTATAAAGAGTACCAACAAAAGAAAATTATTCCGGGAAATGAAATGAAATTGTTTATTCTGTAAATAGGATATTGGAATCACTTCTACACGTCATATTAAAAAGTTGTAAAAATAAGCTAGATGAGGTCGGCGTTTCCTATCTGACTACTCTGAGAAGAAAGGCCGAAACAAACTCAGAGGTCACCGTCTCCTTTAAAGTCCAGACATAATCTTGGTCAGGCCATATGAGGACCATGTAGATAAGAGTCTGAAATGGTATTTTGAGGAAAGAACCACACAGATTTGAGTGGACCTGTCCAGTCAGTGCAAGCATTTGTCAGTAATAGTGGAGCTCAACTCAGAACTTAAGGAGCTCAACGACTCGACGAACAATACCAAAGAAAGGACATTTGGGTTTGGCATTTGACATTTGGGGCTTTTGAATGACTATACAAATTAATTGGATGTTAATCCTAATCCTAAATAATATTATAAATACGAAAGTGAGTTTGTTAAAATGTTTTTTGTTACGCTTTCACGCTAAAAGGGCCGAACGGATTTCGATGAAATTTGGCACATGGGTAGACCATGACCTGGAATAGGACATTGAACTTTTTATCCCGATATTTCCAAGGGATCGAGACTTACGCGCGTGAAACCGCAGGGCGCAACTAGTCTCCAATATATTTTGGTCATTTATTCCAATAAAAACAATAATCATAAGATTTGACGGATGACATGACATGACAGATTCAAAGAATGAATTAGAAACAAATTAAATTTAAAATTTAAAAAATCCCCGACAAAAATAAAGCATCTAATAAACAATTTTTTTTATCGCAAAGAACACTCTCCATCAGGCTTTCCAACAAAACAAAAAAAAAAAAATCGGTTCAGCCGTTTGGCAGCTACGATGGCGCAGACAGACAAACAGATACACACGTTAAACTTATTACACCCCTCTTTTCAGTCGGAGGTTAATGATTGATGATGAATCAAAGAAAGAATATGCCAATTATGCCAATTTTACCTTCAAATAAAAGTCAACCACTCACCTCTGATTTTCCTTCTGCCTCTTCTTCCTATTATCCATCTTCCGTATATTCCTGAGTCTCCTCAGCATGACGTCATCAGTGTTCGGTATCAGTTTTTCCACGGTATCAGCACCGAACTTCCTCATCATCTTAGTTAGGAAGTAGCCTATCTCCAGACGAGAATGTCTCTTGCAGTCTTCTGGCATTGAGGACAGGGATTTGAAGATCAGAGGAAGAGATCCAGCTAGGACGTCTGTGGGTAAGACTTTTGTGTATACCTGGAAGAATTGGGTTTAGGTAACTAGTGTGGCTGAAATAAGCAAGTGACTAGAAGTTATGTCCAGATTCTGGATGGTAACCCGATCATGGAATCCAGGATACAACGTTCCTTGCCAGGGTTGCGGGAAAGTCCGAAAGGGATACCGGGACATGAAGAGGCAACTGAAGGAACACGGGTGGGTTTTAGTCAGTAAAAGTCTGCCCTCCCGCTCCGCCCAGAGCGGGAGAAGTCATTTGATGATTTCCCACCCTCAAAAAAAGAAAAAGGATACAATGTTCACTATAATTCTGTGTACTTTTGTCTGTTTGTTTTTTATTGGAAGATGAGAGGTCATGCACACGGTGATTTTTTTTTAGTAAATTTGTGATAGAAATGATGGAATCTGTGATAGAAGTCTTGACCGATTTAGTTGTACCAATTCTCACAAAGTTTGGTGGTGGACAAAGTGACAATTTACAGTTGACACAAGGCTCAAAATCGCTTGACAGTTCTCCTAGTTCAGTTTTCCTCTGCCATAAGTGTTTTGCGATCCCCCAGTCGTGAGTCCACGTACCTTCAAGAAGCTCATAGACGCCGCAACAACCTCTCTGTTGCTATCAGTCATGTGTGTGACCACGGTCTCCAATAGTCCCTGCACTGTGTGCAGTCCCATGTCTTCAGAGAAGTTGAAGAGCGCTGATGCGATCGCGCGCAGCGTCGCGCTTATGATGCGCGGGAGAGGCGCGGAAAGGCCTGAGGTTAGCATGTTTACGAATGCTTGCATGCCTGCGGAAGAGGTGTAGGATATAGATATTAACCTTGTTACCACAAAACCGTGTTTATCAGTTGTTTAGCCTAAACACCTTTTAAACATGACATTTCTGTATGGAGTTTGACATAAAACTGACAGTAGACACGCGTTTAACAAGGGTTTTAGTTTTTGTGGTAAGGCCCTTGAAAGTATTTTCTTGGTGTTTTGCGCGGGTGTGACGCAAATGTACATTCCCCATATTTATTTAATTATTTTTTTATGAGGCTTATTAGGCGCAACTTTTTTTAATATTTAATTTTTTATTTTGCATTGACTGTTTTAAATCTGTTTTCTAATTTCAACCTTTTTCTCATACACATAAAGTTGATACTGAATCGCAAACCCATATCTACATACTTTTTTGGTTAGGTCGACTTTTATAATAGTCTTTTATCGCGTATATGAAATGAAATGAAATTGTTTATTCTGTAAATAGGATATTGGAATCACTTTTACACGTCATATTAAGAAGTTGTAAAAATAAGCTAGATGAGGTCGGCGTTTCCTATCTGACTACTCTGAGAAGAAAGGCCAAAACAAACTCAGAGGTCACCGTCTCCTTTTAAGTCCAGACATAATCTTGGTCAGGCCATATGAGGACCATGTAGATTAGAGTCTGAAATGGTCTTTTTAGGAAAGAACCACACAGATTTGAGTGGACCTGTCCAGTCAGTGCAAGCATTTGTCAGTAATAGTGGAGCTCAACTCAGAACTTAAGGAGCTCAACGACTCGACGAACAGTACCAAAGAAAGGACATTTGGGTAGGTCGCATAAAGTTCTCAAATTGCCAGACCTTCGCTAAAACTAACAGAACGAAAAATAAATATCCACATAGTCCTCACATTCACAATAAAACAAAACATACACATATAAATAGTGAATTAAATAATAATTATTTTTAATAAAAAATTAAGTCATTTTATTTTCAAATAATAAAATTTAAAAGCAGAATAACTAATACAGATATAAAATAATTGACTACATACCTCCTTCCTGCGTCTTCAGAACATTGCCAACGCTGTTGATAAGGTTGAACGCACACTGGCGACATTTGCTGTTGATGTCTTTAGTGCATACGACCGACTCTGCTATAGCACTCTTCAGTAGCTTGCTTTCAGCGTTCAGGAATGGCGTCACGTTGATAAGGTGTTCTATACATCTGTGTAGGAGAATAATATTGTTTAAAACAGCTTTTTTTATTTAATTTAAGTGGTGTGGAAGAATTTGGAGTAGGATTTTGCCGAACAGTGATTTTTTTTTATTAATGCCCGATTGGTCTTTATGGCCGTAAGTGCAGCTAGCCTGCAGAGCTTGAGATCCTGGATACGATTCTTGAAATAGGCATATTGACTTATTCAGGTTGCACTAATCATCATTTCAGCCGAAAAACGTCCACTGTTGGACATAGGCCTCCCCCAAGCACCGCCACTTCGACCGGTTCTGTGCTTAACGCATCCAGCAGATTCGGTCTACCTTGTGGACAGGTTGCAATAGTTACCGATAAATTGGAAAAGGCTTGGTTGCATGGCACTGAATATCGACACCGAATAATGTGTTATTTTTTTGAGAAATATGGGGGTGATACCTATTCATCTATATAGCCTACTAAGAGCAAATACCTTATTTCCCTTATTAAAACCATCCAGCTATCAAAAGGCTTATGTTATGTCCATTATAGTTTGACCAAAACCGCTGTACCGCACCTTAGGTATGTGTTCGGTAAGACGGGGGGCAGTGCAGGCTGCTCATTGGTCAACGCTGCCTCCACCTAACAGCGCATTCCTAAGCCGCGGTACAGCGGTCTCGGTCAAATTATACTTATAGGGGTTTATTTATTTATTTTTTTATTTATTTATTTATCAAGTTCAGACAACAATATGGTCCAATTTGTTAGTAAAATATCTTATCACTAGTGTTAGTAGTACACAAAAACATGGACAAGAAAAACTGATGATTGCGGCAAAATGTGCAGAGAACGATAAAGCAAGGAATATGCTACCTGACCATTCTCCCCACATAGTGCCTCAGAAAAGGGGAGTAAGGGCTCTCCACCACTGTTTTCAGGATGCTATTGTCACTGACCCGCGTTCTACGCATCAGTGATGCGACTTTTTTGCGAATCACTGCATGGAATCCGTCGGTTATAAATGTTGCTTTTAGTTAAGTAAAGATTAGCGACTGTTTAACAATACATTTTTGACGTTTGGACGTCACTTAACTTTAAGCAACGTTTATAACTAAACCACAATATCTTATAGTTATTATTTACCTTAACCTAGCCGCCTTACTGCTATCAGCAACCTTATTCAACGAACTCATCAACAACTTCTTAATCTTTTTATAATTCTCTTTCAAAAACTGTTTACAACACTCCTTATCACTTTTGAAAATCTCTTCCAATATCCTATACGCTTTTTTATGTTCCATTTCTAATAGTTTCGACTTCTCCTTATATTTCAAGTCTCCCTTTTTCTTATCTCCCTCTTCTTTATCTACTTCTGTGTCCATTTCTTTCTCTTTTTTCGCCTTTTTGTGTTTTTTGGGGTCTTCTAAGACAGTTTCGCAGAGTGGGTAGACCCATTCTTCGAATAGGTTGGCTATTCTTTCGCTAGATTGGTATAGGACTAATGCTCTTAGGACGTCTAAGATAGATTCTCTTTGAAAGTGGTTGTCTTTCGAAGTTTCTAGTTGCTGAAGCGCGTTTGTGAATAATTCTTCGCGAAGTGATTGTTCACTGATTGTTAGGTATACCTGTGTGAGATTATTGGTTTGAGGTTACAAGAACAAAGGAAGGTGCTCAATTAACAGATAAAACTTAGTGAAATTGGGATTTCTTTTTTCACCCGACTGCTCCAGGAGGGTAATGGGTTTTAGGTTTACATATTGAAATGAAAATTTTGACCGGACCAGTTATAAAACAAAAATGATAGCTTTATTAATTATTGTAGTAAGGGCGAATTCGACCAAACTTTTATCCCCAGTATAAAGGTCAGTTCACACCGAGACGAGACGCGACGCGACGCTGCACGCACTTTTTAAGATAGTTATACAAAATATAACTCTAATTACTACACAAAAAGATACACATTTAGATAATTCGAAAATGCCTGCGTCGCGCTACGCCGCGCTGCGCGGAACCACTGGCTTCTTCAAGCATCGTCGCGTCGCGTCACGTCTCGGTGTGAACTGACCTTTATACTGGGGATAAAAGTTTGGTCGAATTCGCCCTTAGTACAATAATTAATAAAGCTATCATTTCCCGGCGAATAAATATTAAAATGTTGACGTTGACAGATTGTCTATACAAAAATTGTTAGACGTCAATTTTATTCCCCGAATAAAAGATATCTGGCTTTGGTTAAACAACATTGCATGGCTGTCTTTCTAATATTTTATTTTATTATTTCGAACATTACAATGATATTCATGAAATAGCGTACTTTTTTAACCATGACATGTAAAATTAATACTAGATATTCACCTGTATAGTTTCCAAAGCCGCCAACCTCTGTCCTTCGGCGCTACTTCCCTTCGCAGGGGACATATAAATATTCAACAAAATTGGCAAATAATTCTTTGCAAACCGTCCCAATTCTAACTGATCTTCTTCATTATCAGCTGAACAAGAGATCAATTTTCTTAACGCCTGCATAACGGACAGTCGAAACTCCGGATTATCTTTTAAAACACTACCTAACACTCTGGCCACAGACTTGAAATTATCTTTTATATCCTTTGGGCTGTTGCAAAAAGATGGCAATAAGGCCCAGAATTGATTGCAGAGTAACTCGTAAGTATGTGATCCGGGTACGTCCTTAATTTGAGTTAATTCTCTAGATTTTTTTCGGCAGAACGTTGCCATTTCTAGAATTTCAGTTGCGAAGTATTTTAAGTTTGAATTGGTGATTTTTTCTTTTAAAACTGGAAGCAGCCAAGATCGTTCTAGGTTGATTGTCTCTGGTCCGTCTCGTATGGGTATGATTCTGAGTACGAACTCGGGGCCTAGTGCTTTGATGGCGCAACCAGTAGCGTATTCGACTTCTTTGTCGTTGTCAAAGTTGTGGCTCTCGCGACGGTCGTTGAGTTTGCGTAGAAGAGGTCCGAGCGAGTTTGCTACTTTCTCGTTACCGATCTGCGGAATGTAGGTACGCGTTAATTTAAATCGGACAGTATTTTTCATTTATAAAAAAATCAGGCTCGAGTTATTTATTTGGTGACCCAAATAAATAACTCGAGCCTGATTTTTTTCAGGCAAAAGGAGAGCATTGATTTTATGTAAGACATTGAATAATAAACCTTAATCAAAGTGTCTTGCAACGAAAACAGCGCCAGCTAAGCGTGTGCACACAAGGAGTTGATTCATAACAGTTTTAATGTTTGTACAGATTTATACTTAATGGCAATAACAATAAAGTCTATTATTCAATGTCATCGAAACATCATGTACTCTTGGCGAAGCCTACACACCTCATATTTGTTTTTATTCTCTAATCAAATATCAACATCATCATTCTCCTGCCCTTATCCCAATTTATTTGCGCTTGCGCTCGTCGCAACATGTCTTTTTCTTCCATACTTCTTCTATCCGTCGTCATCTTAGTAGTCACCCCTTTCTATGTCTATTCATACTATCTATCACACAAAAAAAAATCTGCCTAGCCTTTTCCCAACTCTGTTGGGGTCAGCTTCCAGTCTAACCCGATGCAGCTGCATACCACTATTTTACATGGAGCGACTGCCTATCTGACCTCCACAACCCAGTAACTGGGTAATACGATACCCCTTGGCAAGACTGGTTGTCAGACTTTAGGGCTTCTGACGACCCGTAACGACTGTCAAAGATCTACGAATGACAGCCGGGCCCAACGGCTGAACGTGCTTTACGAGGCACGGAGGAGTCTCGATATGTGAAGATGGTCACCCATCCACGGACCAACCCCGGCAAGCGTAGCTTAACCTGATGGATCGACCCGTGCGGCAGTTATTACTAAGCCACGAGCTCCTCCTCCTCCTCTATTATCTATCACACAGTCAATCAGATAAAAATAATAAAAATACCTTATTAAATAAGTCTTACCTCAAAACACACCGCGATGGTTAATATAACATGTCTAATAGCCTGATTGAAGGGGTTGTCCAACCCTGTGCCGATGCTCTTGAATATAGCGTCGATGTGCGACTTGTGTTTGATGAACGACTCATCGGACTCCAGGGCTAACTTCACACAATCTAGAAGGACTGCCTGTGGGATAAAATATACAAGACTTGGTTAATTTTGAGGCTAGGGGGGACTATTTTTTGTAGGGTGAAGAAGATGGTAATTGTTACTTGCTTACTTTGTTAAAATAATCAAGAGTACACTGTATTTAAAACATTAAGTGAGGTCTGCGAAGTAGATCGGGCGGTTAAGCACAGAATTACTGACTGGATGGATGAAATGGCGGCAGGTCACAGGAACAATCTGCGACTCCCGCATTCCCCTTAAACTTAAGGGGAAGATATATAAAACAATAGTTAGACCTGCTGTCTTGTATGGATCAGAATGTTGGGCCACAAAAGGGATGAATGAAAGGCAATTGCATGCAGCTGAGAGGAGAATGTTAAGAGGGATGTGTGGTGTTACACGAATGGATAGAATAAGAAATGAGTACATAAGAGGAAGTCTGAAAGTGGCACCGGTGACTGAAAAATTGTGCGGAAATCGGTTGTCATGGTATGGGCACGTGATGCGAAGGAATGAGGAAAATGTTGTGAGGAAAGTTTTGGGTATGAATGTCGATGGCTATAAGAGTAGGGAAAGACCAAAGAAACGATGGATGGACTGTGTGAAAGATGATATGACTAGAAAGGGGGTGACTATCGAGATGACGGCTAATAGAGAAGTATGGAAGAAAGGGACATGTTGCGCCGACCCCAAATAAATTGGGATAAAGGCAGGAGAATGATGATGATGATGAAGTGAGTTTTGTGAATAAAAAAGTTCAGAAATTATATTCAATTTTATACTTTAGGCAATTTACGTGGCATATTTCTCCAAATATTCGTGCTATTTGGGCACTAAAAAAGATAGATGGATTATGTACAGTTAATGTGATGAAGACTGGTCTTACCTTCAAAGCATTTGTTGATGCCGAGTTGATGTCAGCAACGTCAGACAACCACAGTTCAGTGACACAGATGTTCACGAACGCAGGTAAGTTTGGCATGCACAGGTTCAGATCCAAACTGAAAAAAATAGTATAATAAATAAGACGATACTTATAAAAATTACGATAGTTCTGTCCTTAAAGAACTTAAATCATTACATATCATAAAACAAAGTCCTAGAACTTAAATCCTTACATATCATAAAACAAAGTCCTAGAACTTAAATCCTTACATATCATAAAACAAAGTCCTCCGCCGCGTCTGTCGTCCTGTTCGCGATAAACTCAAAAACTACTGCACCGATTTTCATGCTGTTTTCACCAATGGAGAGAGTGGTTCTCGAGGAAGGTTTTAGTATATAATAACCGACATCAACGAAGGCGAAGCTGCGAGCATCAGCTAGTATAGTATAATCAAATCGATTTATTTATGTACACCTCTTTTTATGGCTTCAAAATAGTATAGTATAATCAAATCGATTTATTTATGTAAACCTCTTTTTTATGACTTCAAAATGACACATTTGCTAATGAACGAAAACATTTTATGGACACCCAGACATAGTGATCTGAAAGCGCCAACATGCAATGGCTGACAATGGTAGATCAATACAATATTTCCCCATGTAATCGTAACAGTAATTTATCCTTGAGCTTACTTGGCAAGAGACCCAAATCCCTGCGTGAGTACGGCTGCCCAAGCCTGCACTTGTCCCGTGTCGTTGGCGGGAGGTCGGGCCGCCATCAGCGCCCTCGTCAGCTGTACCGCTAGGGCTGCGGTCATATTGCTAGCGTCGCGGGCGTTCGAGAATAGAGCGTGTAGAGTGTGGAGGCAGCATGTCTTTATGTAGACATTGTTGTGGGTCATTAGTGAGAGGATTGCTTCGCAGATTGACTGAAAAAGTTAAAAAGATACGTTTTTGAAAATTGTGAGCATGTTTATTATTAAATGCTAGTAGTATTTGGCGCTTCTGAAACGGTTGGGCTTTCCCTTGAGTTTTATAAGAGACCATAATGGATACATCATATGTATCGTTATGTTAATGGGGCCTTAATTGCTGGGTGAGAAGATTCTTGCAGTGAACACTACTAAGTTGTAATCAGAAAAAGTCCGCCTTTTTAAAACCGATTATCCATGATGATAAAAGTTTCCGCATCAACAGTCTTTTCTGGTCGACCTTCTTATAGGAGACCACGCCGTCACTAGTTTTATTTTCGCTAACATAAGATCGTCACTCATCGCCGTCGAGGTAGACCGCGGCAAAGATGGTGTAACGATCTAATCATGTTTGCGGGGCCAACATGGCCACAAATCGCACGAAACAGAAAGATTTGATAGGAAAATACTTTGCCCAGCAGTGGGACACAATACAGGCTAGTGTCAAAGGAAGAAGTGTTTTATAAGCTTCTTATTATTCAACGTTAACTTACCTTAATATAATCCTTGCTGAACGCCGGCAATACATCCCTAAGCATGGTCAGTGTATGTAAAACAGTTCTATGTCCAGCCAGCAATGCTTCCGCCTTGATCTGAGACAGGCAATACTCAGCCACGCGGTTTGAACTGGGGTGGAGTTTTGGTACCTGCAATATAGAACTTTATTAGAGAATGGATAAGGTTATGCAAATTTTTGGCTGATGATTACATCACTAGCAGTAGAGGGCCATAATTGAAAGTCATCGTTTAAGGGCCTCACATCGCATCACATTGTCATGGAGACCATGTGATGTCTGTTTTCTTTATTATTTGATATCAGTTGTCGTGCCCCCAGCGCCCAGCACAGTGAATCAAAAAATAAATACCTACAATGGGATGTGCAATGCGTAATTAAATAAAAAAACAGATTAAACGAGTGTCGTAAACATACGACTCTGGCGAAATGGACACGATATTACGGATATTTGTCGGATAAATCGACGTAACCGGTTAATATTTTGATGTGTAAAAGTGTCAAAAACGAGCAACTTAAAGAAAAAAAAGTAGGTTTTTTATTTTATATGAAAGGGTGTTCTTTTACCTTAATTTTCTGATCCTCAGAAGGAATCATGAAACAGCTTCCACGCAGGACTGATGTCACGGCATGTTGAGCTGCTTTACGAACCTAAAAAAAGAATCCAATTACAGTGCAGTAGTTATTATTGCCTAGCTAGAAGATTTAAATCATAAAATGTAGCCAATTTAAAAGAAAAAATATGAGTTACAAACCTTAGGCTTAGAATGCAATGCAAACGCAAGAACTGACTCAAAAATCCTCATTGTAGATGAATCACCCCACAGAGCATATTCCTGAGCCCTTAGCAACACAGACAAACAACCGATAGCACTCCTCAGTAGCGCCCCATTCTCACTCTGTTCATTCTTAACAAGTATATCCGTGAAGATGGTTGCCGAGTCTGAGAACTGTTTTCTTAAAACTGCTTGTGGTACTGCCTTAATGCCCATGGATAGTAGTGTCAGTGCTGCTACCAGGTTCTCTTCCATTTCTGCCGATTTTAGGGTTTCCATCTGTAAGTAAACAAGATTTATCATTGTTCATCAATGTTTACAGCTGTTTTTATAATTGTATAAAGGTTTTAGTTAAAATATGTACTTGTTAAAAATAATTGAAGGTACTTCACATAAATTCCATAAAATGATTTACTATTTCTACAGGGATCTTACTACACAGTACAGTGTTATTGCTATCACAACCAAATTGCGAAAAAGGGATGGTGATATTCATACTGTATAGCTTCATCTCTCTCTCCACTAAAACAATGTTGGCCACTATATCATAGTACAGCTACAGTATATACGGTTACAACATAGATAGCTAATAATATGTTACTAGATAGTTAAACACCATTGTTTATCAAACTCACTAGTGCTGCAAAGTACTCAGTGGTAGACTCCTTGCCACCTTGCTCTTTGATGACCTCAGTGACTGCAGCCAGAACTGCCAGCATCTCTTTGTGAAGACCATTGTTTGAGTCGAATCTTGTCAGTAACCTGAAGGTACATTGATTATTATATGAAAATAGTTTATGGCATGGTGGTAATAATATACTTATTGTTGGCAGTGTAGTTTAAGTACTTTTTATTGCTTTAACAGCTGGAAAAGACAACTCACTTATATATTACATCAGCATGCGTAGCATGACAACTGTAGAAACAGGTTTTGTCGACGGAAGAATAGACAAAATGACAGATGCACAATCAAAATCTGTCATTTTGTCCATTCCTCTGTGGACAAAACACATTTCTACGGTGGTCATGCTACACTTGCAGAGGATGTTATGTATTGATTAGTTCCTTTAGTATTTAAAACCTATTCAATCATCCACCTATTCCTACCCTGATCTTATTTTAATATTGTCAAACCTTTTCCTTCTTATACTCCGATGTTGAGAGCAATACATATTATTATATTTGAATTAATACTACCCATCCATTCTTCAGTAATTATTTATCAGTGATATAATTTATGAGAAAACTAGGAATTCAAACAAGTATTCTGATTCTCATATATTCAGACTGCAAATGGCAAACAAATAAAGTAGTACAATTTAATGAGATACTCACTTGCTAAAACTAACATTAGAACACTGACTCCAGTCAGATGCAAATGTCTGAAAAGTTTTGTATGTTCCAGCTTTGAAAGAGCCAGAGTATTCAGTGTCTGAGGCATCGTCTGCACTCTTCATAGACATGTTCTCAAGTTCCTTTGCTATCAGCAACTCTGATTCAGCTTCAGATTTCTTTTTTAGTGATGCATGCCCGTATGTCATCATGGCATCATGTTTTGAAACAGCCTGCTGGGTTAAACCCGTGCTTCCTACGAAATAAATTGGCTATAGGTAGGGTTGTCAGAAATGCGAAAAAGTAAATATTTGGGGGATGAAAATGGTAAGTATATTTGTTTGGCTACTGGTTGTAGGTTAGAGGGCTGAAAATCTAGCTTTGTTTACAAGTAAATCTTGAATATAATTCATATGATGATGAAGAGATAAATTTAAGCCATGAATTGTACGTTAAAAGTTAAAAATATAACCCAGATTACCTAGATTCTCTTGAAAAAACCGGGACTTCGCCATCTCTCGGTATTTCTGTATTTTCGGATTGGAGTTCGACGACTGGCCCTTCTGCCATCGCTTCCCCTTCGATTTTCCCTTCAGTTTGGATCTGAATTTTCCCATTATTCTTATTTCCTAGCACGAGTTTCAGTATAATAACACCGCACGTGGTTGTGCGGCTATTTGAAATGAAGTTGGCCGCAAATAGTTGTCAATAATGACATTACTGACATTGCTAAAAACAGTTTAGCCAACTTTCCGCAAAAGTTAAAACTAGAGATGAGTGCTTTTAGAAAAAGAAAGAAATAAATGCTCTTTGGTAATTTTTTTTTTTTAGAATATGATTAGCGCTACTTTTATTTATTTCCTATGAACTATAGCTTACATGTTTTTTACAGCGAATTAACCCATTGCTTGCATTACTGGGTTATTCAGTTTTTGATCCACATTGACTGCGTTCCCAATCAAGCATAACGCGCTAATTATGCAAGAATAAAAACAAAAAACCATAAACAGACAACATAACATCAAGCGTAACGGAACGCAGTTCTAATAATTTTTCTTCATTCACCTTCGCTTTACTTGTTTCATTGACGTTTTTCTTGTTTGTAAATAATAATTGCTGGAAATAGTACGCAATGTGAAATTGTACGCATTCCTCGTTCTATTGCACATTACGTAAACGTTAAACATCGTTTTGTAGTTGAATTGATAGCGCAAGAAATATCCTAACCTTATGTGTGTCTTGTTCTGTTGAGGTGTTGAAGCTATGATAGAAGATAATGCCTCAATTTAGAAGAAAAAAGGCGTCCAAGTCGTTCCCAGTTAAAGTATGTACGCTAGACGCTGAATTGGAATTTAACCTTGAGGTGAGAATTTTGACAAATGTTGTTAGATCACTTTTAAAGAAAGATTACATTGTTATTGTTTATTGTCGAAATTGGTGTGTCAGCGCGATCCTTGGCTTACAGTGAGTAGGTTGTGAGTCACCGTCACTCGGCGAACTCGTAAATTACCTTAATAATACACACTAGTGATAATTGGGGCCTTGTTTAGTCATTATTTTCCATTTTAGTACAGTATGGTTGGTAGGTCGTGTGTAATCGTGTTGTGGGTTCGGTTCCGAGTCATACATGTTTTGACATACCTGTTATTTTGAACATTGCTTGTTATGGATGTGGTATTTTTGTATGTTCTGAAAGATTAATTACCTACTTTTAATTCAAACACTCATTGTTATAACTGTGAATGGATACCTTAATTATTCTCATTGTATTCATAAAGCAATGTTACCTAAGTAGGTACCATATTTGGAATGTCTGAATATTTTACAATAATTGATCATTATGACCCCAAAGGTTAAGAATGCAGACATTTGAATATGGATGGAATTAATGATAATACAAGACTATGTCATTGCTAATCACTTGTGTAATACATTATACATATTTTTTTTTTATGTTAGCCTACACTGTCCCACTGCTGATCAAAGAGTTATGTAGCTATTAAGTTTCATAAAATCAAAATAAAAAGTTGTTCCTCAGCAGGTTTTAAACGAAAAATTACATAAGGTGCCTTCTGTTAACTATTTCCATAAATCTTGAGCCCAATAGTACTATCTCCTAGCATGAAAAAGCAGCTAAAATGATTACTTTCTCACCCAGACAATCATTAGACATAATCCTTACATAATTATGTTGTATAAAACAGATATCCTTTTCTATACATATAAATAAAAACATAGTAGAATGTATAGTTAGCACACATTAGTCACAGGGTGACCAGTAACTTTGTAATAGATGTTTGACATTTGATAACAAATGAACTCTACACTGATAACTGTGTTATGTGCCAATATTATTGTGGAACAAACATAAATAGTATACAACTTAATGAAGTGTAGAACAATATTATGTACAATGATTATAATATCTGTGACAATGCTCTATAAATAAACTTGAAAGGCAAAAAGTTTGTATACAAACATGCCTGTCCAAGAGAGAAATAAGAATTTATAGAACAACAAGGAAACATGTAGATATTATGTTTTATCAGACAGTCTCCTACAACTTAAAAGCCCACAATATTCCTTCTGCCACCACCATAAGTTGGGACAGCAGAGAAATGCACTTTTAAGGCTTTTTAAATTCAATATTCCAGCAAGCTACCTACTTATATTTCTTAAATGTGCTAAATGTGTTTCCCATTTAACCAACGATTGTTCATAAGAAAAATACACTCAAAACAACAATAAAAATTGTGATAGCTATTGAGCGCTTACATGCAAATGGTTTCTAGTAGGTGATCTTAGAAATTCACTGATAATAAATATTTAATATTCTCTTTCATTACAGTGGCGAGCTACAGGAAGAGATCTGTTTGATTTAGTATGCCGGACGATAGGTCTGAGAGAAACATGGTTCTTTGGACTGCAGTTCGAAGACACAAAACATTTTATAAGTTGGCTGAAGTTGGATAAAAGAGGTGAGTTTATTATCTCCAACAAAAATCTAGTTATTTGTGGACACAAAACATTAGTGATGTAGTACTTTCTTATGTCTGCCATAAGAGAAAACTAACAGCAACTTGCCTGTATATTGTGGTACGTGGTTGAATGTATTGGATGCTATATAATAAATATATAATAATATGTGGTATATTCGGATTTGCAACACCTTTTGTTGACCTGCATTCCAATAGTCTCAGCCAGTCCTATTTTTTACTACAGGCTTCTGAAATAAAAAAACAAATATTCATGTCTCCGATTCAACGTTGGATCTCTATTATTATTGTCCTTTCGTTTTTGACGTGAATACGTCTTTAAGAAGCTCATTCAGAGTGGCGCGACATGTTGCGCGTGACACTGGTAATTGTTCTACTGTGAAGTTTTCTCAGAAATTGTTTTGTTAAAGTCGCGTCGCGCCTGTTTGCTTCCGAGCCATTAATTTGCTTCCATAGTGGGAGGCAATTCAAAAAACTGATGATAACAAAATCGGGGGATACAGTTTGATGCTGCAGCTACACATCTATGATCTACATCCAAAATTGAATTACACTCAGCAGCTATACGATCAAAGAATTTGTCTCAAAGGAAACATACGGCTGTGTCCACAATCCACAACACAGCCACACCCCATTTTTTTCAAATGACTTTCGAAAGTTAATTATATTTATTACTTAAGCAGATGATCACATTATGTAATGGCCATTCATTACACCTTATCTTGAATTATAATGTATATTATTACACTGAAGTACTTGATAAGAATATTAAGTAACTTTTAAGGTGTGTGTAGGTGGTGTGTTATTTTTATCTAGGAATTTAAATGTTTTTGTTGATATGTTTAGTAGTTGTAGTGGATGTGAACACTACTAGAACTACTAATTTGAAGTATTGTGTTATTTTAAGTATCACAACAATAAGCCACAGTAACTAGATACCTACAAGAGTATGGATGGCTTAGTTGTAAGTATTACATTTTATAATCTAAGAGTATTATATTAATATTTTATTTAAAATAGTTACTAGGCAAAGACAGCAGTTCTCTGTAGACGTTATACTAAAAAAACGCAATCGCAATTCCGCACCCACAGAGTAGTGACAATGACAGAATTTATCCCCTACATTATTTTAGCTTCACACATTACTTACGTACTATTTCCGAAACCTTGAAAGGTATTATTGATTTTTGGACCTTTTAAAAGCCATCCAAAATATACACGTAAGTATCTATTTATCTATGGTCAGCAGGTCCAGTAGACCCGTACTCCATGTTGCTCCTGTTCGACATACCTAACCGGCCTTTTTAAAACCACCTCTATTCCAGTGCAAGACCAATGCGTCTCCCAGATGCCAGGCACCCCATTCATGTTACTCTGCAAGCTGTACCCCGAGGATGTGGCCGAGGAGTTGATACAGGAGGTCACCCAGCACCTACTGTTCCTCCAAGTAAAGCAGGCGATACTCAGCATGGACATCTACTGCCCGCCTGAAGCGTCCGTCCTGCTCGCCAGCTACGCGGTCCAGGCTAAGGTTGGTTATGTAAGCTTGATGAATGTCATTTTATTTTTATTTTAGTTGGTAGAGGTTTATTAGAATTATAGATGTAACTTTTCTGAATTATAGTCTGAGAAGCCGTTTGCCTGATGGGAATTCCCATCGGCAAAAATGGCGAACTTTTCGTCCCCAATTTAACCCCTGTTATATAAGGAATTCTGCTGCTTATGCTCGTATACCCGATAGTTTAGGAAAATGAAATGAAATGAAATGAAATGATTTCATTTCATTTCATTTCATTTCATTTCATTTCATAAGGAATTCTGCTGCTTATGCTCGTATACCCGATAGTTTAGGCTGTGCGTTGTCTGTCAGTGAATTTAAGATTTATATTCTGGGGAGTTTTTTTTGCACTATGTCTTTCTAGAAGTGGTGAACATAATATAAAGCTATCTTTTGTTTTTTAGGGTTCCGTACCCAAAGAGTAAAACGAAACCTTTATCACTAAGACCTCTGTCCGTCCGTCTGTCACCAGACTGTACCTCATGAATCGTGATAGTTCGACAGTTGAAATTTTCACAGATGATGTATTTCTGTTGCCGCTATAACAACAAATACTAAAAAACAGAATAAAAGAAATATAGGGGCTCCTATACAACAGACATTATTTTTTTGCAGTTTTTATAGATAATGGTACGGAACCGACGCGCGAGTCCGACTCGCACTTGGCCGGTTTTATTTTGTATTCTTATTTATTTATTTTATTATTTATGTACAGACGCCAGCACATCAAGCTACTACAATCTGTCAAATTTCTTTAATAGATTTTCAACTTTATCGCTAAAGCATTAAGGTTCAAGGTTGATTGGGAAAATCTGACAGTTTCGGGTAGCTTGACCTGCTGGCGTCTGTACACACAGTAAAATACAAAAAGATACGACATAATTAAAATATGAGTACAAAGGTACTGCTTATTTCTTAAGTAATTTCTTCCAGCAGTCCTGCTATTCTTCTCTTAAGTTCTCTTTATTTTTGTACTAGCTTTTACCTGCGACTCCGTCTGCAATCCAGGATGATAAGTAGCCTATGTCATCATCTTTGCCTTGCCTTTACTTTGTCTACAATATAAACGTTTATATCTTCAGTATGGTGACTATGATGAAAGCGCATACAAGCCTGGTATGCTTGCCAGCGAAGACCTACTGCCCCAGCGGGTGATCGACCAGTACCAGATGACGCCGGAAATGTGGGAGGACCGTATTAAGATATGGTACGTTACACACTATCATTATCATCATCAGCTTATATGTATATAGCAGTCTACTGTTTCCTCCAATACCGACCAACTGCACGCGTGCTACGCGTGACAACCATAGAAACGGGTTTTTTCCACAGAAGAATAGACAAAATGACAGATTGTGATTGTTTATCTGTCATTTTGTCTATTCTTCCGTCGAAAAACCCGGTTCTATTGTGGTGCTGGTATCTCGATTTTGACGCTTCTGAGCTGGAGCTTCAGACACTCTAACACTACATAATCTTATTTTTATTTGAAAGGATTGGACTTTTTCTGGAACTATTATCACAAAAAAATGCGGGGCAGTCTTTGGGGACTGCCGATGGAAGTAAAAACTAAGCAACAATGCGTAACCTCAACGTAATTCAAACGGTAGACGGTAGATGGCGCAAAAAAAATCAAATCACTTCAAGCGTGACGATGACGCGAGTTACATGATTTTTGTTCACCCAAAAAGTGCTCAACTCAAATAAAGAAGTGTTCACTTCAAAAATAGGCAATCATGGGGACTGCCGACAGACGGGAAAACTTAAAACTGATATTAGCGCCATCTTTATTCTATAGCCTAGCACTACGCGAATCCATAAGTTTACAATCTCAATCTGCCTAGCCTTTTCCCAACTATGTTGGGGTCGGCTTCTAGTCTAACCGGATGCAGCATGCACCATAAGTTTACCCCTACCAAAAATCGCTCAAGGCGCATATAGCAGTTTTAACTTCTAGTTTTAACTAGCCATAATTAGGTGACGTAATTGAGGAAACGACGCTGCTTCGTACTTGTTTTCCTATTATTCATTATAGGTTTGATATAAATCTATTGTTTCTTGAGCATCAAGAAACTTGAAACAAGGGTCTTGTTTCAAGTAAAGGTACACAGACTTGCCCTTAAGATTTTTTAAATATCTGAAGTAAAAAAAAAAATATTTATGTGTAAACAGGTATGCGGACCACAAAGGCATGTCTCGGGATGAAGCTGAGATGGAGTATCTGAAGATAGCACAAGACTTGGACATGTATGGAGTGAATTACTTCGCTATCAAAGTAAGACTAAGAAAGTTTGACTAAATGAGGGTTTTAAAGGATTTATTAAGATGCCAACAACAGCAAAAAAAAAAAAAAAAACTTTTACTAAATAACCATATAATCTATGCCTAATCCTTCGGGGACAAAGGCGCGATGTTATGTCACAATATTACCATTAACAGACGTATTGGTGATCGCGGATTTTTATTAATAGTAGATTTTATTTCAGTTCTGCTATATACTCTCATCCGATCAGACGAAATTAGACACATCAACAATACACGTATAACGTGTAAAATTGTACGAACATCTGTGCCGAAATCAAACACCTCTAGCACTTTAAAACACTAGGCCACGTCCGTGGCCGTAAAAGCGATTGTCGAATACGCGTATACGCGTTCGAAAACCGGAAAGCGCCCTCTGTCGGCGCCACAACGCGTTCAGGTTCACCGCACAAAAAGTGACATAGGAGCGCGATGATCGCGAATTTACGCGGCGATCGCTTTTAAATAGGACGTGGAGTAAGGTCCATTTGCTCCGCAAACCACTAAATGTAACTTGGAAACAGTCTTGCTGTAAATCATTTGAAGATGGCAGAAACGTAAAGATGTTTAAAATACGTTTAGAGTTTAATGTTTTAGTGATTTATGGCGCCAGTGGGCCTACCAATCAGACTTATATTCAACTGGCTATTGCCCGCGACTTCGACCGCGATCCAGAATCGAAAGTAGCCTATCTCCTTCTCCAGGTCAAGGTCTACCCCTGTGGCAAATTCCATCTAAATCCGTTCAGCCGTTTTAGCGTGAAAGAGTAGCAAACAAACTTACTTTTGCATTTATAATATTACTAGCTTCCGCCCGCAGCTTCGCCCGCGGGGTATGTCGATAAAAGTAGCCAATGTCCTGCCCCGGGATGCCATCTATCTCCTTGCCAAATCTTATCGGAATCCGTTCAGTGGTTTAGGCGTGAAAAAGTAACTTACAGACAGAGTTACTTTCGAATTTATAATGTTAGTATGGATAGTTAGGATATCTCCCCTCTTTGGACAGTGCTGAGCCTTACTCCTTTGTTTCCAGAATAAAAAAGACACGGAACTCTACCTCGGCGTCACAGCTTTAGGTCTCAACATTTACGAGAAGGACAACAAGCTAACACCTAAGACCACGTTCCCCTGGTCCGAGATCAAGCATATTTCGTTCGATGATAAGAAGTTCGTCATCAAGTTCGTTGAGAAGACGACGAATAACTTTATATTCTTCTCGCCTAAGGGCATGAATAAGTTGGTGAGTATTTAGAGGGCCAATTCTCTTACTGAAAAAACGTTCACATTCAAGTTGCAATCTGTCAAACTTAAAATACAATAGACGCTGATATATTTAGTAACCTATTCCGCTTGACTATTCTTCAAGAGTCATAAAAACCCTGTAAGAAATCGACACGTGTTTCACCTCTCAACGAGGCATCTTCAGGATGACGATTGACCAATTGCAAACCAGAACGCGACGTGTTACCACACCGAGCGCTGGACGCAGATCTCTGATCTGATCTCTGCGTCCAGCGCTCGGTTTTTACAGGGTTTTTATGACTCTTGAAGAATAGCCAAGCGGAATAGGTTACTAAATATATCAGCGTCTATTGTATTTTATAATGGATTTCCGCAAAGTCACGCCTGAATCAATTAACTATCTGTCAAACTTGTCAAAAATAAACAAACATGGTCTGAACAACGTTTTTTCTGCAGCAGAACTGTGATTCAAATGTCACCGTGTATGTTGAGCGCGTGGTAAACTATGCTTGCGCGTTGCAGGTTTGGTGTGACGTCAGGTCTTTGATGCGCAGTTCGCATGAGGCGATGTAGATGCCGCCACAGAAGCGTCAACAGTACAACAGAACACGCTAAAACACAACTATTAATAAGTATTTGTTATTCCTTTCAGATACTAGACCTATGTATCGGAAACCATGATCTGTATATGAGGAGACGAAAACCTGATACCATGGAAGTGCAACAAATGAAGGCACAGGCGAAAGAGGAGAAACAGGTAAGGTGGCCTGATGGAAACTGCATCTTTCTAGTTGCTAAAGTCAGTTTTTAGGGTTCCGTACCCAAAGGGTAAAACGGGACCCTATTACTAAGACTCCCCTGTCCGTCCGTCTGTCTGTCTGTCTGTCTGTCTGTCCGTCTGTCACCAGGCTGTATCTCATGAACCGTGATAGTTAGACAGTTGAAATTTTCATATATGATGTATTTCGGTTGCCGCTATAACAAAAAAAAAACAATAAAATAAATATATAAGGGAGCTCCCATACAACAAACGTGATTTTTTTGCCGTTTTTATAGATAAGGGTACGGAACCCTTCGTGCGCGAGTCCGACTCGCACTTGGCCGGTTTTTTAATCTCGTAGACTAATTTGACAGGTGCAAATGTCAAACTCCAAGTTTTAAAAACAAATCGTGTTTCAAATCCATGTCAAATTAGTCTACGACATTAAAAAACAATCTATAAGCGAAAGTGTTCCTATTTTAATTTTGAAAGGCAACTACGTTCGAAACACGAATGCTTTGAATTCTTTTCGTATAAAACTTAATCCAAAATCATTCTTTTAAAACCGGTTTCTGAAATCTGTTGTGAGTGGCTGACTGAAAGCATCACAGTAATTATTATGATTAAGACAGTGTGTTCGTAAAATGTTGTGTAGATATTTGAGGTTTCTTCGATGAATGGACTGTGTGAAAGATGATATGGCTAGAAAGGGAGTGACTGCTGAGATGACGACTAATAGAGAAGTATGGAAGAAAAAACATGTTGTAAGTTGGAATAAGGGCAGGAACGATGATGATATAAGATTTCTTAATTCCGACATCTCATTGCGCATACGCATACCACATAAAGCACAATCTCACAACTCTTAACATCAACAATGTCCTTACCCCACTCTTAACATCAATCTACTATTGACAGCGTCGTCAAATAGAACGCAACAAGTTAGCAAGGGAGAAGCAACTAAGAGAGGCGGCGGAGCGGGAGCGGCAGGCGATGGAGCAGCGACTGAGGCAGTACCAGGAGGAGATACGACTCGCTAATGAGGCTCTGGTGAGACATACTGATTTTATTACGGACTACCCCTAAGGGTCAGATCACACCGCGACGTGAAACGACGCGACGCTGCGCGCACTTTTTAACAATTATGGTACTTATTTTCTTCGAAAAGGTATAATTTCAGTGCGAGTGTTGACACGTGTCAAAGTACGCTGAGATGCGCGGTGCTGCGCAGCGCATGTACCTTATTGTGTAGTAAATAAATTCGATATTGTATCGGATCATAATAGAGTGCGCGTCGCGGTGTTAACTGACCCTAAGGTAGTAGCGGGGCTTATTTCTTAATCACTATTCATAAACTTCAAACTAAGCTCTATTCAAATCTTGTTTTAATCCAAGATTAAAACTGGTAAAAGATTGGTTAAAGACATGTAGAAAATCATTCATTTTGATTGATAGCAGGGAGACGAGACATTCAAGTCTAACTTTGTGCTTGGACATCGGTCTAGTTAGTACAGGCCTAATCCAGTTCTTGGAAAAAATTGTAAAACTGCCTCGTTGGTCTGGTGGTCGCAAGCGCTGCTGCTGAGCGTGAGGTCTTGGGTTCGATTCCCAGGTCGGCCAAAGTGTTATTGATTTTTTCTATCAGGAGTTTCTCGGTAGGACCAAGACTCGCCCCCTATATTACATGGGACTTAAACATAACCGAAATGTGGGTGTACTGTAGATAAACCCTGCGTGCCTGCGGGCGTGATGTTATGTTAAAATCAATCATATTAATATTTGCCTATCTGAAGTTGAACTCTTTTTAAATTATCAAACTATTTACACAATAAAATATTCGTAATAGCAACATAATAATTAACTCTCACATAATTCAAAACACCTTTCAAATCATCTTCTAGCGTCGTTCAGAAGAGACGGCGGAACTTCTGGCAGAGAAGGGACGCGTGGCAGAAGAAGAAGCTTCTCTTCTGGCGCAGAAAGCGTCTGACGCCGAGCGGGAGAACGCGCGGCTGCGGCTATCGGCTATCAAGACTGAGGAGGAAAAGGTACGGGCTACACAAGCTCACAGCCCGTTACAAGTTCTCACCAAACTAAAACCCCGAAAAATATTTATCTGCTGCCATCAGACGGACTGCATTTCAACTGTTTCAACTGCATTCCAACTGCAAATTTGCAGTTCGAATGCGGTTACCAGTACATTACAAGTATTGCAGTCGTCCTAAACTGCATTCCAACTGCAAGAATGCAGTCTCTCTGATGGCAGCCTAAGTCTTCCTTCAAAATAAGAAAACTATATCTACCACAAACGCTGCATGTCCACCATTGACTGCAATCGTTAAATAATGTTTGTACACGACTATTTCAGGTGCACTTAGAACGAAAAACCCGTGAAGCCGAATACCTAACAGCCCGTTTAGTGGAAGAATCAGAAAAACGGGCAGCCGAAGCTGAAAGACTGAAAGCGGAACTGATTGCAGCAAGAATGGCGGAAAAACAAGCAAAGGAGAAACTCCTAAACTTCCTGAGCAGAACATCTACCGGGTCATTGCCCCCCGTGAGTAAACCTTCTAGAAAGTATGAAGAGTCCATGGAGACGAAGATGACTGAGAAGCAGGCAAACGAAAAGCTGATTAATTTCTTGAGTGATACAGTTTATAATGGATCATGGGATTTAGGACCGCCGGTAAGTGGTTACATTTTGATACTGGGTTCTTCTCTCTGCTTACGCCATGTTCCATTTCGCAAATTATGTTAGGTATATTTTTCAGGAATTTTAAAGAGTTAATTTACGTATGATTACAAAATCTTGGGTTTTCTATGAAACTAGTGCCGTCATATAACGGCCGCAAAATGAAAACCGCCATAAAAACTTAACGTATTGTTCTCGGGTGTTTGACTTTACGAAAAAACTATAAGTGGATGGTAGTTATATTATGATGGCACCGCTTTTGTTGGATACCGAAGCTTTAACATATCACACCAGATTTTGCTCATGCACAATCGACTTTAGTCTGCTTTCTAAATAATCGACACCAAAAATATGTCCTACTTAAAATATTGAATTATCAGCTTTTTTATACAAGAGCAAATGAAATTAGCTAGCGAAACTCCATATGTGAAGAGTATGGATATCTAGTAGAAAGCAAAATAGTTATAGTTAATTGATTCAGGCGTGACTTTGCGAAAATCCTTTATAATATACAAGAGACGCAGATATATTTAGTAACCTATTCCGCTTAACTATTCCTCAAAAGTCATAAAAAACCCTGTAAGAAATCGACACGTGTTTCACCTCTCAACGAGGCATCCTCAGGATGACGATTTACCAGTCGCGAAACAGAACACGACGTGCTGCCACGCCGAGCACTGGACGACGAGTGGAGTTAAGCGGAATAGGTTACTAAATACACATATCTACGTCTATGCTTTATAAAGCAAAACAAATTACAAATAATATCTTCTATTTCAGTCATCAACAGTCCCGTCTAGTCTGTTCCCATCCACGTGTTCTTTACCAGCGGAACTAGGGGGCGAAGTCCTACAGAACGGCACTGCGACTGTCACGGAGCCCGAGCTTAACTCGTACCAGCTTGTGCCTGATGACTCTGACCCTCATATCCATAGGCTGTCTTTGGAGATTGAAAAGGAGAGGTATGATTTTGATCCTCGAATCCTCGTATTTCATAGTCACTTATTTTAGTGGGTGCTTGCATAGTGGGTTTTATTTACGCCATAATTTTTCAATCGGTTCAATTTGGTCAATCCTATTATCTAATCGCCACACATAAATTATAAATAACTGTCTAATCTGCTCTCTAAGTATCAGTAATAAGGTTCCTTTTTAGGGTTCCGTACCTAAAGGGTAAAACGGGACCCTATTACTAAGGCTCCGCTGTCCGTCCGTCCGTCTGTCACCAGGCTGTATCTATGAACCGTGATAGACAGTTGAAATTTTCACAGATGATATATTTCTGTTGCCGCTACAACAACAAATACTAAAAAACAGAATAAAATAAATATTTAAGGGGGCTCCCATACAACAAACGTGATTTGTTTGCCGTTTTTAAAGATAATGGTACGGAACCCTTCGTGGGCGAGTCTGACTCGCACTTGGCCGGTTTTTATTTGGCATAGTACACCCGAACAAACCAAATCGAAAGATAAACGCACCGGACCGGACTACGTTGAGAACAAAATCTACAATACTCAAACACGACTCTTTATAGAAAGGGGCATGTTTGAATAATGCCAAACATAAAAATGTTATAAGGACCTTTCACTTGTGTATTCTAGTTACATTAACTCCAGCTTCCTCCACATTCCAGGGTGGAATACCTAGCAAAATCGAAGCATCTCCAACAACAGCTAGATGAACTCCGCTGCGAGTTCTCAGTTCTTCGCGTGGACCAGTCCACAGCCACCTTAGACCGACTCCATGAGGAGCAGGCCCGGGCTGGAGACAACAAGTATTCAACCTTGAGGAAACTGAAGCAAGGGTCTACCAAGACCAGGGTCGCCTTCTATGAAGAGCTGTGAAGTAGGTAGGTAAAATATTTTATCTACACCCACCCTATAAGTCCTCTCTAAAAGTTTCTGAAACAGTTAGCTTATTGCCAACATTAAAACAACCAGTGTCATAGTAACCATAATATCACCCAAACGGGTGCTATAATGTTGTACTAAATTTCATAATGCAACTCATTTCAAAAAAAGAACGTTGTCATTCACGAGCGTTTCACTAAAAAAGCACCGTAATTTAAAAACAAAACATACATTTGAATTCGAAAAATTCGAATTCACGTCGTTCCGCGCCCTTTTTATTCGATATAGGTATTGCATGGGTGTAGATAAAGTCTTGTATGCAACTGTAAATAATTAGGTATTAAAACACTCATGTGAACCCACATTCGTGTTTTAATTATTATTATTATAGCCTCTTTATTTCCATAATGAATGACTATTACTATTACATAAATGTGCATGCATAAAATAACAAAAAAAAAACAAAAAAAAAAAACGTGTTTTAATACCCCTTATTATATAACAGTTGCATAAATAACTAATATTAATGATGTGTATCACCTAGACGAGCACGCGTAGCATGACCACTGTAGAAACGGGTGTGTCGACGGAAGAGTAGACAAAATGATAGATAAACAACCGCAATCTGTCAGTTTGTCTATTCTTCCATCGACAAAACCCGTGTTGTCCGCTATCGACGGTAGTAAAAACAATGCTGTAAAAATCTTGCCTTCAAAACATGGAAAGAGAGAGGACATAATCACCTTACTTTGTCACATAAAATATCATCTTTATCTATTACTAATTATTTTATTTTATTTTCAGGTACTCTGTACCAGTTTATTCTCAACGATGCACAAGTAGGTGATCAATTAATGACAATAAAAATTTGTTGGTTTTCATACATTTTGAGTCCGATCGACGAAAGATGATATTATTTTATCAAATAATGATAAAGCTATCTTGTCGGATGGCACAACGAATAAAGAAAATTATTTATCACGCCCGTCATGCGCGGTGTTGGTGATACCTTCCTAAGATTATTTGTCTATGGGTAAGGTTAAAAGTCTATGGTCAATTGTGTAGGTTAAAAAACTGCCATAAAACAAAAATGATTACTCGATATTGGCACATATTTTGTGAGAGAAAAAAAACTTTGATATTATTGGTGTACAAAAAAAAAAATTCTCATGCGATAATGAACTGTAGGATCATAGAAATAGGTTCCATACAAAATGAACCGATTGCCTTGCCATGATTTAATAATTTTTTGTTCATGTTAGGCAGTTATGAACTTTATTCAGTGTTCTATAAAGATTATTGTCGTTCGTGTTCCCATTTCAGTTCAAAATACCTTTCAGGTATAAAATATTCGTAAATTATGAGTAGTTAGTTCAATTTTAAAACGAATAACAAATAGCCCTTATTCGTTCACGGACTAGTAAGAAAAATGTTATACAGGGTGTATTTATTTGAACCTTTGCAAAACAAGCTGTGGTTTATTTATAAGTCGGTCAATGTTGAGAGGCTCGTAATTATTATGAAGTAGGTAAAATAATTAATTGAAATATAATCATTAATTAAACTTGCTTGGGTTCAAATATTTGCATACTAATGTGACTTCTATGCATAATAATTTTATAATGTGACATAAGAACATTATTTTATACTAACCTCCGCCAGCGGTTATGCCCGCGTGATATTTTATTTTTATAAATTATAGCCTATGTTACTCAGTGATAATATAGCATTCTACTGGTGAAAGAATCTTTTCTGTTTATAATATTAGTGTAAGTTTTTTCAATTATAAAAAACTACATATAAAATGAAAACGCAACTTTTTCAAAGCCGCAATTAATATATGCTTTGGATCTATATTTATTGGAAATATGTATTTATGAATTCAGTACTTTACTCAATAGTACGTGAACATTTGAATTGCCTACTGGGAAAATAAAGTCCGGTCGCGAAGCAGAAAGAATTTCGTACAATGACCCTTCATTACTTATCTCTATCGCTTCCGCTCAAACGTATATTGCCGTCGCGCTCAGCCCTCGCGATAAGGGCGGTCCTAATGTGTGAGCGCGATGGCAATATACATTTGAGCGCGAGCGATAGAGATAAGTAATGAAGGGTCATTGTACGAAATTCTTTCTGCTTCGCGACCGGACTATAGTTGGATAATGGTCCATGAACAGCTCTAGGTGTGGTATCCCTAGTGTATTATATTGAAGAATATTATTATAGTATGTATGCTTCAGTTTATGGAGCTCTACAGTCCAGCCGTCGAGAGAAGGGTTTCTTTCGACACCTATTAGTTTAATACTAACGAATATGTGTTTTGCGCATTTTCTCGACGGCCCCACTGTAAATGCCAAGATTCCTATCAATTATTAGTGTCTATTGACACATGTTCCTAGGAAATGTGTACATAGTTTAGTAAAAGTGCCTTATTTTTAAATTAAATTATATACAAAAATGTTACGATGTCGAGAGTGCTCGTTAAAGAAAGTATCGATAATTCGGTTCAAATCATCGATTCTAAAATCGATCGTAGTTTTTAAATCAGACTGAATCGATTCAGTCGTTTGTGTTGTATTCTTATTACAAGGCTATCGTTCTAAATTAATGATCTCTGATAAAATATTCACTGCTGTGGAACGAAAATTAATAAATCGATCCAGCATAAGTACCTACAGGGTGGCGATTTAGTTACCTGCATCCTTTAATGGGGTGATTTTACCCGTCATACTAAACAACTTACGTTATGAAAATCATATCTTACGAGTAGTAAATAAAACAATTTTCATACATGCATCGAAATAGTCTGTCTACGGTAGAATAGTTTTTTTTTTTTTTTTCTCGAATCGTTTATGAATGTCATAGCGAAAGTTGTTTAGTATGGCGGGTTCAATCACCTCGACAAATGTTGGTGACTAAATCGCCACCCCATGTAAATGTAATCGGAAATAAGAAATAGGCAACTAATATCATAGTACTTTTTTATATGAAATTCTTTAAACTAAGAAAAATCGGTAAGTATTTAATTTTGCGTAATTACTGTTATACATAAAACAGTAATCATTTTTTGTCTTTTTATTTTGAAATCGCATCATGGTTTTCATAAACCATTTTGAAACCAAAAATATTGATCTGTTGTAAAAAAAAAAAGAACAGTCAAAACTCTTTGTCTATGTATTGTTATAAACTATGCTTACAATTCCTTGTATACAAGGAAAAAATAATTAAGTGTATAATATAAGATCTGTGTAGATATTTTTCCATATTTTATAGTTTCTTTAATTTTGTTTTTCGTTATGGATCATGCACAAAATTAACTCACAATGGAATAATTTTATAATTGTGTCTAATTGAATTGTATTTTATATTTACTTATACGGTCTAACACAGTGTTTTTCAACCTGTGGGTCGCCACCCCTCCGGTGGTCGCGAAGCCTTACTCAGGGGGTCGTGGACAAAAGAAAAAAGGCAAGTGTTTCTACGTCCTACACTTCACACTAAAAATACAAGTTCAGTCAGAAGGATGACCCCAGGGCCTAGGGGGTTGCTAGAATTCGTTAATTTTAAAGGGGTCGCGTATTCAAAAAGATTGAAAAACACTGGTCTAACACAACCAATTTAGTTGAACTAATCATTCATTCCTATGGTTGTCAATTTTCTCAAACATATACTTTTTAATAAAAATAATAAACATTTTTTTATGGATTGCGTTCGTTAACTCACATAATTATGTCGCCCGAGCCATATTAAAATCTGCGGAAAACAGTTTGACTACGTTGTTGGTCTAGTAGCAGCAAGCGCTACTGCTGAGCATGAGGTCCTGGGTTCGACTCCAGGGTCGGGCAAATCGTTATTATGTCTTTCTATCAGGTATAATTTCTCACTAGCACCCCGGTGTCTAGATTTGTGCCCGGTTGATGGCAATAGGCTCGTCCCCTATTACATGAGACTTCAACATAACTAGTTAAATGTTGTTGTACCTCTGCCTAACCCTTCGGAGATTAACAGCCGTGACGTTCTGTTATATGAAAACATTTTTAATGTAAAAAAATAACGACTCAGGAAATAATCGCTTGGCTCTTGATAAGTGAACAAACATTTATTTATCGAGCTCTAGAGTGAGATTGGATTAATTGATTTCGTTAGCTGTAACGTTGAAGAGGTACGCGACTGTGGCATACTCAGTAAAACCAATTGCCTGCGCAAAATAACAACTTCTGATTCGTGATGATGTGGCACGCACTGGTATGGTACAATAATATAACATCACGCCTCCGTATGCCTCAAAAGGGTAATCAGATAAGTTGTCTTATCAGAGATGCATTTAAATATGGGTATATTTATTTCGTCAGTTATGTTTAAAGTCCTTTAACATTTTTTAACCCGGGACCAGATTAATCAGTCGCGCTTGAGACCACTAGAGTTTCTATTGCATTAAAGTAATCCTAACCGTATTTTGTTGTTCAATATTTTGGCAAACGTACTTGTCATTATGTTTTCGTTTGGAAGGAAGAAATTTAAGATCCTCTGCCTCCCCTTGAGCCATCTGCATAGTAGACTTATAATGAAATATCCTACAGCATTATCTCATTAAGATATGTAGTATAAAAATAAATACAGTTCAAACATTATACCAGACCATTCTATAACGTACCTTTATTTTAGTTTAATTTATATTTATGAAACCGTCTCTTTGACCATAAAATAAAATTTTATGGTCAAAGAGACAACATAATATAACATAATATTTTAATAATAGACATGGTGGATTATTTCCCATTGTGAATAAATTAGTAACGCCACGGCCTTTCATACGATATTATCTAAAACTTTGTTAGTCACTAGATAAGTATACAATGCGTACATTTGATTTCAAATAAGTTTGAACGAAGAAATATTATATTCCGTTTAGAAATTTTGCGGCGTTCGCCGCCTGCGTTATGGAAGTACAAGAACGTATAGCCGAAAGGCTTTTTCCGCAACGAATTGGTTAATTGTTTAACGTCCTCCCTTACTTATAGGAGGTCAAATTAAATTACTTAGCCAAACTCCGCAGACGTAATGGATATCTTATTTATTTATTTAACCATTTATGCACACACATATATCACAAGACAAGAAGAAAGGAACAGAAAAATAGTTACAAAGGCAATACTTATTATTTCTAATGAAATGTCTTCCAATGTTTAAAAATGATAAAAATAGATGTTTCATATTTTGGGGTTATTATTGCCCTCAGGTAGTTTAGTTACATGAAGCATGAATTTACAAAATAATTTTTTGTTTCCTGTTTTGAATATCGATACCCATCACGCCTGTGGAGTTCCTCTAGCTAATCTTATTTTGGCCCCATTTAATACAGGCACCGATTCATAACTACATTGAATCGGTGTTTTTTTATTTTAAATACTGGTTTAGTTTAGTTTCCAGAATTATATTATACTACGTTCAAGTTTGCTTGGTTACAAATATACCTTGTATTAATGTTGTTTAAAATATATGGCATGTCTACACTAAACTGTCTGTTGTACGATGCCAATGTACAACTTATCACCAACAACACCAACATATCTTACATTCTCATTTAGAAGTCCTAGGCGCATTCTTTATACATCGCAGTTCTCTATAAACAGTGGTGAAAAGTTGTTTTCCTTAAAATTACATAATAATGAATCAAGTATACAAGTTCATTCAAATATTTTAGTTTATAAAGGCGCTATATGAGGAGAAAAACTTGTATAAGAGGCCACCTTGTATAAGATGTCACACTGTATAATATATCACCCTGTATGCGCTTTAGTGTAGACTGGCCATTACATACATGCTATAGCTAATGGTTCCGTGTTAACTGTTTAGTAATATGTTCAATAAACTAGATAATAAGCAATGTTTTGTGAAAGTACACGTCAAATTCCCACACGCTGGGAATGTTATTGTTCTCAAAAATGTGCAAATGTTCAAAAAATATTTGTGATCGTGCTGTTTGTAAAACAGGAAAGTCGATTTATGTATGATATCCTGTAGCGAAATTAATTTCTATCCTAACAGTTCTGAATCAAGGCGTTCCGTGCCTTGACACGTCCGGATTCCGGAATCATTTAATTTTTCAGAGCAAACCATTTGTGAACAAGTACAAAATGTATGGAATCAATATTTTTCCTGTCACTGAAAGGACACTTAGTCCATATTATGGCCGTATGGGCTAAGTGTCGATGCCCGGAAAGTCCTGAACCTTATTTGTATGGATATACCATAGATTAAAAACTTTGCCACATACACATAGGGTAGGCAGGCAATTAATTCTTGGTGTCGATGCCCTTTATCGCGTCGCCATCACCACCGCTTCCGGTCCGCAGTGTGTGTGGCGATGGATTAATAGATAAGCTGATAAGCGTAATCAGCATGTATTAGCAACGAAGTAGCGGGAAATTTAACTCGATATTCATGCAAAACGATAGTTTTAAAAGTAAGGAAATGAGAAAAGTGGCTATTGTAAAAATAAAAAATTTTGGACAGCCTGTAAGGATGCTTCTTAGATTAACCCCTTAGCCCGTTATATATAAACGTTGCTTAATTAAAGTTAAGTAATAATTAGCGTCTGCGTAACCACACATTTTTGACATTAAAAATCTCTTAAAATCAACGTTTTTATTAAGAGCTAAAGTTTTTTGTCTGTCATTCTTTACGGACAAAAATGCTTTGCATTCTGTTGCGTTGCTGTATGCATTTGTTATCAATGTCCATTGTCATCCATAACAAATGCATAGAAAAACCCTGCAACTTTGGCGTCTAAGTTAAAATTGCGCACCCGTTCACTGAAGTACTTGTTTTTTATTTCGATAATTTAAGAGCTAACAGTCTTTAAATAATAATCAACAGGAAAAGTGCCCAAAAAGCTGCCAGCATTGCCACGTTGTATGGCAATGCTGATTCTTTTCCCAATAAATAGGCCAGCTGGCCAGCCCTCTAGTTACGCGAAGAAAATAGTATTTGTTTAGATTTAGAATAGGGGAGCGCAATTTAAGTTAAACAACCTCTAACTACCCGTTCAAAATTTTGAATCCGCTACTGAAATAAATAGACTTAAAAAAACTACACATAATTTAAAATGTATTGTAAACATAATTAAAATTTATTTCAATTCGCAACAAGTGTAAATTGCAATAAACACTTAAATAAACAACTAAGCAAATAATGTATTATTGTTGCCAAGAATTTTCACGGTAAACGAAACACATGTAATGGCACTTGCGAGTATTTGTCCAAATATTTGCGTTATTTGGGCAATACAAAATATACCCTATTCTTATTGGAATAATGTTCATTTTTTATTATTTGCGAGTATTTTGAACATTATACGCCGAATGTAGTGCCAGTATAAAGTTATGTGCCTCTCTGAATGTATGTTGTGATTATAATGAAGTTATGATAAGTCTTCACTGTGCCTTGTAATCAAAATTTTATATTTTGTAAATATATTTATAGTCAATTTTATAAATATTTTTTATTTAAATCCCGATCTTGTTCAACGAAGACACTTTCGGACAAGGAACCTATAGTTTTGGGTTCGATTCCCATTATTTGTGAGCCCGTACTAAATATACTACAGATACTTGTTTATAGGTTGAACAAATGCCATAGACGTACATATTTGTATCTGAATTTGCGGAAAGACAAAGTACTAAAAGTACAGATAAGTGCATGTTATCAACAGATTGATGTCACTTGATAATGTAAGTGCAATATTAATGACAATGTATCGGCATTACCGACAGTCGATCGATATTTCACGTTAAAAGGTTGGGATCTCGACGGCAACGCCCCACTGTTAATTTGGTGGAAAACAAATGCCGTAACTGCTATGGGATCCCAAAATTATACCCCTATCGTGGATTTTATTTTTCTACACCGGAAGTGATCAAGGCCATAGTCACCCCCCATGATCTACCAGTTTAATGCTTATAGGTCAATGATATATAAAACTATAGATACGTTGTCCGCACTCTAAAATGACAACATGAAATGAAGCCAATTGGCCACATCGCGCTTAGTTACGCACCAACCTGTCGCGCGACACTACGTTTGTTTTTAATTTAGATATACGAAATTACGTACTAAGATGTATATTTATCTCCCTCTAGCAACAGGCATCCCGCCGTACGGTGTCATATTTTCTTTCCCTTTCTTCATGCGTATAAGTAGCTATCTAGTATTTTTGCCGTTTTTAAGCGCCGTGATGTTGGTTTATGACGTGTCTATATAATAATACGTCATTGTTATAGGTTGACTTTTCAACAATTTCGAAAATAGACTGAAAACCAGAGGGACTTTCAAGTACAGTCAGTTACGAGTATATATAAGAACCTCGGAAGTGGTAAAAAAAATTCCAAATCAACATACAACTTGGCTTTTAATTTCAAAAATATACACCACAATCTTATAACAATATATAAACATACACAATGTAATATGTACAGTCTAACATTGTTAAGTTCTTTTATTTAAATAAATATATTATTGCAAATCCTCGCGAATACCATAATGACTAAGAATTTAATAGTTTATTACTTGTGTGAATACAGAATAACTATGACTTCGATTAGATAGGAAAACAATGCCTTGTACCTATTTATAAATACGATTTTTACTTCACAGCTATAAGCAAGTTAATGTATCGTATATCCGACAGTCAAGTAGGAAGCTTTTAACAAGCCTGTATCAAGCACTTGAGATATCAATCAGACTTCCATATTTTAATCTAGTACTAACTGGGCGTACAAATATTGTGATAAACTCCGTGCTAGCTGTTTGCGCCTTATACCGAATGGTTAAATTAATTTTAATACTATGAACAATCACATCTCATTAAAAAATAGTTATTCTAAAGTTCTATACATCACTTCTGCATAGTTTTAATTAAGTATATCCAAGATTATATCGAATTATAATCCGAGAGCATGATACTAATAATTGTGCTAAAAATTTAAATTGATTAATTTTTTATGCGTTTGTTTTCTAATGGAAATTGGAAACTGATTAAAATCTTATTTATGTTGCTTAATATTAAGACACACGTTTTATTCAAATGTCAGCCAGGTTCAACCAGGTACCTACAGACGGAGTGAATAATTATGATGATTCCAAAAACTGAATCATGTTGCAAACCAATGGATAAGTCTGCATTGCAGTTCAAAACAATCTTCTTTGAGTACATAGTAAACTTTCATTTTATAGCCTCCTTATCAAACAAAAATAAATAATGAGTCAATGATTTTAATAACTGTTTTCTTCCACCATTATTGTTTGATAGCAGCTCTAGCATCCGTCCGTTAGGGATGTATTAGATAAAAATAAAACATTACGCCCTGTGACAAACAAAAATAATTTACAGAACCAGTAATAAAGTCTGCAAATTATGAATGCTCTATGAAACTTAGTACGCTAATTAAATAGGCAGTGATGTCTGTACAATACAAGCAAGTATTGGATTATATTTTTGGTTGGTTGTGCATAAAAAGCGTACATATCAGTCAAGCAATGGACAATGATGGAGCACCCATCTTACTAAGGCATCCATACTTCATGGCTTGTTGTAAAGCCTTCTATAACCCCCTCCATTATCGCAAAATTCGTTCATGATTAATCTGCATAAGAATAAATGGAAGACTACAATAAGAACTATAATTGATATCCAGAATAGGGGATTAAGGCCTCCTAAACTGTGCCCATGTTTATGTAATGCTATAACATGATGATCATGAGCGGGGGCCTCCACTACTTCTTTGACATGAATTGCATGTCTCAGATCTTCCATATGCTGCTTGTCAGCTGTTACATACAGTATAGCTGTTAAAGGCTCTGTTAATTTGACAGGGAAGTACTTTCTGTAAGGTCCTAGTTGCACGGGAGAGTCCAAGCACCCCGCATCACACGCATAGTATGTCTTGTCTGAGCGGTCCAGAGCCACAAATATAGCTGCTTTATTGTCTTCCTGTAAGATAACACTTATATTCACATGTGTCATATTGCCATAATTGAGTCGGCGGAATAGAAAGTCCCTATGTAACTTTGAAGGATGAATGTTGTATTCTAGGTGCTGATTGCTGAAACGTAAACTGCCAAAGCTTAGAATCATTGCTTGGTTGACGCCACTTGCTCCAGCTTTTAATAGATTATGGCATCCTTGCTTTTCTAATGTCAGTAGCCAAACGCTGGCCACTTTGTTTAAATTTTCCAAGCAATTCAATGGTTTCCATAAATTGAATGCATCAAGTGTTGAATGTCCTTCATAACAGCCTTCAGAGTAAGTCAAACTTCTCATAATATCTGATTTTGTACTAGCTTTTATATTGTCTTCATGTTCATAGCTCCTTACTTGAGAAAGAATGGCATATATTGTAGCATTGATTCTATCACCATTGATAATTCCTTCAGCTTTTGAGTCAGAGATATAGAACCCAGTGTACCAAAGTCCATTCCATACCCTGGCATGGTTCTCTCTTAGATTACTTACAGCTGTTCTGTCACCAGTTAGTGCAATCACTTTTACCATTTCCTCAATAGCATTTTTTTCGACAATGTCTTTATGTTTTGCATAATCGGATTTCCTTATTGGTTTACTGTATTGCACTGTTGTTAGTATAAGGATGTCCAGTCCATCTCTGGCATCTACTTTGATGGTGTTACTCATTTTCCTGCATACCACTGCAGCAGCTAATACATTATCACTGTCCGGTATTGGTATCATACCAGTGACTACCTCATACTCCTTCGTATCAACTCCTTGGTGCAAATTGATAGTCTGCTTAACAGAGGTTGGCCAATCAGATACTCTTGGTGTTGTTAAATGCAATTTTTTCTCCGCATTTGTTGGATTATTAATCGAAATCTCTTGTACAAACAATGAAGGTATTGTTTTGTGTGCATAATACTGATAAGATACTTGTAAGCCAGAATTTGAACACTGAAATCTGTGAACAATGCCCTTCTTATATTCTGCTACAGTAAATTCTTTCATTTCATAGTCGTCTATGACATACAAGGGGTGGTAGTACAATGGCAAGGAGAGAGTTCTTCCATGTTTTATGTTCAAATGAGGAACTTGTTCCAGTGCCAAGCCCACTAAGCCATTTCCAACATAAGGCACATAGTTGTGGTTAAGCGAATTTAATGTCGCTGAGGATTCTTGTCGCAGGTACACATCGTAGTCGTTCAGAGAAGATTCGAAAGGTTTCATAAAATTCTTTACGCAAACATTTTGGTGGCTTGTCAGTCTCTCAGAATCGAACATCCAATTCATGAAACTTGGTCCAACGTATAGAACTAAGAAGATAATAACCAAACATAATAACACCAGTTTCTTTCTCGTCATGGGTCCATCAGCTAATCTGTTGATACGCCTCAAAACATCCCCGGCGCGGCGGCTCATGTCTGCGACGTCGGAACGGATCCTTTCCATTACAAATCTTCAGCAGCTATATACAATATACTCTTGGTTTTTAAACGCGTTCAAGTGAGACCAGTTATTGTCATCGTAAATCGGTAAATTCACTAAAACTGAACCTTTTATTTTTTATTCAAATGCACGGAACAATATCACTTGACTTGCACAGATAATAAATTTTTATTTAGGACGAGGTCCGTGATTTCCGTGAGTCGAACTGGTTGTCAAATTGTCATTTGTCAATGTCATTTTTCACGACCCGCCCGACCGTCCGAAGAAAGAAATCATTGACAATCTTTGATCAGGCAACATCTAAAATTCAAAAACAAACAATGGGCTCCACAGAGTACATTTTTATAACCATAGACAGACAGACGGTAAAATAGCAGATATCAGTCACTGGCGAAAGCCCGCGGAAATTCAAATATTTAAAAAATACTATCCAGATCTGACCAAATAAAAAAAAACGACTTGGACGTAGATTAGATCTGCTGATTTACGAACGACTGACTGCGGCTCGCCGTAGGTGAGTATATGTTCCTTGGGCTGAACTCACTGAACTCAGTGGCGAAGTACGGCGATAGCTACGTGAACATAAGCGTTTTAGAAAAATAATTGACCGCTGACTGGAGGTTTCGTTTTGGTCAAATAATTTAGAAATTAGGGTAATAGGAAATTGCTTTTTTTTAAACAAGAAGCACGAGTGTTATTTGAGAATGAGACTAAGTTGAAGACTAACAGCCGCTAATTAAAGAAGCACCTAGTCCGCTGGCTGGAGGTCGACATCAAAAGCAATTACTGAGATAAATGAAGCGGAACAAATTAAATTTCAGGTGATTAGCATTGGAATATACATGGAACTTGAAATCACCCGCGCTCTGTTATGGCTGGGAGGGCCGTTAGGTGAATGTTGCTGTAGGGACAATAAAGGAGTAAAGGAGGGACCTGCTGCAAAGCTGCCCCTTTAATAAATTCATTAATTTGCTCAATCTATTTTAACATTGATGACGATATGAAATAAAACAAAAAATAACTGGTAAAATGTTTTAAATTATTTACTACAATATCAATACGGAACTATCACATTACAAATATATAAAAATAATGTACAAAATTGATTAAAAGCACCTTTAAACATGTTTGTCTAAAATTGTCATAGTAAAATAAATTCGTTATTAGAAAATTATTGCTGATTTAGGGCCTATTTTTAGGAGATTCTCTAAATACCTATACTTTTCTACATCTACAGCATTTGTAACTTGTTGAAACCATGTTGACAAAGCAGTTTATGTCAAAATTACCATTTGAATATACAAATAACCAAAGATTGAAATCGCTAGATTTGCCCTCATCGTACTTCAACTTCGACTTCAAGTCAAACGAAAAACTGGCAAAATAGAGAAGAGTGAACTCGCATATTATCAAAGCGGTTCCATGACAATCAAGTCAAGTCTCTGTATCATTGTGTGTCAGAGGTGTCAAAACGAAACAGAAATGAGACTATCTTTTATTGCGGTAGGGCGAATCTAATGATTTAAATCTTTGTAAATAACAAATTGTTGTGAATACATAAACACGTAAACAAAAGATCAAAAGAAATATAATGTAAAGTAGGTATGAATAAGATTATATTTGCTCAATATGTAATCCGATAAAATACAATATCCAGTCTGCTGGCATCCTAATAAAAGAAATTTAAACATTCACTTTCAGATTTTTTAGATTCGATAAAGTAAACATTTGCAAAATAATCGAGACATAAGACACCTTTTTCTTATTCTAATTGGATGGTTATCACTGGTGAGAAAGTAATAACGCTAATATTAAATAAATAACATGACATGTATATTCGCTAACGTAAAAAAGCGTTGTCTTGTGGAGAAATAAACTGTAGATAAATACACCCCCGCACTCCTAAGGCGCGGGCCACACAGAAGAGACGTGGGACGGGACGCAGACTTCATCTGGCACAAAACGTAAAGTCGCAGGCGCGTCGCTTTTCCATCTGCATACTACTCTATGCCATACGTCTCTTCTGTGTGGCCAGCTCCTGTGGTCAGCTCTAAAGGATCCCGCGCACTGGACGACCACAAGGACCAGTGGTGGCAGGTGGTTTTTAATAGAAGTAGTTTATCTTTTTGATGTTTTAAGCCTTTGTAGTTGTACCTCACATCGTACGTGGTGCATGCACGGTGGCTCGATTTAGGAGTCCGGGAGTGTATAAATAAACGTACTCATAACTACGTAGTTATGTAATAATATAAAATTACCGCATAAATCGTACCGTAGTTGTTGCGTTTGTATACATATAACCATATCAAAATATATAAAGCACCAAATATGGTGCATTTTATAGTTCATTAAAATAGTTTTTTTTATATAATATTTATAAAATACACTGACACCCTGTAGTATAAATTCAAGATTCAAGTATAAGATATAACATCATAAATATAAAGTTTATACAGCACAAGGAATAAGAAAGGAATGTACAGATATGTGAAGGAATAAATAAGCTTATTTTCTACGATTTCTACAAACAAATATACTTTGTTTCGTACTTACATACTTCAAACTGATTTGTTGTTTAGGTACTATTTTGTATTACGGTAAAAGAACCCCTTTTTACCCGACTGCGCGGCAGCAAAGACAGGGTTATGTTTTTTTTTAAACTAGGTTGTAGGGATGGATATCTTTCACCTCAGAACGGAATGTGAGCCAATATTTATATTATATTTAGTTTTTTTGTCTAATACTGATAAATTTACAAAGATAGATGTCTTTTAGAGATCCTTCCAATGGTAACAAAATATAAATATAATTTTAAATATTCCGTTTAGTACATTTTATTTTAAAATTAATATCGACCGTATTTTTTAAACTTTTTCGATTAACAATAACATTTAAAATAACAACCATCTAAGTTAGTAATATAATAAACAATACTTACATTTTTCTACTGTAAAATATTTCGTTTCGTCAGTTAAATTGTACGTACAACTATGTTATAATTACCACCATTGATTAGTCAAATCCTGAACTACCTAGTCGGTTCGGATATTATCTTATGTCGTCATTACCCGAGTGACTTTAGCTATAATATTGGCTACTACCCAGTCAAAGAACATAATTTTGCTAATAAAATAAAATTACCGATAATGGTAGTAGATAAATCTGAGGCTTGTAGAATCAAGAAACCTGAAACTTCTACTAATTTCGGACTTTTTGAAATGAAAACTTCTTCAAGCGCACTTTGCGCTCTTTCTGACCAGTGAACGAAACGGAACCGTCACGCTCGGGTCGGTGACGCTGAATCGGGTATAGTCGACTCCAATCGGTAGGTGACGCTGAAACGCGTAATCTCAGCTCTATTCGTAAGTTTTCCCACCATCGTGTGGTTATAAACACACACCTTGTTTTATATTAATATCAGTCTACAAAAAAATGTTCACTGGTCAAACTTGTGTGATTAAATTAATACAGATGTTGCATTTTACGAACGGGCGAAAATGATTCCAATTTATACCTTATAACAATGATATAAGAGTCACATGACGCGCGCTCGTAAACTGCATTATCTTACTGTAAATGATTGTATTGGCTTAACAATGGGTATTTAGCGATGACACTCATTCCGTCTCTTTCTAGCACCGCCCTGCCATATAACGCTGTCTCTCTCTAACATCCGAAGTCAAAGGTCCCATTGCTAAATACGTGAGCTATGTGTAGTTTATTCTTGGTCCACCTGTCTCCATTCTTTATCTGATCTGAGGAGTACTATGTCTTCTTCCGAGTCGGTCTCCGAAGGCGGTAGATCTTCTTCATCGAAGTACGGTTTGCGTATTATGTCTGAAAGGAATGATATTTATTTGAAAATATTGTAAAAGCCAATAGGGAATATGCATTATTTTTTAAATATTATTTATTCGATAGTTTACATCGTCAAATAATAGTTAAAAAAAAATCTACGGCAAAAAAGCAATTTAAAGTACTTAATTTTTTTTTTTTAATTATCCAACCTATCCGGGCTATTTAAACGCCCTCCATTTGGCGCGCTTGGTGTGGTGACGTCACAGACCGTGAAAACCAACAAGCAACTGTCAAGTCAACGTCAAACACTCCTTTTTGTAGGAGCGTTTGACATTGACTTGACACTTGTTGATTGACTTGACATTGACATTTTGATTGTTATCCCGGATTGTTACGTCACATCCGGTCTTAGCTTTTCAAGTATTTGAATTACCCACAGTTTTTTGGGACTTTTAAAAAATTAATTTCTCGCTCAAAAAGAAATTTTATTCAAAAATATTGATGGAGGCATAATTCTGAAGTAGAATAGTTTATAAAAAAAATATTTGACCCATATTGAATCACATGCATATTCCGAAACGACCAATTGGAACCGTGCACCTAGCTTCTGACGTTTCATAAGTGCCCATTTGGAATTTGATTTTTAAATGTTTTTTATACCTACAATTAAAAAAAAAAATATATGGAAAGAAAATGGAAAAAAGGAATGATGGTCAAACGAAATAGTGGACCATAAAATTGCTTGGCTATGTAAATAAATCGGTTATATACGGAAGCAGTTATATTTATTACGTTTATGACTTCCTATGTTTTGAATGAAGGTATGCGTTATAAATTATTGATAGTTTTCGGGTTTGAACACGTATCTCACCTGATGTTTCCTCGCACAGCGGTCGCTTGTCGTCACTCGGTATCTGAGTGAACATGTACTGTCGGCGCGAGTCCTTCGCTCGCTCGCGGCAGCTGAAGCACCACGCTGATATAGTTACTACTGCTACTCCGATTACACCTGAAGTGAATATTCATTTTATAGTATTATGGGTGTATGAGAAAGTTGGTGTATGGGAATTTCGATTTTATTATGTAAAGTTTAAGGTTCATATTCCTGTAATATGAAAGTTTTCTGAAACTTGAGTCTATTTTGCAGTGATACAGATTTCACGATTTTAAGGATATGTGAGATCGTTGGTGCATTGAAATTTTGATTTTATTTGATACTATATAAAGTTCACAGTAATAGCAATCACGCAATTCGGTTTAAATAGGTTTTTTATTACTTTTTGATTATTTGTTTTTTATATAGATTCTTTTCAATTTTGTGAATGTGAGAACGTTGTAGGCTTAGTGGACTGTAGATTTGTTGAACATCTTCTATTTTTATTAAGTACCTGGTACTTGTTGATAGGCCTACATTGTCCTCCCATGCCTACTAAACAAACACTGTAATTTGAAAATATTGTAAGCCAATTAATTTTAAAAGAGTAACCCTGGAGTTTCTTGCCGGCTCTTCTCCATAGGAAACGACCAATTGGAACCGTGCACCTAGCTTCTGACGTTTCATAAATAAGTGCCCATGTAGGTTTATGTCACAGATATTATAATACTACGTACAGATACCCAATCCCATACAAAGAAATGACACCACCCTAAGTCTGGCAATTGAGCTGGCTATTTTTCATACTCCATTTTTTTAACAGATGGCAGCATCAGCGACTCACTAATTGCCAGAGACTGTAGTTTTACAACGCCATCTAGGAGTCTTGCCTAGATACTACGCAAGACTCCTAGATGTTTTTCTTCCTTTTGTACGTTTTTTCTTCCTAGGTGTTCAATTTTTATATTTCTACGTAAAGTACTAGATAAAAAAAAAAGTTGTTTGATTTTCCTTATTAATGAAACGACTTAAACGCAAGTTTAAAGTGTTAAGTTTACCCTGTCTTCACTTGAGTAAAACGCCATCTATCGCAAAGAGCTCTCGACAAAATGATTTACAGATGGCTACTTTATCATTAAGAGGGTTCGAATTGAAGTAAACGGCTTAATTTAAGTTTTTTGTTGAAAATACGAGATTTATGAGTGTAAATACATAAATCAGCGTTAAACAAAGATGTTTTGATTTTTACTTATATTACCTCAGTCAAAATTTGCCGTATATCGCTTTTTAGTGATTGTTAATTTCATAAATTGTTACTTATGCTGCCATCTATGATTTTTTTTCAAGACTAATTATAATTTGTTCGAGTTGAGACCCCATGGTTTATGTGAAATAAAATATGTTGATTTTGTTCAAATTAATTGGAAAGTTTGTTAAAACTTAAGGCATATTTATAGTGATACAGACCTGCCAACATGACGAACACAAGTCGCGGCATACCCAACACGTAATCGTCGCTCTCCAGTTTGAATAGAATGTTCGGAGTCACGTTCTCTTTGCCATTTATCTGTAACAAAATATTATTCATCATTCTTCAGTTTTACTTTTGTTTTCATTGACCGCCAATGCACTTTTTATTGACCCCACAAATCTTTAGTGCACACGATTTGCAAACTTAGCGCAAGTGTAGATTTCAACGCTAAGTTTGGAAATCAAGGGGAGAGCCCTTTGCCCAGTAGTGGGATGTGAATTTTTGCTTCTATGATATGTCGCTTTCCTCATGATGTTTGCTTTCACCGTTTTGAGAGCAGTGGTGATGAAATCCTGCCATGGTTGCGGGTTAGTCCGAAAGGGATACCGGGACCTTGGCAACAGGCAACTGAAGGAACACGGGTGGGTTTTAGTCAGTAAAAGTCTGACACGCCCTTCCGCTCCACCCGGAGCGGGAGAAGTCATTGGATGATTTCCCACACAAAAAAAAAAAGAAGTGGTGATGAAATAATTTACACAAAGTATAGCGCCTGGCTGGGTGCGAACCTACGCCCTAAAACTTGTAAGTCGCGGCCGTTACCACTGAGTCACCTCTGCTTTCCGGAGATTTTCTGTATAATGGGATGTAGGGTATTTAAAAAGAGATGTTTAAATTATAAGAAAGTTAATTTGAATTGGCAACGCCAAACGAACAATGTCTTCCTATTGACATGCGATCGATGCGAATAAGTTTGTGGCCACTCGCGATTTACCGCAACATGGAAAGAAACATAGGAAGGAGGGTTATTTCCACGTCGTGATGACTTAATGAAGAAAAAAAATCCTTCTATCTACTGATAAAGCTAGAAATAATAATATCTTACCACGATATGTTTCTGCTTAGAAAGGTATGAGCTGACAGAGGCGCTGGCGACCACTTCCTTAGCCTTGTAGTTCAGTGGCAGAGCGAGCACAAACCGACCAGTAGCGTCGCTCTCATTCTGAGCTACTATAGGAGACTTGGCGCCGATTGGTCGAATGTTTACGGAGACTGAGCCCAGAGGATTGCTGTCTTTGTCCAGTGTTAGACCTGGGGATGATATTTCAAATTTATTTAAACGATTCAGTAAGCAATAATATTTTTGATTACAGAATAGGCGAAAGATAGCGTCTTCAAATGTGAAGGCAAAATATCTAAAATAAAAGTTATGAAACTAATACCCAACTACCATGGGCGTAGCCAGTGGGGGGGCAGGGGGGGAAATCTCGCAGAACATGTATAAACTCGCCTAATAGGGAATATGCATGTGATTCAAATAAGGGTCAAATATTTTTTTTTATAAACTATTTTCAGAATTATGCCTCCATCAATATTTTTGAATAAAATTTGTTTTTGAACGAGAAATTAATTTTTTAAACGTCCCAAAAAACTGTGGGTAATTCAAATACTTGAAAAGCTAAGCGGATGTGACGTAACAATCCGGGATAACAATCAAAATGTCAATGTCAAGTCAATCAACAAGTGTCAAGTCAATGTCAAACCCTCCTACAAAAAGGAGTGTTTGACGTTGACTTGACAGTTGCTTGTTTGTTTTCACGGTCTGTGACGTCACCACACCAAGCGCGCCAAATGGAGGGCGTTTAAATAGCCGGGATAGGTTGGATAATTAAAAAAAAAAAATTAAGTACTTTAAATTGCTTTTTTGCCGTCGAATTTTTTTTAACTATTATTTGACAATGTAAACTATCGAATAAAAATATTTAAAAAATACATGCATATTCCCTATTACTAATCAAAGTGTAAACGGGGCCGTATGCTCTAACTTTTAAATAAACCGCGCAGTAGACACTGGCAAAATGCACGGTGCAATTGCCAAAAAACCGTGCGTGTCGATGGCACACTACACTACATATACCTAATGTTTCAGTAGGTGTGTTTGTGTAGTGTGTATGACAAAACAGCCGCAGACGATCCGACTTAAAAATAAAAAATTTGACTCGCCCCCCCCTAGGCCAGAAGCTGGGTACGCCCATGCCAACTACGACAAAAAAATCAACTAAAAAGGTATAAACATCACAGACCTCCAAATAAAAATCTGGAGTCACACGAGTGTTAGGGCATAAATCGAAGGGATTACGTGTGACTCTGGATTTTTAATTTGTCGAAGTTGGGTTTTAGTTTTATAACATTTTTTTTTTTTTTTGACTTCATACATAATAGTTATATTTTTGAAATGTGCTAATTAAGCCCTTTCATTTGATAAATACATTAATTACGTTGTACTCACCAGTAACGTAAACAACATTAGGGTTGTCGTCTACCTTCACTTCGGTAAACTGTCCTCCCGGCATAGTGTCTGTGTTGATGCGACGCATTATGATGTCCTTGCTCTTGAGCACGCCTTCCACCACCGTCCATGTTAGCATCTGAAAGAAGTATAGAGGTATGAGGAACAGGGTGTAAAGTTCACTCAACCTCAATAGAAAAGGTAGGATCCTCCGACCAGACTGGTGTTGTGTCTGGTGGGGTACTGCCTAACACAACGATGCTAGTCGCGCAGGAAACTCTACTTGCGCGATTTTGCGTGACGTCAGTTCGCATGCAGAAAACGCATGCGCGAGTCGGGCGCGGAGCGGGTCGAAAGCGGGTGCTGCACACGCTTTTCGTGTGATAACATCCATATAATACAAGGAATTACAATAATTACGAGCTCGCCGTACTCCCGTCCCGACCCGCGCCCGACACGCATCCGCTTTGTGTGTGTGTTAAGCTTTATGGTTTCAAAATACTCTTGGGGGCTGACTATGAAGTATAAATGCCATCATTATTCCACTGCGAAAAAAGGATGGTGCTAGCAGCATTGTATATCTCCGTCTCTCACTAACACTGGAAAAATGGTGGCATTAATACGTCGTAGTATAGGTGCTGTACAGTAGTATTGCCAGGGATTTTATTTATTGTCGTTCGCATATGGTGCAATAAGTGTGTTCGTACAAACCTGATCATGGTAATTATGGCACCGCACGATAACCTTGTACACTCCCGGCGGCAACATGACGCGATAGTGTGCTTGATTGCGAGTGACTCTGTATTGTCGCTCTACGCCTGTTACTGCGACTATGGCTTCCCGCATTGGCATACCATCTTCGTTCTTTATGAAGCCCACGACACCTAAGGAATGGGTTTATATGTTTAGGAATAAATATAAAACCCAGGATGTATGAATGTGCTTAGATGGTTAGGCAAAATAATATTTTGGACTAAGGTCAAAGCATACATGAATATGGAGAACTTTTAGTTTAGAATTATGGAGTTTTTTTTTTTAGTTTGTCCCCTTTTTCCTACTAATCGAAAAGTTTATGCCATTCAACATTAAACCGCTATTAAAAATATAAACATTTTTTCTAAAAGAATTTCTTTAAACACTGTATTCTTTTAGAAAGAATGTTTCTATTTTTAGTATCATAGCGGTTTTAAAGTGTATTTCACTAATTAAATGATTTGTCAGAAAATTGCTGAAATTGTATGTCCATCATATTGATTCAGGAGAAACAAAATCCAGTACCTACATACTACTGCAAAAAGTGGACATTGAAACAAAGTAATGGAAAGACTCATAAAACAACACTTACCTGTATTAGCCAGCTCAACAAACTTCATGATTCCTCTCAGATTATTTCTCCAAACCCACGCAATCTCACTTTCGACCGGCATCTTACAACAACCCAAGCCAGCCGAGATCACAGGGGTATTGAACCTTTCACACAGTACATCTATCAAGTCCCCATGCTTCACACCTGTCCCCTTACATTGATACTTATCGTCCCCACTCCTGCTATCCTGGTACAACTGAGCGAACTTTTCATACAAATTCTTCGATAACTCCGGGTATGTAATATCTTCGGAACCGGAAGAAAGTTCGAGAATAATATCGTATTTTTCTGCTTCTAGCATTTCTGTGAAAGATTTTTCTCTGGTGTAGTTTGATAGGGGGTTTAAGTTCTTCTTTGTTAGGTAACTATATAAGCTGTCTCCAAATTCTTCCTCTAAAGGTTCTACGTCACATCTGTCGGTACCATCGTACTGTTTGATGACTTTTTCTGATAGAATATCAATGTTTGGTATGAAATGCAGCACTGCATTTTGAAGTAAGCGCTTGTGGACAGGCTCTCCGATCGTGTAGGCCGTGCCTATATGTCGGGCAAAGTTCAGGAGCATTTCTTGACCTAACGGCTGGGAGCCGTAGAAGCTGCTGGCGATGGCAATGTGGAATTTAGTTTCTTCTGGGGATCCGACCTGTGGAAGAATCCATTATTTAGCATCGCACAAATATATATCTCGAAAATTATGTACAACAAAACAATACGAGAAAAAAGTTATCAACATCATCTTCTGCACATAAGCCTGTAATTGTAGATTACTTTATTATAGAATTTGGGAAGAATTCTACGAAGAATCATCATAATCAGGCAAGATAGTTTATTGTTTCAGGCGTGACTTTGCGGAAATCCATTATAAAATACAATAGACGTAGATATATTTAGTAACCTATTCCGCTTAACTATTCTTCAAGATTCATAAAAACCCTGTAAGAAATCGACACGTGTTTCACCTCTCAACAAGGCATCCTCAGGATGACGATTGACCAATTGCAAACCAGAACGCGAAGTGTTACCACACCGAGCGCTAGACGCAGTCACAAGTCAAGTTTTTATGACTCTTGAAGAATAGTCAAGCGGAATAGGTTACTAAATATATCTACGTCTATTGTATTTTATAATCAGGCAACTTATTTTTTTTCCCTGTCTTATTTTTATCAATACCTTATCATGTACTAACCTCGTCCGTCATCTTAAGCTGATGGAAGGTGGACGTCAACATGCTGTCTCCGGCCCTGAACTCCGCAATGCTCGGGAATCTGTTCTCCAGTTCCGACAGAGCCGAATACATCTCCAGTCGAGTGTGGTACCGAGTGTTTATTATGTTGTCCAACACGCTGTTGATGAAATGTCGTGTCAAATGATGTGCTATTTATGTATTGTTTCAATCTCTAACAGAGGCTACACAAGTATGTATAGTTGAGCTCGTAATTGCTTTGCAACCCTATGTATGAATGTCACTTGCGCTTAGGATTATCATTTCGAAAATTTGAAAAGTCATGAGAAAAAGCCGAACATTTGCAAAAAAACGTACGGACATTTTACTTTTTAATCTTTCTTTTTTCAATATACATTAAACATTTTTTATTAAAAAAAAACGCGTTAATTCGAACAGTTTGGACAAAATCCGGACGGTGGGGCCAAAACGCCGGAGATGTCCGGACAAATCCGGACGAAAGGTAACCCCACTCATGCGTCATAAAACTTTGTTTCAATTTTCTGGGAGTTTTTAAAAGTTCTGGTAATACCGCCAAAACTGGTAAAGTAATTATGAGGTCGACTATAAATACAATTGTTGTTTTTATGTTATTGGTTCAATTATAACTGCCAAGAGGATTCTGCCCTGCGTTCACCAACACCCCAATTGCGTACCACACTTTCAATCACAATCCGACTGATTTTGAAGGAAATTACTAATCCATTGCTTCATATGTTTGAAAAATTTGTCTGTTCGACAACGGAAATCACGCAATCAATGTTGTTGAATTGACAAAAACAAAGATATTGCCATTGTAAGTGTTTTACGCAATTATCCCGCAGGTCTGCGCTGGCCCTTACACTAACTATCACTCAATCATTTTGATAAGTATTTGTCCTAAAATGTTTTATAAATCTATATTTACAAAACATACTTACACAACATTTTTTTAAATAAAAGTTTCAGTTTACCTGTATGTCTTAAGAATCGAGTTTCTTGCCAAGTTTCGTTAACATATCTCTGAGCAATTAAGCTTGCCTTTTATTTCATTTAGGGAGGTGGAAGCTGATCTTGACATTTAGTAATGAGCTGACTGAAGTGTGTATAAACTGCGGGCAAGATAAGTCTGCGCGCGGCTGCCCTCGGAACTAATCGAATGCAGCCGCCGTCTTGTCATTTATGAAAGGTCAAATTATGTATAGAATTATTTAATGTTAATCTAAGAATATTAATATTAAGATTAATCGTGTCAGCCAATGGCTTAATTGACAAGAGCCTCGACCAAAACCTATGGAGGTTCTCGTTGGGCAGCTGGATTAAGGGCTTGATTCAGAAAGCGGTATTCCTGGACACGGCTCGCATTGCTAGGAGGTTCCTCTCTCTGGAGCCCTAACCGTAGCTTGGTGTTTCCGATACCGGTGGGCTACTGATTTTTATATTTTTAAATGTTTTTATATATTTTTTTATTCTAATATTTAAAAATATAATTTAGGTACTTATATGTATTGAAAATGAAATAAAGATTAATATTTTATATTTAAGATTTAGATTAATATTTTATAATTTAATATTTTAAATATTACGGTATAGAATTAAGGACGGCAGCGCCACCAGTCGAGTGCAGACATACCTTGCGCGCACTTTAATTTAGAAATTATAACAAAAACATATTATTGTTTATTGGTTTGTGATAATGGATTTTGACTGTAGATAATCTTGTGATTACAACGCTTTGCCGAAATTAAAAACTTAATTAGGTCCAGATCGATTTTGAGCATTCAATCAATCTTTCGTTTTGTCGATCAAAACTTCTTTCAAAGAATTCTGGTAAAAAAACACTTCCTCTCTCCTTAAACATCGTCATTAAATAGCTCTTTCCTCCTGTTTCATGTTTATTATTGTATTGCATATGTATATATATTTATATAGATAAGTATATGCTTTATGTATGTATGTATTTATTGTATAATTATGTAAATGGTACACCACTGACTACCTGCAGTATTATCTCTCCTTCGCGCTTGAATCCATCCAAAGGTTGTCTGTAAAAGATCGCTCTTAGCGATAAGACCGCCCATTGTGTCACCCTATGTTAAATTTTCTACATTTGTATCTGTATTTTTTATGGTGTACATAATAAAGAGTATTCTATCTATCTATCTATCAAAGTTATTTAATTATGAGATCTATAAAGAACTGATTAGTAACAACATACAGTTAGTGCAATAAACAACACGGTTGCGTGCAAATTATTTATTAATAAAAGGTTATAAGCAATATTAATACAATGTGACATACAAATAAACTAATATTAAAAACTACTGTTAAGAATCAAGCCGTAGGAAATTAAGAGTAAAAATAAACATAGAAAATATTGTCTAAAACTATATTTAAAGCTGCCATTGCAACTTAATCTCAAAAAGACTATAATACTGTTTTAGATCAATAGAAAATTGTCCATAGAAAATACTTGAGTAATTCGATATTTAGAATTAAGTTGTTATGGTGCCTTTTTATCGGATTTTATATTGCTATTACCATGTATATTATAATGATTCAGCATCTGTCAGAAAGGTGTGGTCATATTAAGGGTGTGGTATCGAACATATAACTGAACAATAGGACTTCTCCATAGGACCAATATCGTCATCGCAAAAAAAATATCAACTATACCATACAAAATGTATGGGATGACTGATACTTTTTTTCGCGATTACGATTTTGGTCTCTTGGAAAGTTGTGCAGTGTGATGGCCTGTACTACACTCTTATTTTTTTAATATGACCACACCTTTCTGAATGTATAAGAAAGGTGTGGTCATATTAAAAATTTTACTACTTTTGTTATTTTTGTATGCTGTAAGTATTATTTTTATTCCTTAAATTACTTTGTAATATTATTTATAGTAAATATTGATTATTATGTAATTTTAGAGAGCACAAAATATTTGTCTTTTCTTTATTATTTATATAATTGACTAGGTATTGTCCTTATTAAAATTTGACTATTGTAAGAGCACCTTAACGATGAAAAAGAAAAATAGAGAGCAATAAGAGCGTATTAATATAAAAATAAGCTTAAAAAATTATAAGGGATCCGTTTTTGTCATTTGGCTACGGAACTCTCATAACGATGAAAATCCATTTAGAAATCTTGTATTTATATTGTTCAAAAAAATGTAAAAATTAGAGACGAATTTGAATTTCACAATTAAAAATAATGTTATAATTACATATAAATGACGAATTATAATAATTAAAAAAGTAATTCTGAAATAATTTTATAAACGACGAATATTAATTAAAAAAAAGTAACTGTGAAATAATTTTATAAATGACGAATAAAAATTAAAAAAGTTACAGTGAAATAATTTTCTAAATGACGAATAATAATTAAAAAAGTAACTGTGAAATAATTTTATAAACGACGAATATTAATTAAAAAAAAAGTAACTGAAATAATTTTATAAACGACGAATACTAATTTAAAAAAAAGTATCTGTGAAATAATTTTATAAACGAAGACGTATAAATATTAAAAAGTAACTGAAATAATTTTATAAACGTCGACGTATAGTGGGTATTAAAAAAACTGATATTTTCTTAAAATTTTGTACATGCTTATAGAAAAAATATACACTAAGGATAAAAAATATACTATAAATAAGCAAAGTGCATTGCCATCACAACACGGTGCTTAGAAAATAATAAAGGGTACTTTAAAAAGGAATGTCATTCAAAAAGTAAAGCTGAGTCTTCAAGACGGTAATATGTGAACCGAATTTCTACAATGTGTAGCAAAAGGCTACGTTCACACGGTATTGTATTGTTTGATATTTTACAGTTTGAAGTACACGGCAATATCTCGCTGTTGATTTTACGGTAAAATATCGTACTGTACATCGTCGTGTGACCGTAGCCTAACGCTAGTGCGGTTATCAGTGCTTTTTGATTTCAGGTTTATTTTAAGCCGAAAGACTTTTCAATACGTGCAGTTATTACATATTATTATTTAAAAATTAGCTATAAATAATAAGATTATTTTACTAACTTTTTGTTAGTAAATAATCTTATTATTTATAGCAAATTTTTTTTCGTTATATTGAATTTACTTATTACTGCTAAAGGATTTTTTAAAATTTCAATTAAAAATATTGACAATGACAGTCCTTATCAAACCACGCCTTCGAAACATTCACAGTAATGTGCTTATTAAAAAAAACATATACAAGTCAAAAACATTGCGTACAAGCGTCGTGGGAAGCGTATGACAAAGCAAACGGGTGCGTATTGCCACTGTATAAGGTTGTTATTCGTGCGACTCACCGGAAGTCGTAGGCTGATGACCAGTGTTGCGGGTCGTCCGCCATTAAAGTGAAGTTGACGCTGACGGAGCCTTCAGCGGGGACGGTTACTTGTTCGGTTATGCTTTCATAACTGAGGACAAACATATAATATTATAAAATAAATGAAAAATCTCTTGACGAAGTGAAAGGCAACGTTTTAATAATTAACTCTGCTTCACTTGTAAATTATCACAGGTAAGGATGTCAGTCAATACGGAAAGTGGTTATTTTTTTTTTTGATTTTGGGAAATCATCAAATGACTTCTCCCTCTCTGGGCAGAGCGGAAGGGCGTGTCAGACTTTTACTGACTAAAACCCACCCGTGTGGCTTCAGTTTCCTGTTGCCAAGGGCTCCGGTATCCCTTTCGGACTTTCCCGCAAGTCGGAAACCTAAGGCCCTATTCACACGGCGATGGTTTTTTACGGTAAAAAGTTGGGATCACACGTCAAAACCCTACTATTCATACGATCAAAAACAAATGCAGTATAAAACTGCCATGTGATCCCAAAAATCAGTAAAATATCATACTGATCATCGCCTGGTCTAATTTTAGGAACCAAGGATCATATGATGGTCAGAGTTAAATATTGATAAAAAGCCGCATCTGATAACGAATGCCTGGTTCACATTTCTAAATTTCCCTTTTTTTTGGCAGAAGTTAACTTTTATAGTCGACTGCGGAAGGTTTAATTGATACAAAGAATATAAGAAATGGTAAAATAATGGAAACAGATTATCAAAATTTGGTCGATACTTAGGCGACGAATAAAAATATAACCTAACTGTATAGAAATAAAGTTCAAATTTCAATGGTGATGCCTAAGAACGTCGTGGCATGCCTAAGGATACCGCGTCATCGTTGCCGTTGAAATTTCAATTTTATTGTAATACCATTAAGTTACATTTCTATTCGTCGCAAAAAAAATCCTTGCCATGCCGAGCCGCTTTTTTTTTTTTTTTGAGAGTGGTAAATCATCCAATGACTTCTCCCGCTCTGGGTGGAGCGGAAGGGCGTGTCAGACTTTTACTGACTAAAACCCACCCGTGTTCCTTCAGTTGCCTGTTGCCAAGGTCCCGGTATCCCTTTCGGACTAACCCGCAACCCTGGCAGGAGGGCCGGCCCCTAGAGTACAATATGCTTACCCCTGTTTAACAGCAGTGATATTGTATGTGCCGGGCTCCAGCAGTCGCCAGTAGTCGCCGTCCTTAGCCGTCCTCACTGAATGGGTGATGCCGTTCACTTTGAGGGTGGCGTTCGCGAGCGGGTGGCCGATGTGACTGTGGACGAAGCCGTTTACTCCTGTGTGGACCTGTGGAGAAATTGATGGAGATTAGTTGGTATAAGCGCGTTAAAAGGATTTAAAATGTAGCTGTCATACTTAAGGATCATTTTCATCTAGGAATTGTTGCAATATATAGTATACAACTTGTGAACGCCTCGTCACGACGAGGCGTTCACAAGTTGTATACTGTCGTACCAGACACGTCGTCTGCCGTGGCAGATTAGCGTAACTTCTTAACCGATCGACTCCTCTCGGCTTTAACCGAACAGCCCTCAAGCGCGCGCACAGTTTGCGTTGCACTGCCATATTCCCGATGCACTTCGTCAACCAAGTGTTTATAATACCTCTGTCGTTTTATACTGAAGGACCCAACCTAAGGGCCGAATCCAAAGAGATATATTGTTACCTGTTCAATAAACTTCAGCAGCGCCTCCCTGTTGTCTTGCCAGTAAGTGGGCAGGTCGGAAGCTGGAGGGAACTTGAAGCAGCCCAGTTCTAGAGTTATCTCCATGTCGTTTGTGTTCAGGTAGTTCCAGTCTTGCATGCCTCCGGCTAAGACGTACCTACAAGGTTATAAGATGTATGTTTAGGTGGTGCTTGATTTTAGCTCTTAGTTACTAGGTAATAAGGTTTAGGTAAGATAAACAAACCGTGAAAATATATATATATATATATTTCTTTTGTTGTGCCCGACAGGGTCCACGATTGTTCATACGCAAATGTATACCACCTAAGCAAATACATTGTGGAAAGCAATAAAGAATTGAATTGACTTAAAACGGTTTTGTGGGGCACAACTTTTTATAAATAAGGAAACATAACAAGCGTGGTATTGCAAAGCGGAATATTTTGGGTAATGGGCTCTTCAATGAAAAATAGCGTGCAGATAACGCCCGCAATCTGCGTTCTTTTGCAACGTAACTTAACTAAAGAAGTAATCGTTCTTTTGCAACGTAACTTAACTAAAGAAGTAATCGTTCTTTTGCAACGTAACTTAACTAAAGAAGTAATCGTTCTTTTGCAACGTAACTTAACTAAAGAAGTTCGTCCAGATTTTATAAAAAAGTTAATTAGTCTTTCTTCTTTATCGTGTGGTTAAGTGGCTAACCAACACGCGTAGCATGACAACCATAAAAACGGGTTTTTCGGGGAAACCCGTTTCTATTGTGGTCATGCTAAGCGTGCTGGTGGACTAAGCTTGACTTAGTTTATTGAAAATTGAACTTATGAGCTGAAGATACGAGAATCTCTCTTAGTCAAAATTAGATGAAATTCATATCAGTATTCAGTCATAACTATTACCATTTAGCGCCATTAGTGATGCCCTCTGGGAACTTCTCACTCGGTAAATTCTTGCATGGTTGTCCCAAATGCATTTTGTGGTGAGCCTGTAACGATACATTTAAAAATATATATATATTTTTTTTTGTTGTAAATTTTAGCTAAGAAGAATCACATAACGATGTGAACATAAAACATATATCAATAATCAGCGTCAAAAAAAAAACTCCAAAATAGACAATGTAATTTTCATATTACAATCGTTCGCACACGCGTTCTGTTACATGTAATAAAACGTTAAGCCTTTAGAATCAGTTTTAATCAATGTAGATATGTCTTCGATTACAAACTCCCTAAGTATGTTCAATCGATATGTCTCGAGAATCAGTTTAAAAGAAACCAATTATTTTTTCATCGCTACACTTAGGGCCGGTTGTTTTAAACGGTTGGTTAACGTAACATACGTACGTCAAATTTAACGTTCGCTACATACAAAGAGTTGTGTCTAAAGTTATTCCATTATTTCGTGAAACAACGCCCTAAGCATTTAATAGCTGTCAAAATTAACTTCTTAGATTGTCGCGAGTCTAGACATCACGGCTGGAATGAGTCGTTTTCACGTAAATATTTACATCAGAATAAATATGAGCGAGATGCATGAACACAGAGTTGTCCGGCGTCAGATACTCCAGTCCACTCCTCATCTTAGGGTTGCCATCGTACGGGTAGTTTGCCACGAGGGCGCCACCATGCAAGTTCGCTGATAGCACGAACGGTTCCGATAGAGACCAGTTCATCACAGCCTGGGTTTCTGGTTCGGGGATCTTGTTGTCCTGAAAGATAGATAAATTTATTATACAGGGTCAAATTAGCTAGCGAAACTCCACAGAGGTGATGGGTAGCTAAACATGATAAAACAAAAATAAAAGAACCCGCAGGGAGAGTCTCAAAGGAACCATGCATTTTTCTAGCATATAAAATATCAGTAGAAAAATTGATGTAATCGGATCAGTAATTTCAGTGTTTACTTGTTACAAACATACACACAACTTTACATCTTCATAATATTAAGTATAGATAAAGTAGTTACCTCTGTCTCGCTGAATTGATCTGGGAAGTTTCTGTTAAGATCGACGTCATGGGCGTTAGCCCTTCCCTTTACGCTGCTGAAATCACCTGTAAATGGTAATTTTAATATTTTATTAACGAAAAATATTTCCCGTTAATGCTACCGTACGTTAGCTTCATAAAATGCGAAGTGAACCATCTGTATACATCTGTGGTTTTACAAAAAAAATGGCTTTGTAAATGGCGTACTCTTTATCTTACTAATGCTAAAATTAAGTCCTTACCGCCTTACTAATAAACGTTGTATAGCGCCTGTATAGTTACACAACGCTGTCTTCTTCTTCCAAAAGTAATTTGACTTTTGAAAGAAGAAGACAAAGCGTAAACGAAGCGAAAAAAACTGCATAACGTAGTTAATATTAAAAAAAACTCTTACCAATCGCAGACCTCTCATACCCATCAGGGTTCATGCTCGGTAACAGATGTATCCTGGTGCTGTTCAGCATCCTCTGTATCCTCTGGTTGCCGCTCACGTACTCCTGGCATAAGTACTTGGCTAAGAGAAGTAGGAGCTCCCTGCCTATCACCTCGTTACCGTGCATGTTTGCTACGTATTTGAATTCGGGTTTGCCTGTTGGAGGAGAAGGTGTTAGTTTTGTACGAGAATCGTTTTTTTAGGATAAGTAGTCCTTTTTTTTTGAGGGTGGAAAATTATCAAATGACTTCTCCTACTCTGGGCGGAGCGGGCGGGCGTGTCAGACTTTTACTGACTAAAACCCATCCGTGTTCCTTCAGTTGCCTGTTGCCAAGGGTCCCGGTATCCCTTTCGGACTTTCCCGCAACCCTGACAGGAGGATACGGAGTCCTTAGCTCAAGTTTTTGGGAGCTACTGAACACATCATAATTCAGTTACGGGTTATGGAAATATTACGTGTCTACTGTTTTTTTTTGCTGTTTTTTTCTTCTTTCTCCAGATTAAATATACGCTTAACTGCACAACAATCATAATTAATCATCATTTCAGCCGAAAGAAGTCCACTGCTGGATATAGGTCTACGCCAAGCACCTCTATTTCGACTGATTCTGTGCTTCCCACATCCAGCGGATTCCTGCGGCCTTCACAAGGTCATCGGTCCATAATCATTATAATAACTAGATCATTCTGGGAGTTTCTAAAAAGTCGAGCACGGAAATAAGACACATGTTTGATGTCAGCTCATCTCATCCGTGGTAGTACAGTCGAACAAGTTATTTGGTATTCAGGCAAAATATATTCATTTTCCGCTACACTGCCAAAATTCGTTTTGATTGTGTCTGTAATGTAACTTTTTGAGCTTATGGCTTAGGAGAGTGACGTAAAAGGATTGTTACTACTGAAAAACACTCACAAAAATTGTTTAAAGTAGTTGCAAGTTATCTGCCTGTATAACTAATAGCTTGTTCGACTGTACTAAAACCATACCTATTTCTAACACAAAGTAGGGTTTCTCTGTTCTGGTTTGAGGTTAAGGGTGTCGGTGTAATAACAGCCATGATACATTTGCCTCGTTGGTCTAGTAGTCGCAAGGGCTATTGCTGGGCATGAGGGCCTGTGTTCGATGCCCGGGTCGGGCAGCGTTATTGGGTTTTTCCATCTGGAATTTCTAAGTAGCAGCCCGGAGTCTGGATTTATGCCCGGTTGATAGCAATAGAAACGTCCCCATTACATAAGACTCAAACATAACTGCTGAAATGTGCGTGTACTATGTAGGTACACCGCTGCTTAAACCTTCGCGGCTTACAGGCGTGTTGTTATGTTATGTGATACATTTGCAATGCCTATGGTATTTCTAAGTCCATAGCCACGGCCCAGCGCCAGGGAGCGGCCCGGCGAGTCCATGCGCAGGCGCCGCGCTCGCGACCCCAGCGTAAACGTGCGCGCGCGGCCAGCGCGGCGGCTCACGTACTCCTGGCATAAGTACTTGGTTAAGAGAAGTAGGAGCTCTCTGCCTATCACCTCGTTACCGTGCATCCAACCACTTACCATCAGGGAGACAAGGTGCCGTATTATGAAGTACTAATGCCACCATTTTTCCAGTGTGAGAGAGAGACGGAGCTAGACAAGGCCGCTAGCACCATCCCGTTTTCGCAGTGGAATAATGATGGCATTAATACTTCATAATACGGCCCCAGTATATTTTTAAATAAAGAAAATAAAGCTACCCACTCACCAGGCTTATGCACTCCAGGGTCGTTGGTAACTTCAAGCACATACAGTTCCCTTCCTTCTACAGACTTGCCGATGCTGCTCAGCTTGGTCAGGGTGGGGTACTGTTCGTTCAGCTCCTTGAGGAAGCTCTCCATCTTCACGTAGTCGTGGTGCGCGAAGTCTACTGGGGACATACCGTCGATGTCGTGACGCTCGCGCCTCAAATGCACTGGAGATTTGCCCGGGTAGATTGGTTTTAGAATTTGTTGGCGCCATTTTGTATTTGTTTTTTTTTGTGTTCGTGTGTTTTGTGTAATTTGTATTAGCTACAATTAATATCTTGATAAATTGTGTTTTACACGAAAAATGTGGGTTTTAAATATTATTATTATTTTTTTTTTTTTTTAAACGTATTGCCGCTACTTTAGTAGGATCTTCTTTTGTGTATTTTTTTTTAAACTTTAATTTTAGTTTTGATTTCGGTAGATATTATCATCATCTGCCTAGCCTTTTCCCAACTACGTTGGGGTCAGCTTCCAGTCTAACCGGATGCAGCTGAATACCAGTATTTTACATGGAGCGACTGCCTATCTGACCTCCACAACCCAGTTACTGGGTAACACGTAGGTATATACGTGGGTATTTAGGTAGGTATTATATTATTTATATTAGAAATAATGTTTTTGTGAAACTTATGTGTGTACTTACAACTTGATGTCTTTTTCATTAACTACAATATGCACCTAGTTAAATGGTGTTTTGAAATCAAAAACATGTACGTTTAAAAAACTTAAAGTCGAAACTCACACCAAACAAAAAGTAAATTTTGATTAGAACAATTTTATCATGCAAAAAACTTTTGTTTTCTTTAAACACAGTGGGTTTAAAACAATTTTGGCAAGCACAAAAATACGTTTTGACTACTTGGAATCCAGGATTGTGAGGAGGTGGCTCTACGTACGATTTACAAAAGCATGGTTCGAAAAAATACGGGCAAATCAACAGTGCATAACAGAAAAGTATAAAAACAACCACCAATAAATAAAACCATTGAAAAGTAACCACTTCCAAAGAAAAGATTTGTAAATAGCCATCACCAAATAAAACAATTGAAAAAAAAAAACAATAAAAAAAAATGGTAGGTTTTACCAAAGAAAAAGGGGAAAATTTAGAATATCTTAGAATGTAGTCAGATTCATTAACGAGTTTTACCTGAAATTTGTTTGAATTGACTGTTTAATTTTAAAATATTAAGAGTAAATAAATATTTATTAAGTACTTTTTTCAACTACAAAAACTTTTTTTGTTGTTAATTGTATAGGAGATATCTCCTATACAATTTACAATAAAAAAAGTAGGAATGTCTATATTCAACAAAAAAAAGTCCAACTACAGGTATAATATATAATAGGTAACTAAAACTCAATGTTCGCTAAATGAATCTCACTACTTAGAAGGTGTTAATTAAAACAAAGCGTTAGATTACTGTGTACCTGTGACGTTTATTGTTCATATACAACGCCTTCTGGCCATCTATGTACAAACAACTTATTACACATCGTTTGGTAAATCGCTGCAAACTAATGTCAACGGTAATTTCATACTATCTAAGCTTGTTTCAGAATGACAATATTTTGAAGGAAGTAAAATAATTTTAGCTACATTGGAAAGTGAACCTTAAATCATCTGTTTAAAGTACCTAATAACAAAGCAAGTCTATACCTTATTTATAATTGACTAGCTGCGCTCCGCGGTTTCACCCGCGTAAGGGAATATCGGGATAAAAGGTATGTCCTTCTCCAGGCCATGGTCTTACCCATGTACCAAATTTTATCTAAATCCGTTCAGCCGTTTTAGCGTGAAAGCGAAACAAACTCACTTTCGCATTTATAATATTATTTAGGACTTGACTAGCGACCAGGGGTTTGCAACTATTTACCAAACACTATAAATAAATACGATGTATAAATAATATGACACTCTCACTTATCAAAATATACACAACCAACTCCTAATTAATATTTTTTAAATCACAATTCATTTTGAGACTTTTTTCTAATAATTTAAATAATTTAATTACAATCACTGAGATCAGTTTTTAGAATTTATAATTGATCAAATAATTTAATTTATTGGCACAGTAATACTCACTAACAGCCTTAATTTTATTCTTTTCTATAAAATACGTCTAAATTTATTTATAGTAATTTATTAATATAACATGTTTGTAAAGCTGAGAAAACTTTATGAGACCAATATTTCAGAATCGAACCATTTTTTTTAATGAATGCTTACCTAATAATTTTTCACTTCTGCAATAACAGAAATCTTGAGCAATATAATTTGAAACTTATCTTCAACAAAATTAAGTTCATATTTCTTTGTTCATTTAAATAAAATTATGATAAGTATGATTAATTATTCACTGGCTGGTCAATAGACCATTTCATTTTCGTCTTATTCTAAATTCAAATTATTTCAAATTGGGCCTTTTGTTCTTATGGTCCTATATTAAATTAGGGAGTACACTAGTTTCGACTTTATTGCTTTGTCATTAAGGTTAGTATTACGTCACAAAAGCTAAATCTTAGTACTTATGTTAATGGAATGGAATTAGGAAGCCCGATGGTAATGAATTGGATGGTTTACATTTACACAACAGCTGCACACATACAGTGCGTTCATTATAACTTGACCCGCGACGCGATTGGTACCGTTGAATTTTGCAGTCGTATGGTTGGTAGTACTGTTCTGTCAGCCCCGATTTTGAACTGTATTAGTATTGAAACAAAGACAACAAAATTCAGTGCTACCAATCACGTCACGGGTCAAGTTAAAATTAACGCACTATACTTACATGTAGTGATGTTTCAACTAAACATTTTAAACAAAATAAAAGTTAAAAATATTACCCCAATTATTATTAGTTATTTTTTCATTTGCAGTGTTGCGGTGCAAAGACAAACGAGGTAAAATAAAATAAAACATTTCATAAAGTGATATAAATAGTCAATTTGTTGAATTTAAAAATCTCAGCTCCTCATTAATTCATTTAGTTGAAACCACATTAGTTAGTCACAAAACCAGCAGATATAACATGACGTACCCACCATAGTAATGACTCTATATCACAGAGTAGTAAGAATGTAGTCATATTGTATGTTTATATGAACACAAGCACTGGACAATACCACAAGACAGTAGCCAATCAGCAACAAGCTTTATGACGCGACATTAGCGATCGTCCAATGACCGACGTTTCTTTCTAACTTATAAATTCGATGAGAAATATGCATTTTACCAAATATTGGGTCCCCACCTATGAAATTCGAGTTTTTTTCTCACAAATAGAGAACCTCGTCACTTCTATGATTAAAATATTCATCAATTGCTTGGTATTATATCGAATAATGACCATCATAGACAACCTTATACTTTTCTAAACATAAAAAATACCTTTAAAATGACTCCACATCTTGTTAGCAGAAATGACCACTATTTATTTTTTAACTTTGCCAATACTTATTTTTGTCGCTTAATGTAAGTGGCATATTACGTTATCTTAGTTTAAACATAAGTGCATAAAAGTTTTTAAACATTCGTGTTCATGGTTGTTATAGAAATGAAGAAAATGTTAGTATGAAAATTCAAATGCAACTTCTTTAAAATTCCCCATACAAAACGCAGATTTATGAAATCAGCGTTTTGTATGGGGAATTTTAAAGAAGTGGAAGTGAAGGTGGGGACCTAATATAAATATGCACTCTACACTTACTACTCAGTGTTCTAAATGCATGATATTACTTATTATCTAACTAAGCTATTATCTGGTCGATACATTTTATTTCGCAGCATATTGTACTCTTTATATTGGAACCATTGGTTAACCCCAAGGGATAAAGGCGCATTATTACTATAAATGGCACTGAACTAACTATAGAGGTATATTTTACCGTGCGTTTGCACTGGCGAAACATTCACAACAAAACAAGGCTCTAGTTCCTGTCAAAAATTGTATGGAACATTGGACAGAAAAAAGAGATATCAACATGTTTTGTCGTAAATGTTTCGCCAGTGCAATTACGCACGGTTACTATAGCATCATTCAAGTTATTATTAAATTATTAATTATTACCCCTAATAAGAAATTTGTCAAAATAGAAGCGTAGTTTATTAAACAACCATGTGAAGGCTAGGGTAACTCTTATGTCAGGTCGACCACGCTTAAAGTTGGAAATCTGCGAAAACCGAACCTTGCCGAAGTTTATGACGGCCATTACACGAATTTGTGTTGTCAGCCATTACACGAATGAAAATCGACTTTACGACTAAGTTTTTAGGTTTATTATTGTTCGACACATTGTAATTGAAAAAAGAACCGAATGGCCTCTTTGAACGTGCTCGAAGCACATAGTTACAAATTACAAATGGACTGTAAAGTACAGATGAGATACTCAGGATTTGTTAGAATAAAATGGGGATAGGGTTGATATAACTTTCTACATGGTTAAGTGAATGAACCAATGATGTTAGTCTATCATTAAGATTTCTAAGTGAAAATTAAACTTTCCAGTTAGGTTATTTAGACCCAGTGATATACGAGAAATTGGTGGATTACTCGGAAATGGGTAGTTGATCATTGTTATATAGAAACTAGGAACAATAAAATAAATATTTACAAACGCCAAAGTTGTAAACGTTTCAAAATAGTTTATCAAACAGACTCATGGCTGTTCTATTTTCAAAACTGTAATAATTATTCGAAAACAAAATAGTCAACTACCCTACTGTGGTTGTGATATCGATACATAATTGTTAGTAATAATAATGGAAGCAGATGAAGATCATGAAAACAATTTGACGGTCACCAATAATCTGAAATTCAATATAAAAACCATTCGCTAGACAGAGACAGACATACTGTGACGTCAGTTACAGTACGACAAAACGAAGTTCACAATGTTCACAACTCTTAGGCGCAATGTATTCTTTTCGCGCGACTAGGACGGAGAATTCACTTTCTTAAATATACAATAGGGAATATGCATGTGATTCAAATATGGATCAAATATATTTGTTTATAAACTATATTACTCCAGAATTATGCCTCCATCAATATTTTTGAATAAGATTTCTTTTTGAACGAGAAATTAATTTTGAAAAAGTCTCAAAAAACTGTGGGTAATTCAAATACTTGAAAAGCTAAGAGCGGATGTGACGTAACAATCCGGGATAACAATCATGTCAATGCCAAGTCAATCAACAAGGGTCAAGTCAATGTCAAACGCTCCTACAAAAAGGAGTGTTTGACGTTGACTTGACAGTTGCTTGTTTGTTTTCACGGACTGTGACGTCACCACACCAAGCGCGCCAAATGGAGGGCGTTTAAATAGCCCAGATCGGTTGGATATAAAAAAAAAAAAATTAAGTACTTTTAATTGCTTTTTTGCCGTCGATTTTTTTTAAACTATTATTTGACGATGTAAACTATCGAATAAAAATATTAAAAAAATACATGCATATTCCCTATTGTGTATTTAGTAATTGTCTCTGGCCACTCTGCGTTTTTTAACAATCCTAAAAACAAGAACCTCAAAAGGTCTAATAACTCTGTAGCAAAGACTAAAATACCTACGAATGAGACGAATGTACCAAATAACCGGTCAAAGTCGGCCGTGCTTGGGGAAGGCCTATGTCCAGCAGTGGACGTCTTTCGGCTCAAATGATGATGATGATTCCTTAGCGAACTTTTTTTTGACGACAATTGAGCTAGTCTTTGGTCGCCAATGCAGCATAAAAATACTACAAATTTTTACGGGTGACCGTCAAAGTGTAACCCACCATTTCTAAACCCCTCAAGCTTCAACAATTACCACAAGCAGTAGATTGGCGACCAGCACCGAGGCGTGAGTGAGTGCGGTCACAGCGGAGTTGTCATGGTAACGCAGCTGCGACTTACCGGCTGTCAGCGAGCGCGGGTGTCGGTGCACGGTCATGTTGACGACGATGGGCGACGTTTGGTTGGCTGGGACGGTTATTGAAGTGTATGGTGGGATTGAGTAACTGGAAACATATGTTTTGGTTTTTAAGTTGACACGAGCTTTAAGGGTAGTTGTCGTGGTGTAAGGCCGCTTGTACACGCTAAGAAATTTCACCGCGTCTGCTGCAGATAGGACCAATTCATCGTGTACACGGCAAGAATTTTGTCGGATCTAGGCACTAAAAACCTCGGGAAAGTCTTTTTTCAGGAGGCAAGGTATCAGCATTACTTTTAGTGATCGCAACCACGTATTGTGGTCACCAATTTAATCTGGCTCCCAAGCATCTTGATTATGAAAATATTAGGAGTTCAACGATCGTCGAGACTTAAGACTTAACATTGAAGTACGATAAACCATAAGTTGACTTCTTGTATTCTCATTCTTTACTTTTATGAATGTTTAACTTACCCAGAAGCAACAGCAGTGATGTTATATTGTCCAGGTAGCAACATGCGCCAGAAGTAGCCGTGGTCTGTTGTGCGCACGACGTGATCGTTGCCCTCCACTTTAATTTGAACATTCTGGAAATATCACAAGTTTTCATACAATATACCCTGTTATAGTTTGACCGATACCGCTGTACCGCGGCGTAGGAATGCGTGGCGCTGCGGGTGGCGAATGGCCGTGAGCGTTGCCGAATGAGCGGCTTGCCCTGCCCGCCCGTGAGCCGCGCACATACCAGGCGGAGTACAGCAATTTCGGTGAAACTATTGAAAGCCCGCTAATAGAGGCAGCTGTGTAAATGATACGAGTACAAAAGTTTTAAAGTATATATGCTATTTACAAAGAGGTTCTCGTGATAAAATGTTGATTTGCCTGCGTTTAATCGAAAAAATGTACCGGGGGTAATGTAATCTAGAAAAAAATAAAACTCAACATTTTCGGCGCTACTGACGGCCCAGACTTTAATGCGAATTGCGATGGATCTGTCAAACTTGTCAAAAATGTTGGTAAATTGATGGTTGTTTGACAGATTACGAATGCGATGCGAATGTGAACATTCTAGGGAATTGCTCCGCTGGAAGAACCAGCACCCTAATTGCGTAAAACACGAGCAATCACAATCCGTTTCATTTTGACAGTTCAAAAACATTCATTGCATTGTTGAGCAGACCAATTTTCAAACATATGAAGCAATGGATGTGATCATGTGTTACGCAATAAGGGTACAGGAAGCATTTGCCCAGCCCAGCAAAGGGAAAGTATTTCATTGGAAAAAATATATTAAACTAGCTTCCACCCGCGGCCTCGCCCGCGTGGTATATCGATAAAAAGTAGCCTATGTCCTTCCCCGGGATGCCATCTAACTCCCTGCAAAATCCCTTATCGAAATCCGTTCAGTGGTTTAGGCGTGAAAAGGTAACATACAGACGGACAGACAGAAAGACAGACAGACAGAGTTACTTCCGAATTTATAATATTAGTATGGAATATGGATTCATCGTATTTACCTTGACGGGTTCCCCAGCCTCATCAACTACAACACCAGTGGCGCCGATATGCGACTGCTCAATAAAAGATATAAGAGCATCCTTGTTCAGATGCCAGTACTTCGGGAGTTCTTCCGCGGGAGGGTATTTACAGCAGGACAGTTCGAAAGTCACCTCGAAGCAGTTCGAATGCACGTAGTTGAAGTCTTGCATGCCACCTGGAAAAGTAAAAATGAGATTTTTTTTCCCATACAATGAAATAATCCTTATATGAAACGAATAAAAAAAAAAAGTCAATTTTACGCATTTTTATGGATAAATTGCCGGCCACCTTCTACTTCTGAAATTTGCAGGAGATAGATACATGGCCAAACTAGATGAGAGCCAACTAATGATAGATCAGTTCGGAAGACATTTGGCAACGAGCATATCATTAGACATAAGTAAATGGTTAAGCTACTATATTTTCTAGACCGCGCTTTTTTCCTTGAATTTAAGGGACTTTAAAGGCTAACGCACATTTGGGCGGCCCGCACCGCAACGCAAAAATCCACCATCACTTTCGTTTATTTTGTACTAGCTGCGCCCCGCGGTTTCACCCGCGTAAGTCTCGATCCCGTGGGATAAAAAGTGTCCTATGTGTTAATCCAGGTAATAAACTATCTGAGTGCCAAATTTCATCGAAATCAGTTCAGTAGTTTTTGCGTGAAAGAGTAACAAACATCCATCCATCCATACTTACAAACTTTCGCTTTTATAATATTAGTTAGGATGAACCATCAGACACTACAGGCGGGTCAGCTTAAACTACTCACCTTGTACAGAATACCAGTTGGCTCCATTAGTGAGTCCTCCATCAAAGTTCTCTGGTGGACAGGTGTCGCCCGCCCGCATGTCCTCATTGCGAGACGCGTACACATTCGCCAAGTGTTTGAACAGCGAGTCGTCGGGGGAACGACTCTCTTCGCAACACTCCTTGCCGGTACTGAAAGGGTATGAGTCTATGAGCATCATTGCTTAATCACAGTGTTACTTAAAGAGAACATTCAATTTGATCCAGTTCTCTGCGGGACATTTAAGCTTCTCCAACTGTCAAAGGGCTCGATATTCGGCCACTTTCATGAATCAGAAAACTTTTGATGAATACTTGTGAAGTCACATATTATGTTGTTATGCTAACCACCTTGAACGAGACAATAATTTAGTAGTAATAGTAATAGTTTATTTCACTCTTTAAATTACAAATTTGACGCGTTGTTTAAAAAACCCGCACTTTTTTATGATCCGATACAATATCGAATTTATTTACTACACAATAATGTACACGCGCTGCGCAGCACCGCGCATCTCAGCGTATTTTGACACGTGTCAACCATCGCACTGAAATTATACCTTTTCGTGAAGAAAATAAGTTCGATAATTGTTAAAAAGTGCGAGCAGCGTGGCGTCGCTTCACGTCGCGGTTTGAGCTGACCCTTAGTGATAGATGATTGATTTTAATTTTATTGACGAATTGAAGATCATTTTGACAACCTTTCGGGTGTGGTTTGCAACTTTGAATTGAAGGAAGAACACTCACAGAGGAAGCAAGCGTCCTAGCTGATTATGTTACCTGTGTGTATACATACAATTACTATGTGATTGACTAAAATATGTTAATTCTAGAAAACCAACCTGGAATCGTCATAAGGATAACTAGCAACAACAGCGCCTCCATGCAGATTGCCTGACAACACAAACTGCTTGCTGGTCACCCATCGCATCAGCGCCACAGTCTCAGGCTGCCGGCCACCGTACAAGTACTCGTCATCATTCGACTTGTTCTTGTCGAACTGGTCAGGGAAGTCCCTGTTCAAATCCACGCCTTTAGCGTTATTTCTGCCTAGGTATTCCCTGAGGGATTCGCAGCTACTCTCCTGAAAGAGAATGGTTAAGTATTATTCTCAGTAACTTATAAGAATATTTACTAAGTTGAGTATTTAATAGTTTATGGAAAGTGTTTCATCCAAAGATTTTCAGCAAAAGATCGCTTTTAGCGATAAGACCGTCCATTGTGACACCCTATGTGAGATTTTTACATTAATAACTGTAATTTATATGAAAGAAAAGAAAGAAAATTTGTTTATTCTGCACAAAGAAAATGCAAATTACAAAAAAGAAAACATAAAATACACATAAAAATTAGCCAAAACCCTCGTATTCAAGCAGTAGAAGTTTGTGAATTTTATCTATTGCTGAAGTCAGACCCAGGGAGTCCAGCGACCAAAAATAATTTATATTACGTAATCAGTGTAACGTCATTGGCAAATTTCAATGACAACAAACAAACAAAACAAAATGCCGATTGCAGAGTGGAAAAACAACTACTTTTGTTACAAACAAACAACAATAGCGAACAATTAAGCCGCTCGTCGCATCTGCGTAAGAACAGGTCGATGCTCAGCAAAATGCTGTGACTTCTGACGAACCTATTGTCAACAGTGTGGATTCTCAGCCACTACCTCTCGTAATGACGTAGAGTTCGTCTAATTTAAAACTGCACACGCACACCCCTCCACTGCGTGTTGCATGCATATTTCAAAAGTTTGTATAGAAATTTTAGTGAAGGGGCGTTCATATTTTTTAGAATGGTTTATCTGTGTCTGTCTCTCCCTGTCCCTGTGTGACATAATAATTGGGATGTACAAGTTTTTTTATAGAAACTATGATTGTGAATTCGAAATTTAACTGAACATTCATACTTAGAAATAAAATATATATAACTGTTAGTATAATAATTATGCGTAACTTTTCTATACAAATAATACATCAATTAAAACCATAATACTAACAATGAAAATAATTAAAAATATGGTGCATAATAGAGAGTATTCTTTTCTTAGTAATATGTACATATTAAATCCAGCCGAAGGACGTCCAACGCTAGACTGGGTGATACATGTATCACTGCGATTTCGGCATCCAGCGGATTCTCGCGACTTTCCGTAGGTCTTCGGTACCGAGTGGTAATATGCATATGCAGCGTGGAAAGGCCTTTAACAACGTGGACATCATTTCATTGACTAATTTTAAATTCAAAAGGAGGAAGAGGAGCTCGTAGCTAAATTATAACAGCCGCACGGGTGGATCCATCAGGTTAAGCTACGCTCGCCGCTGTTGGTCCATCTTTACATACCGAGACTTCTCTGTGCCTCTGGAAAGCACGTTATGCCGTTGGTCCCGGCTGTCATTCGTAGATGTTTGATGTCGTTATGGGTCATCAGAAGCCCGAAAGTTTGACAACCAATCTTATTATGGGGTATCGTATTACCCAGTTACTGGGCTGTGGAGATCAGATAGGCAGTCGCTCCATGTAAAGTACTGGTATCCAGCTGCATCCGGTTAGACTAGAAGCCGACTTCAACATGTTGGGAAAAGGCTAGGCAGATTGATTGACTTTTAAATTCAAGATTTTTGACCAAACAGCTGTTTGGGGTTCCCACTTCTCACTTTCACACTGGTATGTGAAATATCGTTAGATCGTTAATAAGGTGGTCACGCGAATTTGTGTCCACGTCATACAAGCTCGCTAACGTATGTTTAATTAGAATAGGAAACTATATACCTAGTACCTAGTTACCTACTAATTTAAGCAACAGGCAGCAGCTTTTAAAAGATTTTGTTCATTATTCTATCGACTCAAATATCGATATAATAGTAGAGCCAACCCAGTTCAAGTCACCTGTATCTTATTAGCGGAGGTGACAGGGTTGACCAGGAACCGGGATCTGCCAGTCGGTATGGTTAAAGAAGGTATCGTCGATCATGGAAGCTAATTTATTTGTCCTTCTCTTACCTAAGCTAAGATGATTAAAATATCCAAGCAGAGGAGGCAATAATAGAAAGTTACGATCACCAATCTACTAAAGCGTAGTTACTACTTACGACAATTTTCTCTTTAACCGTTCATTATAACGGTTACTAGGAGGCCCATGTGTAGCAGGTTGATAGCAGCCAGAAGCGCATATGAATACATATTGCAATTATCAATACTGAATGCATCATGTGATGCGTCGGCCGTGCGTAACTACATAATGTACTGAACTTGATAATTAAGGCGATTAATGAACTTCAGGTCAATTAATTTACACATTATTCAATTGTAGACTTTATTTCTAGTAAATTTAAGGTATGTTTTAAGTTTTCTAGTGCACTTTTAAAGTAGCTGAGACATTTAATTATAGACTATATTTCCAATCAAGTTAAGGTATGTTTTAGCTTTTGTGGTGCATTTCAAAAGTAGGTGGAAACTTTCAGTGTGTATGTAGTAGCATTCGCATTATATTATCTGAAGTGAAGTGATTGACCTATTGTACAATGTAGATGCAATAGCAATCATAATTTCCTTGGTTAAGTCAACAAGGTGATATGACACTCCTCTCTCTCTCTTTCTCTTATTTCTTAGGAAGGGTTAGAAGAGAAATGGACAGCATGATAGATTAAAGGCAGCTGTTTCATAGTGTTCTTGTTGAATACGAGGTTTTTGGCTACATAAATAATTTATACAAATAAATAACCGTGAAGTGTCTGTTTGTAATGTCAAAGTAACAGCTTTTTACTAAATGCTTATGAAAGTACATAATAATTTAAACGTTAGGTACTTATAACAAAAAAAAGCAATTTTTAAATTTTTTGTCTGTGTCTGTTTGTTCTGGCTAATCTCCGAAACGGCTTGACCGATTTTGACGGAACTTTCACTGGCTGATAGCTGATGTTATAAAGAGTAACTAAGGCTACTTTTATTACACGACTGCCCGAAAAGAAGTGTAATGTTTTTTTTAATATACATTTTTACCTATACATTATATCCATACTAATTTTATCAATGCGAAAGTAACTCTGTCTGTCTGTTACCTTTAAGGATTTGCATGAGGCAATCGGATAGACCATTACCTGGGTTTGCACATAGGATACTTTTTATCCCGGGAGTACTTTCCCGTGGGAGAATTCGAAAAGAAGGGCGAAGCCACGGGCATAAGCTAGTCTTTGTAAATACTAGGTAAAAGTACCCTTTAAATAAATATACAGAGGGGACAAGGGTGAATGGGTTGTCAAAAGTTAATTTAACCACATCAACCACAACCACGCATTTTCCCCATTTCCGCATTATTATTATTTTTTCGCCGACCCCAAAGTAGTTGGGAAAAGGCTAAGCAGATTGATTGAACCACGTATTTTTTTTGTTATTAATAATAATCCGGATGCTTATCAGTTAAATCAGTATTGTTCAACACTGCAGTTACTGCTAACACGACACGGTAATTTAAAACCTGAAAATAAACCGCGACTCGTTGATAATAAATGCCGCATAGAAAATGATTTCGGACGGATTATGGTTACGGACTTATGGTTAAATAAAATGCATTTTTTTTTAATCTAAGTTATGGCCGTACCCTTCCTCAGATTTTATTTCGCTCGCACCATACTCGCGGCCAGGGGGCCATGTCTACTAATTTACAAACGTGTCAGTGGTCTCGCAATGATGAGTTTTTGACATATTTTGTATGGCATATCTATCAAAAACTGATCATTGTAAGACCACTGACACGTTTGTAAATTAGTAGACATGGCCCCCTGGCCGCGAGTATGGTGCGAGCGAAATAAAATCTAAAATGGTTTTTTGATAAAGGCTTGCATGTCTTACAGCCAATAATGGCCCTGAATATGACCTACAAACGTCTAATTACTACTAATGACCACACATGCTCTGCACTGTGGCGTGTAGATCATAAGATAAATAATAATAAAAATCTATTTTAAACAAAGGCCATGTAACAATGCACAGATGAAAAGCATATATGTACCATGATTGTTTGATTTGTTATGTTTGTCATGCAAATTTTACCTATTTACATATCCTATTTTATGGTATTCAATTTGTATCTATTCCACCTGGCGAGCACTATCATTATTGCTGTTTCGATTCAGTTTGTATTAGGCACATTATGAAACATCAGAAGCTAGGTGCACGGTTTCGATTGCTAGTTTCTTAAGGAGAATAGCTGGCAAGAGGCTCTTTTATAAAATAATTGGTTTTTACAATGTTTTCAGATAAAGCCTCATCCACCATCCGGCTCTAGGCCCCCACTGTAGATTAAGGCTTGCTCCCTTTCACAGACAGGAGGTCCAGCTTTGGAAACATCCTACTAATATTATAAACGCGAAAGTTTGTGAGGATGGATGAATGGATGTTTGTTACTCTTTCACAGAAAAACTAGAGAACGGATTTGGCTGAAATTTGGTGCACAGATAGTTTATAACCTGGATTAACACATAGGACTTTTTATCCCGATATGCCCACGGGGTCAGGACTTATGCGGGTGAAACCGCGGGGCGCTGCTAGTTCTAGCATATAATTATGCTTAACTTAAATTTAAAAAATGGGATTATATCATAAAAATTATCAGCACAATTAAAATTGTAAATTAATCTCTTGAGTTAAATTATATAACATTCATAATAACAAAACAACTTGAACTCAATCACAACTGAAGATAAACTCATCCAAGGGTAAACTGAATTATGGATATAATTGATGTTGTTATTAAATTCAACCTATAATCACAATTTAACATAAACAATAATATACGATTTATAGTTTTTTTTTGTATTGTGTTAACTAGTTACTGGGTTGTGGAGGTCAGATAGGCAGGCGCGCCATGTAAAATACTGGTATTCAGCTGCATCTAGTTAGAATGGAAGCCAACCCCAACATAGTTGGAAAATGCTAGATGGATTGATTGAAGTATTTCTATTAAAGTCTGCTTTGCTTTTTGTTTAGTGCAAAAACTTTCAGAAAAACTATCTTGTTGTGATTGTAGGAAATGCTTTTAAAAAATGTTACATAACCTTGAGTAGGTCACTTTTTTATTTGTTACTGTTATGTTAAGAACTTGATGAATGTAATTCTTTCTTGTTATGTCAATTTAGAGCATGTAATAAAGTGAGGAAATCAGATCAGATAACTTTTTAATTTGCAAACTACTGTTTCAAAAATGTTGTATTGAAATGAAAATAATAATACATACACTGTAATAGGAGTCCTGCCTACCCCCTTGGGAAGAGGATGTGAGTTTATGTATGTTCCATAATAATAATAATAAGATAGGAGTACAGGTAAAATATTATACTTAATTGAATTGGATTCCAATTATAAGCAAATTATTATTACTTATACATATTTTCCTTTTGTGTCACATATTTAGAATTGTTTCATGAATTAACCATTGATATGAAGTTATAATAACTTTTAAAATGACAAATAAAACAGCTCTGTAATAAACAAGTTATGTAGATAAATCTCAGTGATGGTGTTAAAAGTAAATCTCCATTATAAAGACTACAGCACAAAAAATTAAATGAATAAGAGTTTATAAATTAAGAATGCAAATGGTTTTAAATCTATGTATGTCATAGTTCCAGTTTTAAATTACTAAAGTGATTCACAAAGTTTCCTTTAAACTTGGATGATTTATTATAAATTACTAGCTTCCGCCCGCAGCTTCGCCTGCGTGGTATGTCGATAAAAAACGCCTATTTCCTTCCCCTGGATGCCATCTATTTCCTTGCCAAATTTTATCGAAATCCATTCAGTGGTTTAGGCGTGAAAAGGTAACATACAGACAGAGTTACTTTCGAATTTATAATATTAGTATGGATACTATTTGAAAAAAATGCACATATTAAGTTATATTGATTTTATACTTAAAATTATAAGGATGTTAGGATAAATTAATATTTTAGGGAGCCAGAGACAATGTGTGTGGGTTTTCCAGTCACCAACAAGTTTAGGAAATAATAATTCTCCTTGAGATTTGAGAGTGTTTGAGTTGATATTGAACATATTACCATATAATAAAAAAATAGATAATGGCATTAGCATAAACATATTCAATATTTAATATTAATTTATACAGTGGCACTAACAAGTTATGTAAGCATATACAAGTTTTGTACAAACCTGTTGAAATGACACAAACTTTGTTGTGACAGACCCCTTTCTTATAAGAATACATTTAAAATTAACAATAATGTTCCTTACCTCACTGCTCTCATATCCATCAGGATTAAGCGACGGCATCAAGTGTATATCAGTTGTATTCACCAGCTTCGTGATTCGGTCATCTTTTCCATAGTTGGCCAACAAATATTGGGCCAAGTATATCATCAACTGGCGGCCAACAGACTCATCACCATGCATATTGGCCACATACTTGAACGACGGCCGCTCATAGTGCGGCGACTTAACATCCTCGCTTATTTGCAGCACCAACAGTTGCCGTCCTTGCACGGACTTCCCTATAGAGTACGACTTGATCAGATCCGGGTACGTCGACTCCAATTCACTAGTTAACTTCACCAAATCATCGTATTTCGGATATTTAGGGGCCACAAGGAAATGTTCGTCATTCTCTTCGATAGATCGGGGCACACATCTATCAATAAATAGCGCAAATAACACAAATAAACACGTGTGAACAAGCAACATGTTTGCTCCTCTATAAAGAGCTAGTCATGTGCGCGAGGGTATTTACCGTTTACAGACGATGTAGGAATATAAACATTACTTTATCGCCGTAAACATGGTAAGCGGCGGAACGTTTAATGTAAATTAATTACAAAAATGATAAGAAGGGCAACAATAGGTATTTGTACGCTTTGACAGCTGACGCATTTCATAATTTCATTGTTCGGATGACGGATAGACGGAGAAAGACTGGGTTACCAGACCCATTGGCAAGTTTACCATAATTTGCACTTTTTGAAAAGACATACTTAACTGCTGGTGAGCCACTTATCTAATCGATCAATAATACAATTTTGAACCTAACCCACTATAGAGGATAGTTGGAACCCTCGTTACAAAGTCATCATGATTTTTAGAGTATGGTAAACTTCGTGAAATTTCAAAAGAAAAATAATGATGTCAGTATGTTTAAAAATTAGCCATAATTCAAACGAAACATATGGAATTAATTTTCAATTTTCTGTTGAAACAAAATATTTTACAAATATCCAAAATTCAAACCAAATCAAATTCAATATTCCATTAAGGAGACCCTCATTTGATGGAACTTATTTTATGGTGGTATCATTCTAAGCAGTGTGTTGTTTGACGTGTCATATTATGTTGCGTTTTGTTTTACGCAATACAATAAACTATTTCTGAGATTGCCTGTTTTTGTATGATGTTGACGTAGCCGCATAGAGATTTCTAAAATGCTTTTTATTTTTCTAATCCGTTGTGCGGCCCACATTAAAGTAAGAGGGTTCAGTTTTCAAGAAGTTTTGCTAGTTACCGACTAGGGTAAGAGGTAACTTTACTTATTATATTTTTTTACCAAATTATGTAATGAATAACATTGGTGATGAATAACATTGAATAACACACTTTATTTTCAGTAACTCCTCGGGCGTTCTTGCACTTTAGTGAAACTAACTAACTTTATGGTATATTTATTATTCAATCAATCAGATGTCTTTTAAAAAATCCTTTGCTACTGGGAATGGAAGTGCACTTTTTGACCAATAGGATTTTTAATTCTACATTTTGTGTGTATTTGTATCTTGGCATGTTTGAGATGTAATTAAATGACAATAATAAAAATTAAAAAATCAGATATAAAAATAATGCAGTTTATTATCACTTTACTTTCTGCCGTTAATAATCTAAAATCATACAACAAGTATTGTGCAATAAAACAGTAGGTAGGTAGGTACAAGATAACACAGGAACTTATCCTAACAAATTCACTTAGAAATAAACTTTACATAATGAAAATACAATAATGCTATATGTATAATCTCAAGGTACTGTATATTATGCGTATTTTTGGAATATTGTATAAATATCTTTGATCGTTTTTTCAGAACATTATTTGGTAAGGGAGTTAAAGCCCAAAAAATCCTGTTAAAGCTATATATTATAATGGGGCTTTATGCTTTCAGCGGGAAATATAGTTTGGCTTCAGATTACGTCGAATTTTAAAATAAAATTGTATAGAAATTAAAATGAGACTTAGTTACTATCAAATTCTACAGTATATAGAAAAAAAAACCATTGATGTAGGATATAGAATAGAACTTTCTTGACTCTTAAAATAATAAATACAACATAAAGACTAACATGAACACAATAAACTCTTGGCTTGTAAACCTCTTTGCTGTCACTTTTTTGAAGGGAAAACTTCTGCTGTGCTATATAATATAGATGGCGCTAATACAGTTTTAAGTTTTCACTTCTGTCGGCAGTCCCCATGCATGACTGCTTATTTTTACCGACTTCAAAAAAGGAGGAGGTACTACGTTCGGATGATTGATTTTTTTTTTTTTTTTTTATGTATGTTCACCGATTACTCCGCCGTTTGTGAACCGATTTTAAAAATTATTTTTTAGTTCGAAAGGGTATACTCCCGAGATGGTCCCATATAAATTTTATTAAGTTTGCTTGCGTAGTTCTTGCGCTAGCTTCAATATTACGTATTTTTCCCACAGTCTATGTAGACGATATCATTATTAGACTCCTTCACTGTTATTTACATAGCAAGTAGTAACTTGTATGGGGTAGGTACCACCACTAAAAAGTGAAAAATAAAAACTTTTTCCAAAAAAAACAACCGACTTCAAAACATAACACTAAAAAAGTGAAAAATAACTTTAATTTCGGAAGTCGGTGGCAAAAAACGAAAATTAAAAAGCAAAGACACCGACTTCCGAAATTAAAGTTATTTTTCACTTTTTTAGTGTTATGTTTGAAGTCGGTTGTTATTTATACGTTCTCGAGCTATTCCTCAAAATTGCAAACTAAAACAACTGCCAATGTTGGAAGATAACGACGAATTACTGATTATCAGTAGGTACTCTTTATCAATGCAGTTCCATTTGATCGACTGTAAAATCGAATATAATTGAGAAAATGAGGTTATTTATTTTATTATTTATGTACACACAGTAAAATACAAAAAAGATACGACATAATTAAAATATGAGTACAAAGGTACTGCTTATTTCTTAAGAAATTATGACATCATGCCCATAGCAACAACTAGAATCTTCATCATAGGTGAATGGTATTTATAATATGTAGAAAATTTAATTTATATCTTGGAGGATTATTTATACTATCAAAATGAAATTCTGGTAAGCGTATCACTGAGAACGGCTGGACCAACTTGTCAATTTTTTGTTTCGCAAATGATCGCACCGAATTACATTTTAATGGAAATAAAAATTGGGAAAGTTTCCCTGCAAATGTTCAAATTTGGGAAAAAAAACTGAACGTCCTTTTTTTAAGCGATTTTTGTATGAATTGTTGAAATTTGGACAAGACAGAGTCTGTCGGGTCAACTAGTAGGGAATAGAAAACGCATACTTTGCTTGGTACCGTGGCGTGATATTCAGTTCAGCAATAAACAAATGAAAATCAAAGTGTAGCCATCTTTGGCCATCGTGTAAACTGCCTATAGAGGTCACAAAACAAGAGCCGATACACCACACTACTATTACACATACATATCTCTATACATAACAAACATAAATAATACAATTTAATGGCAATTACAAGACGTCTAGCAGCTAACAAATACGCTCAAATTCATTTTTTTACTCTAAAAACAATAACAACACCCAACACAGGAAATATACAAAAAATATTACATCTGTATACAAAAAATATTATTTAAATGTAGAAACATCGACAGTAAATGCATAGAAACTAGTAAATATGTACATTATGTTTGTAAAATAAGGCACGTGATGTGTTTTGATTCACGTTCATACCTTATACGACTATTAGGATTTAACATACATACGTACAATAGTATTTAAAATTAGCGTGTATAATGTGCTGATACTGTGCTATACTGAAGTCTTCAGAAATAAAATTCCATGTTAGATTTAGGAACAAATTGTAGTTAAAATATGGGTAAAATACGTCTTTTGACTGTATGAAAGTCATAAGTTTGTGCGTTCAGAGGGCCAACCACCTCTAATAGTAGTATTATTTCAATGAAACTTCAGTGCGCGAAAGAGATGGAGCAATACAGGACGTATTGCTCCATCTCTGTCCCACTATGAAGTAATATTAAAATAATACTGCTTTATGAGGTGGAGGTTGGCCCCGAAGTTATTTATTTACAAATAGAATTACATTGATTTAGCAACATTATAACTGCAGAAATAAATACATTTTCTAAGCAGCTCTTAAAGTACAGAAACTTAAGCGAAGCTAGTAAATAATGTCTTTAAATTTAATTCGTAGGATAATACTCGTTCAGTCTCCCTTTTAAACTCATGTACACATTCTAAACTCTTCTGATTAAGGGTGCGTATAAATTGGATAATAGGCTATGAACTCTCTTGAGTAAAAAAAGCGAATCGATACACTTACAGAAAAACGCTAATTACATAAGGAGAAACCTAAGCTTTCCTGTACTGTTAACTCGACGGGTATTTAAAATTAAATTTATATCACAAATGCCTCGTTCTCGAAATCGATTAAAAGAACTAATACGTTTTCTTGACTGCGATCTTTGTATTATTGCCAATTCGTACGCACCCTTATAGTGAAACCTGGTCAAAAATCCTGTGGCCACCAATTTGGCGAAGTAGTTGGCGCCAATATGACATTCGATCCAATATTGGGGCCAATACACGGAGCCAGCATAGTAAAAATAGCTAAAGTAGGTAAGATAACTCCTTATAAACAAGCATTCACATTCTTACAACTATTTACATACAAGAAAAACTAAGCTAGTATCGTTTCTATGGCAACGCTACAGGACGGCACAGAACAATACTGCAGTTACACAATACTGTACAATGACATCACAATACATAATAAATAGTTGTTACATTTCACGAACGCGAATCATTGCGATTTATATCTTATAACAATGACATAAGAGTCACATGACGCGCGCTCGTGATTTGCAAAGACTATAAGCATGGTGATATCACATCACATTCCACAAACTCATAACAAATCAACTTATTTTTAGTGTACTCTTAAAAAGCCGGGAGAGAAAAATTACGTACAAAAATACATGCATGCTTGGAAACCGTCGCGCACGTGCTCTTTGAATGCACGGGCGTCGCCCAGATTAGAACTGTAACCCTCGGGTCACCCAGATCTTACACGGAGGTTCTATACAAACCAGGAGACATAGTGAACTTCTGGAGGGAGGTGAGCTGGATGGAATAACCCCCAACGGCCGCCATGGCCCACGCACAATGGTCCACCTTAGGGACTAAGTGCGGAAACCAAACCCGTAACATAGATAGAACATAGAACATGCATGCTTACATACAAGAAGAACCCTTTAAAATCTTTTATATCTTATATTGAATACCCCAAAAGGCACTAAGTATCTATTATTTATGAAAAAGGCAGTAATTTGAATGCTATTTTAACGTTTATAAAAAAGAGGTATAAACTTACATTCTTTTTTAAATAGTTTTAATACAAAATTCGATAAAACTTCTCCGTTGTAATTGTTTTGTTCGATAATAACATAAAATTTTCAAGATTCGGGGCAAATTCTGTATAAAAGTTTTAATTAAAATGATCTATTGTTACATCTGTGAAATATAATAATTAAATCATCGTTTAGGTAGGAAAATATACTAAACCGACCACAATATTTGTAAAGGAATGGCCTTTTACGTAGTCTATAAAGTTCATTTTATTATGCTTAATACAGTCAGGAAAATTAATCGTTTATAAAATTTAACACATTCTTATCATTAGCCGGGTTAAAACCATTTCATACAACTGCCAAATAATGACAGTTAAGATTTGAATATACGGACAATTAAAGTTGATTTTCAATTTAATAACCAATTAATTTGCCTGACTTTACATGAGGCGTATCAATTACAATACCTATTTAATAATTTACTAATAGAAAGCTCCAAAAATAGCAATATTAGGTACGACAGAAATAGGCCACAGTATTCAGTTCAGAAAATATTAAGTTACGTTTGCAAAATCTACTCCATTATAGAAAAAATTTTCAATACATGGAACGTTAGCTTCTTTTTTCTTTACTAGTTCATATGTTACGCGGGCTTAAGATATTTTAATATTATTTATAAATATCGCCAAGAGAGCAATAAAGTTTTATTCGTATCAATAATATTATGTTTTGAACCTAACACAGTTTCTCAAATAACCTTAAGGGTGTTATCCTGAAGCTTTAAATTCAAATTTTCTTACGTTTTTTTGCAATTTGCATGTCAGTATCAGGTTATATGTTGATCTAAATATGATTCGCGGTCGTATCAAATATTTATTTACAGAATAATAATCATAAAAATCATCAATACAACTCTCTGCGTTTATATATTCCTATTGAATTACTATTACACCACATTTGAGGATTTATCTAACTTAAGGAGTTGTATTCCTGTATATAATGATTATGATTCTGTAAAGCCATATTTGATACGGTCGGGAATCGTATTTTAATCAACATATAAGCTGACACTAGACTTGTAAATTGCAAAAAACTTAAGAATATTTGAATTTCGCGGGCTACCTTGCCGCATCCCCCTTAACAAGTCCTATAGTATACCTAAATCCAATTAGGCTGTATTAAAAAGCCATACAACGGACATACATTCGATGGGTCATACAGAAAATTCAGGCCCATTTTGAACTAGAATATTCTCTCTAAACAAACAATTGCGAAAACGGTGTTCTACTTTGCTGAATAAATGGTTTGCAAAAGACGCCAATTCCTTATACCTTCAAATCCATCGATATATACTTGGCTTATCATAAAAGCCACTTCATATAAACACAAGAAGCCTGTGATCCACATCAGGTACCTCACAGTAGGTTCAGACTTAGAACGGTGACGTCACTAAAGCTAGTTGCTAGGCTGGAACCTCGCTGTCCAGAAGATGTTGGCGAGAATGCCAGCGAGCATCAGAGAACAGTACAGTAGGACTGCCGCCCACCAGAGACGCTTCTCCCATTTCCTTTTTTCTAGGTTACGGAGTACTCCGATGCCTACTAGGAGACCTGGAAAACAAAAGTGGATAATCTAGTTAGTCAAAGCCATAAATTCCTTCATTCACTGACAGATAAGGCAGAGTATAAACCGCTCGGTCTAAAACCTTTTTGGCGCACACTACAAAAATAACATAAACATAATCAGCCTATAATGTTCCCACAGCTGGGACACAGGCCTCCTCTCTGTGAGAGGGAAACACACCCACACACTATTATTGTTAAAATATTATTTTGTTATTTGTATTTTGTGTTTCACGAGCTTTGTCCAAATAAACGTTATCTTTCTTTCTTTCTTTTAAAAGCATGATTAAAAACAAAGGAAAGATTTTTTGAAAATGCAACCCATGAGGTCCTTGCTGGGCTGGCTTCGGTTCAATTCCCAGGTCGGGCAGTGTTTATGGGTTTTCCATCTAGAATTTCTTAGTAGCAGCCTGGAGTCTGGATTTGTGCCTGATTGATGGCAATAGGGTCGTACCCTATTTCATGTGACTTAAACATAACTGGCGAAATGTGGGTGAATTTTTGAGGATTGCTGTTGTGATGTTATGTGTCATGTGACATACCGGCAACAGCGCCAGCCAGATGTGCAACGTATCCGATGTTCTGGTCCAGATGGCGCCAGTAGCGGTCATACACCGCCGTGCCGATGTCCACAGCCGCCAGTAGGACGAATACCAGCAGCTGGATGATCGCGAACTCCATCTCCGACCAGTTCTGGAATGTATAGGTGGAAATTATTAGGGGGAAAGCTTTTGAGATTGACAAATTAACCGTATAGTTCGGAAGCGCCCCCAATTGGACCCGAACACAAAAACCTCCGCCGGCTCGGTAGCGGATCCAATTGGACCCCAGAATTACCACATACGACACCCTCTCTCGATTATGGAAATATTTAATATGCTACCCATCAAATCTTATGAATGTGCGTTAATTATGAGAGTTGGATAAAAACTCATTATGTTTACGCCATTAAATCTTTCATATTCAGCGCGCAAGTTAATTAATTCACCTATATAAAATTCAAGACTGTAAATACCATAATCGCCATTTTGATGACAGTGGTGGTCGAGGCTAAAAAACATAAAAATTTGTGATTTTGAACATCCAAACCCCACCACAGGGGCAGTGAATAATACATCATTTAATTATTTGACGAATTCATCCATTGTTCAAGTTAAATAAATAGTGGTAATGAAGTTTTGTATTATCCAAAGACGAAGTTTCGCGCCAATCGTGCGTGTTTTCATTTTTACTTTTCACGAATATCACTCATACACATGTAGATACGATTTAAAATGTGACAAATATTATTCAAAATATTATATACAACTAGAAAATGTCCAAATCTTAACATAATATACGAACACGGGTCCAATAACACGTATTATTCATTACCACTACTGAATTTGTTTTCAAAATCGCCGTCCATTATACTTTTTTTTATTGTAATGATGTCCGAAAACGATTATGCCAAACGATTATTTTTTAAATTTCGTTCTTCTCGATTAATTAATATGTCAAATACATCGATCACTAATAAAGAACTAGATACACAATCAGCGTCAAAAAATGTCCTCACCGAATGACCGCCCACTTGAACATTTGGGTGGTCTTTTCATCTAGTAGCATTCGAACGCTCCGACGGTAAACATGCCTCAGTGCTCGTTTAAAAACTGCAAAAATCACACGTCTAGGACGCTAAAAAAGGATGGTATTTCATATTTTTGGTAAGTATTAATATTATCTTTATATAATTGTTAACACTGTATTGTAAATACTGATATTTTGTCAAAAAATCATCGTAAAAACTTTATTTTAAATTAAGTCGTAACAAATAGCAGGCGATATAATGCAGCTAAATTGTAAAGACTCTTACTAAACGTATTAATCATACTAGCGCATGCCCACTTAAATTGTTTGGGTTATCCACGTTGACTCTGTTCAATTTGTTGGAGACGCTATATATAATAATTCTTTTTTTTTTATGCTAGATTTGATTTTCGATTTTATTTACCCGACTGCGCGACGCAAGGAAGGGTAGTGTGTTTATCAGCCTATGTATGAATAATTGACCTAAAATAACTGCCACCAACTGCATCAGACTACTTGAAAAGTGACTTGTTTGGAACTTGTTAGTTGTTTTTTATGAGTCGGGTTTTTTAATATTGTATTTTTTTTTGTGGTTTTTTAGTAGGTTACTGTATTTTTTTTATTTTTTAAGTAATTTAGATTCATTAATAAGTAAATGTGGTGACATTTATTTATTTCACCACCATTTATTTATTTTTCCACTTCACGAAATGATATTTTCTGAATGTGAAGATCTGATTTGTTACAAAAAATACCAAAATCGCTAATTGTATGCCTTTAATATTTAAGACGTTCCCTCAATTCCTCATAGATTCCATGATCAGAACAAGGATTAGATGTAAAAAAGACCAACTTGGGAACAAACCTAATGTAATACCGTTTGAATCATCTCAATCGGTCGATCCGTTTTCGAGTTATCGGTGGTGTGCAAACATAAAAAAAAAACCTATATATTTATAAATACGCGACGCATTGAGTAACCTCCTCCTTTTTTTGAAGTATGTTAAAAATACCATACATAATAATTTACAGTACAAACAAAAAATATTGTTCTGGTTCGTCTCCATTCGTTCCTTGTCCTAGCGGCGAGCCTCGGTTGTAAAATTTATTACTTTTTTTTGGCACTTAGTAATTGTTACTTTAAAGCATGCGTATAAGGTGGAAGTTGTTTTGATGTATCTTGAGCAGTGAGTACCGGTCGTAAAATTTTATTGCTTTTTGTAATAGGTTTGTGAATACGACTTTAAACGTTGTAGGTAAGGTTGAAATTACATTAATGTATATTTATTTTAACTAAACACAATTGGCGACATTTTTAAGAGAACTTTTGTATAAGATTGTGTATCTAGTTCTTTATTAGTGATCGATGGTCAAATATAAGAAATCGATACTTGGAAATTGAAATAAAATTGTTTTATACAATAAATACATTAAGCACTGGATACATTAATAATTTATACTTTTCTAATGTTATTTTAATCGTTTTTCGGACATTATATTGAAACCAATACATTCTATTAACTCAATAGAGAGGACCTTATGGCCGGGCTAGGTACCTCATCTTTTGAATTTCGCGCCGAAATGATTCTATAATTGAATTTAAAAATGGAATGCGCTCGCTGTTCTAAATTATTTTAATATATTGGACAAAAAATTTTTAGTGTGGATTTTATTTTTTAAACTTTTCTGATAGTTTGCTACAGAATGCCCAGTATACTTTTTAGGTAGGCGTAACAAAATTTTGTTTGATAATGGTGACAAATTAATTTTACATAACGTCAATATGTTTTGTTAGTTGTATGAGCTTGCTAGTTTTTGTTTTTATTAGGTTACTTGAGTAGGTACTAGAAATTGTTTTTTTTTGTGGTAGTTTCCCAACGAAATTTAAGAAACTGACCAAGTCTTTGTCGGACCACGCACAAAAGGGTTCCGTAGTTGGGATGAACATATACGCATGCACATTGCACAGCATTAATTCTTCGACTGCAAAAATAAGTTTGTATTTCTAGAAAAAACTACGAAAAACAAAGTTAATTCTGCAGTTGTAACCGAAAATAACCCGTAACTCATTGTTGAAATACGGGTTATTTTCGGTTACAATGGGTTATTCACTTCAAAAAGCAGTCACTTAGAAGCATCTTATCATTTTAATTATAAGATCCAACAATGCTACATGCTTGCTTATGAGTCATACATCTTTACATACATCTTTTTTTCATCCCTCGATTGCATGTATGGGGAATGACACCCCTAATTATGTTTATGGTAATTTTATTATACGATTTTTGGCGGTGTAAAGAATACACCTTCTTCCAAATTTTCAACGGTAGGTATAGTATAAATAGGTGTCCGAGTAAAATGCCTGTATGACATCCGAACCAATGGACGAACGGACGTGACGAAATAATTAAGAGGTCCTTTTTTTACGGATTTTGGCTATCAAGTTTACAATCGACAGCGACTGATGTCTATGATAATTTATTTACAATATAATTATAATTTCATCTTATTGGGTATCGACACTATCACCCGAAAACCACACGACACACATGACAAAAACTTGTCGCAGCCGCCATCTTGGATTTAAATTTTGACCTCACTATTGACTTTAGCATTATCGCAAACTATGAAAACGAAAGATAAGAGGAAAAATTTAAAAAAAATTGAACCCACCATCTTGGATTTTCATTTTGACTAAATTCCCACTTTCCCTCTCTTTCTCTCTTGCTATCAAATAAGAAGAAGACCGTCGCAGGTATGAACGCTTTTTCGAAAACTTTTTTTTTCAATTTTCTGGTTTGGCCCCCCAAAAGTGACTATTTGCTAAATCCATTTATTTACGTTACATTTCCATGTTTGGGTCACCAAAATGTATATGTGTACCAAATTTCAACCTAATCGGTCCAGTAGATTCGAAGCAAATTGCAGCAATGCAGAACAGACACAAGACTCGTGTGACACAAGTGATCTTATATGGGTTCAGTTTTTCATTTTTCATTCGGTCGTACGGAACCCTAAAACGTTACATCACTATCCACAGTGTATGTATATGTACTTATTACTAAAATTAATTTTCAAAATAAAATAATTAATGAAAAATATACCAAAGAGTTTTTATTCAGTTTCTACAATTTTTAATCAAGTTTGATTATATCGAATATCGATTAGGCTGAGTGCAACATTTGAATCGAAATCGAAAAATTGGGTGACGGTAAGCACTAAGAAGTGTTACGTCGCACCACAATTTTTGTTAATTTTTGTTCATATTTGATCGTGTTTTTTATCTAGTTTAAGTATGAATAATGGTAAAAGTAAGAATGCAGAAAGAATGATAATATCTTTATTTGGTCCTTTTGCATATTTTCAGCAAGAGAGAAGATTGTTTATGTACATATTTTCAGGGAATCTGAGTTGCCTACCTTTTGAATAGGTGTATTTATACCTATTTTAAACAACTTACGCAGTCGACTGACGCGGTTTGACCGACCTCGACATATAATTTATGATATTTGCCACAAACTTATTGTATAAAATAGATGCGGTAACATACTTTTTTTAATAAATTCAAATGCTGAAAGTTCATGTAAATTCCTGATTTTTATGACGGAATTCGCAACATCCTGTCGAGTTAGCTGATGTGTCACGTGTCAAAGTCTTGTCGAGCAGAGAGGTTAAGCAGATGGAAGAGCTTACTCGCTTTTAAGAGTGAATAATGTCATATCATTTGGCGACTCGTCTGTTCTATGTCATTAGGGATCAAGATTGTTCAGGTAATCCTAACATTTGATTTCATCGTTTTTATCACGTTTTTTGCACAAGAGTTTTAGAAGGACAGTCTTCTTACCGTCTTCACTACCGCGGATAACATCTTTATGCAAACACTTATTAAATAAATGTACACAGTTAAAGTTCAAGGCACCTACTAACTACAGTTTTAATCAGGAAACATTTTGAAAGTAAACGCATCACCATATTTTTACAAAAATAAACAGAGAACACAATCCTAAACGTGACTAAAGATATTTTAACGTGTACAATATGAAATCATCCTGGATATAATCTCGCCGCAAACACACTAAGGGCTGATTTCATCGTCAGATATCTTTTATCCGAGGAATAAAATCGTCGTCTGACAGTTTTTGTATGGAAAAACTGTCAAAAATTCAAATTTTATTCGCAGGATAAGACTTATACTCGATATAAAAGTTTGGTGAAATTCGCCCTTAAAGATGTTTAACAGGAGCAGGAAAAACAAAACAATAACTGCATCAAAACTCACCATGATGATAGTAGCCACATGAGCAGCGATCAACGCATACACGCCCCCCGAAGCACCCGCTAGATACACCTTGGGGTCTGTAAGACTGGTTGCTAAGGAACCTGCCGCCACCCCGGCTAGGTAGACCAGGGTGACCCGCCACCATCGATGCACCATCTCTAAGGGTACTCCGAGGAAGAGTTGCACGAGGAGGTTGACCAGTAGGTGGACCACACTGAAATAGAAATGGGTATTGTTGACATAACTTTGATATATTTTTTTACATATCTCTAGCTTTAGAAAGACTTACAAGACTTACGTTATGAGTGGCACTAATGGCAGAGACAACGCTAAAAAACCGAACTTTTTCTATTGTTTTGACCGAAACCGCTGTACAGCACCATAGGTATGTGCGCGGCGAGATGGGGGGCAGTGCAGGCCGCTCATTCGTCAACGCTCACGGTGTCCCGCCCCCCGCCACGCCGCGCATTCTTAAGGCGCGATACAGCGGTTCCGGTCAAACTATAACACTAGAAGTGGCCTATCGTATTGTTCCAAAAATGTAATGTGGCATCTTTTGTCATACAGAGTGAAACAGCATGTTGGTAAAAGGTCGAGTTCATTAATTATATGACCAAGACAATATACTCATAAGTAAATAACGCAGTTCCCTTTTACCAGAATTGTGGTCAAATAAATAACCCTCGATGTTTATTCACAATGCATTTTGCATACAATATAGCTTCACACAATGTCAAGGTTTGTGCAAATATATGTACATACTTGCAAAATTATAACAGATGCATAGACAAAGCGCGCAATGAAGCATTTCCGAGTCTGGGAATTTGATTAATTTACTCCACATTACAAGTCTGTTCCTAATAAGTTTATTAAGCATTCTCTTCTTTCCTCGTGGTTTTGTGAGTTGTGATATTCATTATCTGCCTAACCCTTCGTTAGGGTCGTCTCCCAGTCTTACCAGATGCAGCTTAAGACCAGTATTTTACATGGAGGTACGGCACATCTGACCTTCACAACCTAGTTACTGGGTAAACACGATTATACCCTTTGGTAAGAATGTTTTACGGGCTTCTGACTACCCGTAAAGACAGTCCTAAAAAAAAACTTTTTCTCTCATTTCGTCACAATGAACATAATTCATCTGGCATAAGTACATTTCTAGGTGCACGTACATCATCATTAAGACCAAGTCGTGTTCCTAATTCGTAGCGGATATCTTAGATCCGGTTGCACATAATTGACAGGGAGAAGCTGCGATACATAGTGCCAATTATCTTAACAGTATAACCTAGTTACGTTATCTATACGGCTACATGATGTTCTTCATCATCCATTTTTATCGAAGGAACATCGCACGTGGTTTCTCTACGAATGATTATCATCTTCTTGCCCTTATCACGGGTAATTCCGAATATCCACCCCAATCCAAAATCCACCTTATGATGAATTCGCGGGAACGCATATCTGAGAATTCACTCTAGGTCTATTAATTCCGTTTATCTAACTAGGCCTAGGGTGAATTCTCGTGACATACGCATATCCACCTTAGGGTGGATAAACGGTATAATCCCTTATCCCACCTTATTTGAGGTCCGTGCGGTACTTTTTTCCTTTCATTCATATTTCTTTGCCATCATCTCATAATTCACTTCCTTTTAGCCATTGTTATCTTTCACACAATCCATGCATATTTTCTTCGATCACTTTGTTAGTATTAGTTAATATCTCTATAATCTTTAATAAATAAGAGTAGAACTAGATACGTGAATGTAACCCTCATTACTCCTCTGACGGAAGGTGAGTAAAAGGGATTTTCCAAGGGTTATACCACGAAGTCTGTGTTTCTTTCTACTTATGCAGCATGGACGGCCATGAAAACTAATATTAATTGGTTTAAATATAATTTTTTCAACTCACCCAACATGCACCAGCATGTAAGTAATAAACCTCCACGCCTCCTGCCTCTTGTGTGGGTTGTAGATGAACAGCTTGGCGATAGTTCCATTGGCCTGGGTGTGGCCTTCAGCAGCGTCATAGCAGAACAGTACGATCTCTACCAAAGAGATGAGGATCATGCAGACAGCGGGTGGCCAGCAGCTGTACTCTTCTTCGTACGTCCCGTCTATCGAGCACCGGAAGTATGATTTGCTATGGGCGGCTGGATAACGCAACAAACATGGGGCGGGTCGGGGGATATGGTACAGTAGGAAAGGATTTTTTGTTTTTGGGAAAAAAATCGGGGTTTTTTTGCATATCAAGCATTGACGAGAGTATCCGGAAAAAAATTGATAATATCATTATCATGACGGAAAAAATCATTATTATCCCCGATATCGAGTAGTGATTCATTCATATAACATTAATGAATCAACGAATGCACAAAACCAATTTATTTTTAAGTTATAAATAGTTTTTAACAATGATGTGGCGACAATAGAGATAAACCAGAAATTGAGCACGCAACAGCCGAGTGACAGCCATTACACATATTGGGACGGCAACGGGATGTATTAAGCCAACGTATTACGTTAAAGAGCAAATTGTTATTAATTAATCGGTCGGTTTTGGCATTTTTTTTTTCGTTTTCGCAAAAAAAGACGTTAATTTATGGAGTAGTTTGCAATATCGATTTTGTTATAATTTATTGAGAGTTGGATAGTTTTTGGGACAGGAAAGACCAACAATAACATAAAGGAAAGGGAAAACATAGAAAAAGTATTGTGTTAGTAAATTGCATTCAAACTTATTACTAAAGTTATTTACTGAGCATAAAAGCAGAAACAAGAAACCTATGACACAAATTTAAAATAAAAAAAGAATCACTTGCGATTATTAAAAAAAAATGTTAGGTAAAATCCATTCAAACAAACGTCACATCATATTATGACGTTTTTCTCTGTGTCATAGAAATCATAGTACCGTTCCAGTACAAAGCAATTAATCGATGACAATTAATTGAGAGCATTTGCGCAATAAGCCAATAAAAATAATCCCTTAACCTTGGTAAACACAAACATGCAATGGTGATGGTGCATTCTATAAAGCATAGAATACATGATCCGGGCGCCGATTAAGACCAAGGGCACCAGAATGAATAGAATCCTTGTCTATATGGGCGCTAATGCGAAAAATATACAAGCCACTGAACTGATTATGAAGGCGATAATTGATAGATTATACTGACATACAGATTTAGAACATGTGTTTATGTTTCTGTACGTTAGTAACAAGAGGAAAATCAACAGTTTTGAATGAGGAAATTGTTTAAGAAAAAACGTTTTTCAAACTAAGCAGATTTTCCTACATAAATATGATAACTGTGCAGCTCATAGTATATGGGTATAAAGAATAATTACTTTTGTTAATATATTAGTTGATGTTGGTAACATACCAAAGTACTCAACAATCTGTTTTATGTACTTCAACGTCCTATCCCACGAATATTTACACACACTGAGCCCACCGCTCTTTTGTTCACTCAAAACTTTATAACTACACCTATTCGTCTTTTTACACATTCTATGCCACATTATTGAGTACCCCACTAACACCAAAGCTTGCTCCGACTGATAGTCCAATCGTCTACATAATTAAAACTGCATTTAAAAAATAATTAAACAACTTTTTTTTTTGTTTACTTCTAACAAGGTCTTAATACACGGAAACACACATTGTACACTTCACCTTGGTATCCCCGGCTTCCCCTTCATTTTGTTTACTTATTTTTGGTTTGTCTGAAAAGTTTTCTCGACCTCTCGTTACATTTTAAGAGAAATCGTGAGGTCGCACTTCGCAATACAGGCGTGCACCTGAATGCGATGTGTATGACATACTATGGAAACCTTCGGAGTGCGGTCCACGCTATGCACGGGTGAACTGTGACGTAACATTCGAACGGACCACTAACTTTGGTAGTAACAATTGGTCACTGGCTGGAATTGTATGATTTGAGACATTTCCATAATGACATGACATGACAGACTTCTCTGAATGGGCCCAATTTAGGATCACAAATTGAGCAGCATTTGTGTTGAATGAGTTCCGAGTGATGCTTTTTGTTCTTCTTGAGGACCCATGGAATAACATAGGCACTCAGACCAACAAATGTATACGCATAATTAAAATAAGTACCTATGTAATTAAAATAAATGTTAATATAATTACCTACGATGGGAACCCAAAAACAATTGGCTAACTACATAAGCAAAAACAAAAAAAAGATGCATGATTATTTTTTAAACTGTGATCTTTGACCATCAGAAAAATTACATAAAACTCCCTATCATTTGAATACCCTTCAACGTAACAAGCTAAGTGGATATTTTTATACCCTACGAGATATGATAATCTCTTCAATTGTATGTGTCATAAAATTGTCCTGTTAACAACGAAATGAATGGTCCTGTGACTATGGCAATGTCATCTTTGTAGCAGAAGTACATCAGTTTAATGACCCGATTTTAGTGACTGTTTATTGGTTGCGGTTTTCCTAATATTAATTATTATAATAAGTGTAATTAAATAGGTATTCTCTTAAAACCAGTCATAACTTCTTATCATGTAGGAGAATTATTGTGTTTATAAGAATTTTCTTTTAAAACATTGTCGTTTGAAATAAATAAAGCAGTTAATATGTATAATATAAGTAATACAATATGATGTACCTACTTCATTGTTTTCTCTCAACTTTGTGGTTAGCGATTTTGCGAAAAAGCTGGCAACTATTACAAGTATTGTACGCTTCTATAAATAACGAATTTTATGTATTTTTCTATTATGACATGAATAAAAAAATCTGTATTAGAGGCTTTTGATTCATCACAATCGTCACGTTTGTCTCAAATTTGGGTCACAGTGAAACCAGTAAACATATCGACAGTTTGTGAATTAATTATATTTATACATTTAAGGGTTTATTTATAAACGATGCTTTTTAAAGTTAAGAAATGATTTGCGTCTGTATAACTATACATTTTTTTACTTATAAGTAAAGGAATGAAAGTAAACGAATTAAAAGGAGTATGTAAGGAGCGTAACAAGTGGTATTCAATAGTTTCTGTCTACCCCCTTGGGAAGAAGGCGTGAGTTTATTTATTTAAAAATAAAGGGAACATTGTAATTACTAATGCTCGACATAAATTTAGTTGTTGGGTTATAAATTAACTATCTTATGGCTAAGTACCCGGCTATAATACAATAGCAAAGATAAGCCAAAGTAGGTACTTGACATGAATTATTTAAACTGATAGTACAATATATATTATAATTATATACTATGTATTATAGTAACAGTATAACAGTTTAGTTGGCTATAATTACCGATGCTACTCTAGCTATAAAACAAAAGTAAATTAAAAAAATAACAAAACTAATATTTTAAGAAGATAATTAAGCTATTTAGATTGTGACTTCTGTCACAATTGTGCCAAATAAAAAAAATAAAAATCTTATAGGTAAATGTATGTATTGCAGTTTGGCAACACTTTGCTAGACGAATTTGGCAGGCGAAGCCTACGTTGTACCTACATAAATATATATATATATATATATATATATATTTATTTTTATAATGTTAAGAATTTAAATTAAATGTCATAAAAAAAATATTCATACAAATCACTGAAGCCACTTGATTTTTATCTTTGTCCGTCATAATAGGTGAGTAAGAAAGTAGGTAATCAGAAAAACCTTTACTTGGCAATAAAACGCAGGGTTAGTCATCAAACTATGATAATTTATTAAAACTACCTCGTGGTAGAAGTACCCTTTAAAAATAAATCAAAATACAAAAGCTTTGGGAAATCCCCAAGCAAATAATACTTTTGGTTCATCATTCATTAGTCACATGTTATTCGTTAATGATAAACCGCTCCATAGAGGTTAAGAGTAAGCCTAATTATTAACGTCACGCCTTAATTCCCCGAAGGGTTAGGCAAAGGTGTAAGCGCACCCACATTTCGCCAGTTATGTGTAATAGAGCCTATTGCCATCAACCGGGCACAAATCCAGACTTTGGGCTGCTACTGAGAAATTCCAGATAGAAAAACCCAATAACACTTTGCCCGACCTGCGAATCGAACCCAGGAACACATGCTCAGCAGTAGCTTGCGACCACTAGACCACCGAGTCTTATGACATTGTTGCTACCAAATGACTATTTTAAATTACATTTGAAATGACATGTGCTGCAAAAAAATTACCTCTCCGTTCCAAATAAAACTTTTTATTTGTTTTATAATCGTCAGCTGCAATGAATTTGAGTTGGAAACGTAAATAACGTTGATTTAAATCCTGTCGTGGAATTCAGTTGACAGTAATAGACTGAACAATGTAATGTCCCACTTTTTTTCCTCTTCCTGTATTTGTTTAAGAGAAAGGTTTTGCTAATTTTTGAAGTGAAAACTTCTGTGGGCGCGCTAAGCGTATATCTTTAGCTTTAAGTAAACGTTTTGTGCATTTCAGTTTAAAGGGGTTTAAATTTATCTTTTCTCACAAATTCTGACATACTTATATATAATAGTTTTCAGAATACAGCAGCGGTGAGTACGGTGACTCAGTAACTGATTAATTTCACATCAATCATCATAAATTCTGCTATGAAGTGCGATATATTATGATTGATTGATAAAACAATTAATTAATATTAAATTATATAAGTGTTTCTGTTAGATAATTATCAGGAAAGTTACGTATTCTGTGCGAAGAAATAGATTGGATTTCTGAGCTAACTACAACAATAAAAATACCCAAGATACTTGGTCCGTGACTACAGGCGAATACAAATAGAGTAACTACTCGATATTAATATGACACATCGATTTTTAAAAAGAGCCTTTCACACAAGTACAGTATTTTTATCTCAGGAAGCGACGCGCGCTTTCATTGTGGTAACCTAGTGTACAAACACGCTGTGAATGTGTGCGTGAAGACGAGTAGCGTCAGCACGTAACACACACATACACACTTCCGACTCGGCCCCGTGTCTCGGACGGTACCGGGAGCTCTTGCGCTTACACACACCTTCACAAAGTTTGTACACTCGGTAACCACAAATAAAGCGCGCGTCGCTTCCTGAGATAAAAGTACTATAAGAGTGACTGAGACAGCGCTCTACAAAGCCGAACTTATTAAAAAACTCCATGTGCCTTATTAAAGGCCATGTAATTTGTTATTTTACAACCAAAACTCATTTACCTACGCCTTCGTGGTGTGGTTTCGGTTTGCGCAGCTCTTGTTTCGAGTCGAAGATCCGTATGAATCGCTATGCTACCGCTAGGGACAGGTGAATGATATCTTGGGTCACCTGTTACGTGGAATATTTGATCACGTTTAGGGAGCCGCCGATGTGTCTCCTTTCCTATGGGAGATACATAACATAATCAACCTATAATGTTCCTACTGCTGAGAGGGGCAAGCCGTGATCCACCGCGGGGCTCAATGCGGGTTGGTGGATGTCACATGTCTTAAAATTTTTGGATGAAGGACATGATGGTTGGTTTTAATATGATGTTTTTCTACACCGTTTTAAGAAGAGACACAATCACGAGACCCGAACGCGATCTCGAGACGTATACACACGGGAGATACAATCGATTTTATTTTTGGCGCCAGACTTATCGATCTAATTCAATTGACGGCACTTATAGGCGCCAATGTAGAACGTAGTGTCAATTGATATGACTTGCGAGTGCAATCAATTTAGTGTGATAAACTATGAACTGTCACAATCAGGTTTCCGGAACGTCCTGAATATTTATTGTTTTCTTTTTTCAAGACAATATTCAAAAGAAAATGGATAAGTAGGTATTCTTATTTAAGGAATTTATTAAAAGATTTTAAATAATAAATATAACTTTTAATAAAAAATTACATTATAATGAGTTCATTGTGTCGGTTTGACCCCAACTCACCCACACACGGCATGAGCTTGTACACACGGCTACACATCAAGCTATACATTTCCAGTTTATGCTGATCTTGCATTGTATAGGATTTCCGTACAATGCGAGGTTAGCTTATATGGCGCTTTCTATCTCTACGAAGAATAGACATAGCTTTTTCTATACAAAGTGACAGTTCGTTTCTTCATTTTTGACATCGCACCGTAGAAATCCTTCTACAATCTGTCATTTTGTCTTTCGTTTCTAACGATATTTGTCTACGTCTTTATGTAGGTGGTCTATTTCGGAAGAAAGTTTTCTATCCTTACTGTCAAAATCACACTGACAACCGATAAATCCTATGAGAAAACAAAGAATTCTGAGTCGAATTATGTAAAAGAGTGAATTTCGTAAAAAGTGCAGTTGACTCTTTCTACTTTGCTGCCGTCGTCTCGGTCTACAGGAAACGTCATTTTTGTCTACTCTTCCGTCGACAAAACGATGCTCATGCTACGCCTGCTGGAATATTGCATGAATTCTACCATTCTACATACGATATTATGTTACCTACATAAGTCCCACGCATCTTTCAAGAACTTCAGTGTTACTAAAACATTTTTATTTTCATAAATAAACATTACGTATCGGAATTATTTCTAGGCAGGGTGTGGTGACTAACCAACGAACAAGGTCGAGATAACACTGGGATAAGATACGGATTCGAGTGCACTTATCAGGAGATTAATATCTCGTTCATCAGAAATTTCGATACTTTGACGGATAAAATTATGATTTTGGTAGAAGTTGCAATTTTGTATTTTGACGTCTAAGGCCCTAATTCTGACCGGCGTTACGGGGCGTAATGTACCATTCGCAGCGAGCATGTTACGTTACACCGTGTTCTAAACTGCGTGTAACATGCTCTCGTTGCTCGCGTGTTCGTGCTCGTTTCCACGTACTGACTGCACGAATGCTCGCTTTGTAACATGTTACATTACACCCCGTAACACCGGTCAGCAGTGCACGGCTCTCCTCCCTCACTGATAAGGAAATGGCGCGAGGTTTTTTTCATCATTAATGATACTTTTGACAAAGACTTACGTCACTTAACTGTAACCTACCAATTTTTTTTACCTATACCAATGATCGGCATTTGCGAACTATCTCAGTCTTATTGATAACAACCAACTTCAGTGTATCTAAACCCCAGTTTAGGTTATCTGATTATGATTGACTTTGTAATACTAGGAAATCAACATACATATACAACTTAGTACACGCAAATCATATAAAGGATGTTCGAAAAATACCGAGTAAATTCACCAAGCGCAAACAACGCGCGGCGAAATTATTTTTTTTTACAGTAATTTGAATGACACTGATTGATGTCTTTTTCACAACAGACCCTGAAAAAGCGTAACCGATCGATATTCTACGTCTGCTACCAACAAGGTTCTTTATGGAATCAGTTTTATTGCCGGAAAATACTTCTTGGAACTGAAACCACCTGTATATTATTTTGGGGGCATACTATCAAAGTGATATGTAAAGATATGCAGAGTAAATATCGATATTTATCGACAATACGAGAATCAAATGAGTCAAGGGCAGATACACGACTATAGCGCGTAACTTAGTTTTTCAAGCGTTCAGAATATCTAATATGTACTTACTGGATTTTACCCTGTTAGATGACTGATGACTTGACATCATGCCAAAATAGGCTTATCTTTTAGATTTTTTTTAAAGGTATTAAAAAAAAAACAAATTAGAATAGTTTAGCTATTAACATATCCATACGTTTCCATGCCGAATCGAACATCAATCGATGTTATCGAAGGATTTTCGGGTTTTCGGGTATTTTCGGGTAGTATAAATTTTCGGGTTTTGAATTTGTCAGTTTAAAACAAAAGCCGATCGATATTATTCCGACGGAGGTTCTTTGCAGTCGGGGACTAGGCTGGCTGGTAAAATCAGGTATCATTATAATAATCATTTTCGATGTGAATAGCAATCTAGGTTTGTTTTTTAATTGAAACGCATGGGTATCGTAACATGATTAGAATATTTCCCTAAGCATGATTAGAATATTTTTTATATGTAAGTAGGTACTCACTTGCCTACATTATTTTTAACAATACAGGAAAATTGAAAAATAAAAATGTAATTTCATATCATTTAGGTACATTAATGTCAAGGTTGCTTATAATAATTGTTTATATGACATTGCAGGGTGGTCACGTACTGTAAGATAGCGCCAATAAATAATAATGAGGCATGTATTTAGTATTGTTTTTATTTAAATAACTAGGAACCATTATCCTTGCGCTTGCGTCGGGTGCACAAGACCACAAAAATTATAAGAAAAAAAAAACTAGCTTAGAAACACTGTTATTTTTAATTGGTCCAGTTTGTAAATACCATTGGTCAAATGTCACCAATTCAATGTAATCAGTCCAGTCAATGACTATTCAATGGATTTATCCTTTAAATTATAATTCGGCATATCAACAACAAAAAGAAATCAACGAATTCGCGATAGGACTTCAGCTGATGTAGGTAAGGTTGATAAGGACCACAAAAAATAACCAGTAGGTAGATAAGGTGTATTTTGTATTGGATTATTTAGGTACTTTATCTTTCAATGTCTTTTAATGGAAAACCTACAGTTAAAAAAAAAGGTATTTTGGTTTTAACGAATTCGCGATAAGACTTTAACTAATGTAATTTTAAAAGTAGAATAAATTTATATTTTAAATGGAGATACATTTATTATTTAATCGGTTTAAATTTTGTTATAATTTTTATACTATTTATAATCTAGTTATTGTATGTATAGACTTTTGTAGGCTCATTTATCTTAGTATGGGCGCAGATAAGATTAACTAAACTATCAGTGCACCAATGTGCATGATAGTGGCATAGATGGCAATGCCATATATCTACGAAGGGGAGTAGAAGTAATCAGACATCTATTGAATAGGTATGATGTTCTATTGTATGGAAGGATTCCTCTGCCTTTTGAGGTATGATTTGAAACAAATGATCGACAACATTGACATTAGACAACAATGAATTTGGAATGAATTTAGAAGCCAATTTTGAATTTAAACAGCAGACCCCCATTGCTGTTTAAAATACGTTTTAAATATACATACTGTATAAGCTTTTTTGATTGAGATATCATACTTATTCTTTAATATAATAGTTTAGTGGATATTTATTGGAAAACTGTAACATTTAAATTTCTAATGCCAAAAAAAAACGGAATTTTACTTTTCATGTGAATGAATTTTAGTATCAGCATGTATATTTAAACTCCAAGCCGAATGACACAACACAGAAACCAATGAAAAAAAATCATTTAAAAAAAGTACCGCCGCGATCAGTTGACGTTACAGGCCGGAAACCTGTCCACGGTCCTAGCGAACAAAGTTAGTTGTTATTTTAAAATAATACACTTGCAGACTACTAAATCGAGCCTCCGTGCATTTCCATGTTAGGTATAAAGAAAGATAACATCAGAAGTAAGTTACAGAAAAAGTTTTGATGCAGTTTTGAAGCCAACATACTGGCCATCATTTAGATTTTCATCCTCATCAATGTTCCAAAAAAAAGCAGTGTGGCTCGATTTAAGAGTCCGAGACTTGATATGTTAGATACCTAGAATTGATTAAATATCACATTTTACAGCGAAAATTCACTTAAATATTTACATAAATACAAATATTAGAAGGCAAAGACATTTTTGTTGCCATTAACAAACTTCAAGCATGGATTCGTAATTCTGCATTTTTGTGTATGCTCTTTTGGCTTTGTCTTATAAATGTCAGCCAAGCCAAGCCAGCATTCCTTGTTATGGCTAAAGGCAAATGTGAATGAGGTTGTCATGGTAACATGGAGCCAGTCTTTGGTGAAATGAAGCTCCTTCAGTGTTTTAAAAAGCGAGCCCAATGCTCACATGGCCAACTAGATCTTGATATTCCCACACTTCAGTTTCCCATAATATGCCTGATATTATTATGTTTATTAATCGGCTAACAGCTGCTATATATACAATAATATACAATTGCATAATTATTTACAATCCTACATATTGCCTGCAAGCTTACAAAACCATGTTATATCTACACACGCTGTTTTTCACATTCCACAATCAAAATCCACTAAGTAGGGCTATTAGTAACACCTGTTCACACGTTAATTAGTGCAAGTGATAAGTCAGTTAAAGAAGCACACGTGCCTAGAGTAAGCAGCACGTGCATTCAAATTTCGACATATAACCAGTAAGAATCCTTCCGTAAATCCAATAAACATTTTGACTGGTTTGATACAGTGTATTTTTCCATACATACTCGTATCTAATTTGGCAAAAAAGCAAGGTATGAAGTTATGGATGTATTAACCGAAACATATCATTTAAAAACGAACCAATTATGCACATGCATTTTCTCGAAACAAAAATCTTAGTGCGACATATTAGTTTACTTAATCAAAAAAGGCAAGAAAAACACACTCAATTAGATGGTAAACAATGTGATGATTGAGAAAAATATTACTAATTTATCACTTGCACTAAGTGTAGACAGATCTGCGGGATATGTACATGCTGTACACAACGAAGGCGTAACTTGGAATCAACAGTGCCAGTGAAAATAGTGAAAACCTTTAAAATATGCCAAGTACATGTCCACTGTTCTTGTGAATTTAATAAGCAAACAATTTAAAAGTGATAAAACACGTACCGTGTTAAGTGTTTATACTATAGTTACTACCACGGAACTGCTAAAACCAAACTCTATTGTGCTGATTAACACTTCTTTTAAGTACTTAAAAAAATTGAATTGAGAATATTCTGGACTCTCTGTAAAAATAAGAGCCAAGTCCCTTAAACTGTATCCAATGCCATATACAGTCACTAGATATTATAAAACAAAGTCCTCCGCCGCGTCTGGGGCCAAGTCTACTAATTTACAAACGTGTCAGTTCAGTGGTCTCACAATGATGAGTTTTTGACAGATTTTGTATGGCATATCTGTCAAAAACTGATCATTGTGAGACCACTGACACGTTTGTAAATTAGTAGACTTGGCCCCCTGTGTGTCTGTCTATTCGCGATAAACTCAAAAACTACTTCACCGATCATGCTGTTTTTACCAATGGATATAGTGGTTCTCGAGGAAGGTTTTAGTATATAATAACCGACATCCACGCGGGCGAAGCCGCGGGCCTGAGCTAGTCATCTAATAAAACAAAGGAAGACCACTGTTTTCAGTTGCGAGTTATAGTTACAGGGTTTCCTGGCAAAAAAAATACGATCAGCATTTAGTACAGCAACCAATTCCAGCTAAGCAATGCAATGGCTTTCAGCAGTTTCGTCTTTCTGCTTATGGCAAACTGTAATTATGTGTACATTGATGGTACTTCTGTTTACCATTTGGTGCAATCTATTTATGACACCGTGCACTAAACTATGTGGCATGAATATCAATCCAGTTACACCTACGTTTGTAAAACAAACCTACTTTTCAAGATCCACTACACACTACAAGGTGGTCAGATATACATATTTTGGCAGTTCATGAACACATTAGAGGACTGTTTGCATCCATATCAATTAAGTTTTTTGTTACAGACTGCCAAGATATACCTTCTAGACACAGTATATTTATTCATATATACATCAGAGTCTGTAGATGTCACCAGTCATAGATAAGTGAAAAATGAACGAAGCTTTTTAGACGACAATTCTGACTGTTCCAACGGAAAATGTGACTTTTCTACAGATCCTGGGGGCCTAGACAAAATCCCTTTTCTGTAAGCGTTAACGCCAACGGAAAGATCAAATTGTATGGAGTTGCAGTTACGTGACATCTCTAACGCTAATGTCAACTTCATACAATTTGATCTTTCCTTTGGCGTTAACGCTTACAGAAAAGGGATTTTGTCTATAGCCTCTGTTCATCAAATTACCTGTAGTGTCCACAGGGCCTCGATGAGGAATGATGGAGTGCACGTATCTGGCCACAAAGTGCCCAAACACCGCCTTCAAGTCAGGGTTCTGCATCATAGCAACGAACTCGTTGAAGTCGAGGTACCCCGAGTTGTCTCGGTCCGCGAGGCCCATGATCTTGTCTACCACATTGTCGGGTAGGTCGTGTTCGTACTCTCTTGAGTTGATGATCTCTTTCAGTTCCACGTAGGAGATCCGCCCATCTTTGTCTTTGTCGTACTGGAAAGATAGGAGAAAAGTCTTAAGTACAGAATTTTTTAATATTTTCTTGGTCGTGGTAATAGGGGAAGTGATATAGCATTTCAAGCTCTATCCACAGTTCCAGGTCAGGTCCTACCAGGGATCGGGCTATCTGTGCCCTTAGTGTTCCAGATGTTCTTATTTACACGGCCACTATGCCAGGAAGGCTTCAGGGCTCTTTCCTATACCATTCTTCAATGGTATAGGAAAGAGCGGTAGAGTCTGGTTAATATTAAAAACCATGTGACGCGACCTATGGGTCTTTTGAAATAAGAATTTCTTCCCATCATCGCTGGTTTTAGAAATAATGTCGACATAATAAATTTTTAATTTTTTTATGATGGAAACAAAGCATTGTTATCAAACTGATGCATGGATGGTGATTCATTTTACAAAACTACCGCTTCGTTCCTAAATAAAATCCCTGAAAGCTTGTAAGCTACCGCAGTAACTGTATATTTCGTGTGAGATGAAAACAGAACACACTCCATGAATACAATCTAGCACAAGTTTAGTATACAAATGTCTAATAACAGAACTTCGAACAAAAGCAAGATTTGGTAAGGAAAACAAACGGAGAACTATGTACTCAGGCATAAATTGTATTGTATAACAATGGTTTGTTAAACAGGTATCGCATTTTACTAGGATATAGTAAAATATATTAAATTTGAATTGTTGTAAGTAATCTTCCTTAAAATTAATAGAATAATGACGCTTCCCCATGTTATCAATGGTGTAAGGCAACACAATGTGCGACTTGATGAAATAACAACGATAGCCAAATTAGATATTACTTGATTTTCCCGAAAATTATTTGTATCAAACTTGATATAATAACGTTTTTTGGACTCAATAAAAATAGCCTATTAGTTATATTACTAAGAACTAGGATACAAATAATATAAGTGAGTAGACTGCTATATGAAACTATATTATGAACTCCTGAATTCCAAACTTGTTACAATTTAGGTATATTATTATATGTATGTAGGTTCATAAGCTAAATATTATGTGCTAGCCGTCAGGATGGAATCTTGCGAATCTGGAGCGCTTTATGCTATAAATCCCGTCCCCTATATTTTTCATCATTATCGTTCTCTTGTTGTTTGGGATCGGCGCAACATGTCTTTTCTTTTCATACCTATGCTGTAGGTACTCCTGAGATGACGACTAATAGAGATGTCTCTATTCGTCGTCATCTCAGTTGTATCACCTCCTTTTCAGCTATATCATCTTTCTAAGTCTATCCGTCCTTGCTTTGGTCTTTTCCTACCATTATAGCCATCCCATTCATACACAAAACTTTCCTCATACATTCATCATAAAACGTTGTATAAATATGTTATTATACTCGTCAACAAATTGAAGACCTAGATTCCCCAGCCTTGTTCCCTCCAAGGTTAATATTACAAGGTCATCAGTTGCTTCTTGTTTTAACATTATTTTGTTTTCAGCACGCGTTCGAGATTCTGTGTCGAATGGTATTGAACCACGACCTCATTTAAGTACAAAAGCGGTAAGCGATGACAGTTGCTTTTCGAAAGTTAGTGATAATTCGTTCTACAGTACCGATATTACTATGCTCTCGATACGTTATTTTTAAATTGGATGCTTTATGGTCTGTTGCATTTCCGGTTAACTTATCTGGAAGGAAAATTTCGTACATATTCTGTTTCTGTTCATGGGTTGGATCCTGGTTATCTAGACCCTATGAAACAGGTTCTAATATTAGTGTGTTGAGATATGATAGTGTGTTTTCCTTAATAATATCCATGTGAGAAAGTTACGAGACATGAGAGTCGAGGCATCTCGTCGGGTGCAGCGCAAATTGGATCTTTGTAAATAAAAGTTGCATATATCGTTCAGTGCAATTAAGTCAAAATACTGGACAAAAAAATGATTGCGTTGATAATTTTCTGTTATGTAATTAATTAATTACGTTATGCAACTAAAATGTTGATTACGTGTGTTGTGGGTATAAAGCCAAATGTTGCTGTTGCTATAAGTTTTTTCACAAAGCTCTTGATTTTTTGTCAACCATTGTACGTGTAATTAAATTTATTAGTACATTATTAATAGTATCTACTATTCTATCAATTAGACTTTAATATAGATTTTGGTGCTAGAAAATTTAAAAAGAAAATACTGGCACAATATATTTTGGAACTAAATCTACATCATTGTCAAGCCTATGTCCGGACCATCACTCGATAATACGGAATGTGAATCACAAAAAATATTAGACCTTGAAATTATAGAACATTAAACATTTTTACAAAAAAAAAAAACTGTTATCAACTTATCAATCAATGTAAACTAAATAGCATCAACGAAGTATCGAACAGTCATAAAGGTGATGTGATAACTGATAACTCCACTTCGAATGCGCATCGTACCTTTAAATTGTAATACTTCCATGAATCATTAATTCTTGAGTCAACCTGAAACGTTTTTACAACTGAATACGATTACAGTAATTATATCAAAGGCGATGGTTTACCTATACTTAATAAGCAACACAACGATATTTTTTGTGTGTATAGATAGGCAACAGCAGCGCAACAGTTAACAACCGTACAATCTGGAAAAATCTCACCGTGAAAACTTAGGTGAAGTGAACTGTCAAGCTACCTCATTGGATGACTGGATCCTCATATCTGAAGAAAGAAAGGAAGCAGCACGTTCCTAACTATGTATTAGTCACAAGTCAGTCATATTTAGGCCTAAATCATGATCATGGCAGACTGAAAAATACCGAGGAATATATGAGTCATTTAAAAGGGGAATGATTCCTAGATGTCATGATATGAATTGAAACAATTGGTGACGAACTGAAAACGCAAATGGACAATGACTAAGCCGACTTTTTGTAAAGAATTGATAATTGCTTTTGAAGATGATTAGTTCTTTATAGCAACTAAGATTAAACGTAATAAGGTAGACTACATGATCATCATCATCATCATCATTCGCTTCACTTCGCCCACAGTTGGGCATAAGCCTCTCTTTTCTTAGAATACATTCGACGATATATTTCCACCTGTGATACAAGATAATAAATCCTAGAACACAGTCCATCTAACATTGTAATGCTTTCATTCGTTCTTTATTTATATAATATTTTACAAATTTTTATTCTAAATAAGTCAATCAATCTGCCTAGCCTTTTCCCAACTATGTTGGGGTCGGCTTCCAGTCTAACCGGATGCAGCTGAATACCAGTATTTATTCTAAATAAGTATTTTATTTTATTCAATGTTTTTTTTTGTGTGTTTGTTATAGGTACTCCTCTGCCCAATCCTTCAGGAACACAAGGCGTGATCTTATGTTATATGTTATTTTTATTGAACTCTCGTACATTTCCGGTATAAGCTGAAGTCGCATTGTATTATAGGCTTACGGCTTATACTGGAAATTTATAGCTTCATATTATTATGTCGTCGTGTGTACCTTTTACCTTACCTATACCTATTATCCAATCCCTATCGTAAACTTTCATCTAATCTCCTTGCTTCAGATACGAGTGCATTTGTATTAACATTGTAATAAATGTACTTACGAGAGAAACGAATTTTATGATCTAGAACATATTCGCGTACTTTGTACAAAAAAGAAATGTGGCCAAGTTTAAAGACACGACAGCCAAAGAAACACTTCTAAATTGCATTATTATAATAATACACGGGAATAATGAATATAATGATAAAGACAATGTATGTAGCTGAATATGAATCATAACTGCACTACACACTTGTTGATAATACCAATGAATGCCTAGCTTCACAATTAAAATGATTATTTTAAAACCATTTAATTTATGACAAGTAATACCCTGGACCTTGTTAACCCTAGAGACAAACATAGTCTCAGGTTTCATTGTTGATGGCAGTATGACACTCAGTTATTATTTTTTAAGTGTGTTCTTGCGCCAAGATCGAACAGATCAATTAAATAGCAAAGAATGCAATCTGTCACATACCCCTTCGTCTGTGGCGAGCTTCCCTAAGGCGCTGTCATTAAAAACGATAAGCAAAGTCGAACGCTTTGGTAAAGTCACAAAAAGCTTCAGGAAAAAAAAATACAAAGAGTATTTCTAATTGTGTCTTGTGTATATTATGTTTGTATGTGATAAAATTACAAATGCGTGTAACACAAAATGTGAGTTAATGGATGTATTAAGATCGTAATCTGTCCATAATGGCAATGTTAACGCGTAATCACACAACATATTTCCTGTCGTTATATCACTAATTACTGTTACTGATTCTGCTGAGCTGACAATTAAATCGAGTCGCATTATTTTATGCAACTCCTCTACGCTTTCTAGTTTCATGGTGGTTGTCACTGAAATAGCTTCGTCATTTGCAAGGAATTCATCTATGTACTTGATTGGTATTTAAGGAATTAATAGAAGTTGAATGATTGCCAATGAAATATTGCTCTACCATGAAAAGGTACTTTTGGTTACTTGGATATCTGGCTTTATCCACGATTCCTGATCTAAATCATGTAGCGCAGCCACTTCTATCTCGTGAACCTACCAAAACGTTTTTATTCTAGTCTGGGCATCATTGTTGTGTATTAGACTATCTATTCTATCCATCTTGGTTAAATGCTAGAGGTGCCTACACACCAGCATTATTTTAACTGGAAGAGACTCGTAGATCAGTCTTTTTAAATTATTTAACGTAACTCACCAGGAATCTTTGTATAATTAAAATAGTAATCCAGTGGAAATCAATTTCACACTTTCAGTACGAAAGTAATTTAGTTTGACCCAAATGGTTGTTTGGCTAGTTGATTGTGTAAATATTCGCCGCTGAACAAGCTTGCTGTAAGTCATCGTGTTTGGTTTGTGACATCACGCATTCCACGGTAATTACCGCGTGCTCTATCTACCTGGTTAGTAGATTAGTAAAAAAATCTTACATCGATTTCGGGAAAAAAAATTTTCAAGACTAATTTCACAGTTATGAATCCTTCGAATTCAATTTAAAACCTTGCTAGTTAAATGTCTTGCGGCATTGAAAGAGTTCGATTTACCAGTCAAGTTTAGACGGGTAACTTTGTACCAGATGAAGACAAGTAGGTAAAAGGTACTTTTTATATACTTAGGTAATCTTATTTGACCAATTCAATTATTAAGGAGATTAGGAGGAAAAATGCCTAACCTATATCCTGATTTCAAACTGTAATCGGGCAAATTATAAATTAATAAATCATGCATGAACTTGAAAGATTGTACCAAACCAAAGGAAAACATACAGTTAAGGTTTGCTTTATCATACCACGTCATTAGTATGAGTCAACCGGGAAAGAGGTTTATACGTAGCGTACGAACACCTATCACTTTTGTATTCAAAAACAATTTTTATGTCATGAATGTGTCTTGGCATACAACCAAGATCAATGTGGGATGTATCTGTAAGATATCGTTACCTCAAAGTTTAGTGAACTCTTTTTTCTAAAGTAGGTGAAAAACCTGATTAAGATACAGAGGGCATTACTAGATTCATTAACCCAGAACCAGTTTTTGACAGGAAAAGCGAGTGATATCGTGAGATGGATCGAAAACATACAATAATTGGTTCGATAAGTGCGATTCGATCGCATATTCTCCATCGGTCCGTCAACTACCTATCATAATTATGGAGGTTATATGTGGATGTGTGGTTTTTCTCCATATTTCCCTGGCTAAACCTGTATTTAATTAACTTTACGACCTAACATGCACTATTACATCTATTATTTAGCAATTATACGAGCATGTAAACTATGCAAATACAGTGGTTTAACTTCTAATTAATATTTGCATTAATGAACAGCTGTCGTCACAAGAAAACATGTTGTAAAATATAAGTATAAATAGATAAGTAAATAAACATAACAAACAGACCTAAATCTTCTTTACATAATGTAAGTAAGCCGCCATAAAACAAATAACAATGCTGTAATAAAGACTCGTAAATATGGTCTATTATTTACAAGATTCAGTGTCTGTGGGCTGCCCGACCGGGCCGTGACGCCAACGCTAAAGTTATAATAATTTGAATAATATTGAACAGACTTTGTTCTGCATTCCGTGCGTAGAAATTCCAAGGTTTTAGGATGAGCAAAAATGAAATATGTCCATGTAAGATGAATATTCTCCAAAGAAACCCTGACCCTGATGAAAGCAGGACATTTTTTCAAGAAGCTGGTATCAAACTTGTGACTGATTTGGTCATGCTTTTGATTCCAATTCTTCTATATTTCCATTTCATTTACAGCAATTTTTACTGATTCCTCTAAAGTGCGTGAAGGTCGTACGTACCTAGTTGACTTACTACAAGTCTACAACATAGTAGATGAGATCTGCTACACACTTAGTGTCAGTCTTGAGGATAAGAAAACTGTTCCCGGAAAGCAAACTCAAGCGAAAGATAGGTACATTTCTGAGATATATATAATTTTGCTGAAGCTTATAATGCCACCAGGAAAAATGTTAATATTTAATAATATAATGCGCGAAAATACCGGTTTAAGAGGTCAAAAGCAATCAACGCAATTTTAATAGCAAAGATTTTTTACATAAATTGCATAACGTCAGGGAAAATCAAGGGAAAAACCCAGTTCCGTTTATTAAACAGTTTGACCAAAGTAATGCCTTTGCATACGTAATAAAAATTGGCAATGAGTAAAATTTATTGTTTGAGAATACCAATGATTCGTCATTCGTATATCAATGGAATTACTCAGTACATAAGAAACTATTTCTATTCTTTGATTTAGTTATGTGTGGGGTATAGACGAACGGTAGCGTTCGTCTCGTTTCTTGGTCTCGTTATACCGTTCGCTGAACGGACCTAAGAAGGCCAAAGAAAGCTTGCAAAATCCAGTCGTGGGCACGGTCTGTACCCAGCATAATCGTGACTGTACCATTTTCCTTCACGCATGTTTGAATCAGTTTCCAGTCTAGACATTTTAGTCAGTTACCTACTAGGTGGAGTGATTTCCATGGATTCCTGCATCACTATTTAGGATTTTTGGTTCCTTATAGTGGGGCCAGCTTTTAGTATAGGATACTTATATTAAGAATGTCTGTATCTATTGTATCGCCCTGCGTGTTTTTTTTTATGTTAGATAGATAGATAAAAAGTTTATTTGGTGCACACAAAAGACAGCACAACATACAAAAACACGGTTAAATAATAACTAATTACATTAATAAATATCTACAAGGTGCCAATATACAAAAAAAAATTGAAGCAATAAAAGAAAACTAGACACAGTGATGACAGTGATGTTAGCCTACATTGGTGCCGATTCTCTTGTCACAAATTCTCTAAACTAAACTAAAAATCACTAAAATTTAGTTTATTCCTGTCAAACGACGATTTCTTATTCTGAAAATAGACTAAAGTGACACAACTTAACTATAATTTAGTTTGACAGCATTAAGATGGTACTGAGTTTTAATTTAGTGAAAATGCTATTCTGAATTTGACGTTTTAACCAAAATTTTTGTTCTATATCTAAAATCCTCTAACTAACTCTGACTATTTTTAATCACGATTAAAAATGTGTGGAATAAAATTAGATGTCATGAACTAAAATTCAAACCAACACCTCGAATTCAGTTGCAAAACGGTACTGTATCTTTTTTTTATTTTCTTTTGCTTATATCTCGAAAACGGTGTGTCCTATCGCAAAAATAATGAAAATGTTGACCCCCTTTGCAACCCGCAAACCCGTAATACTTAACATGTTGGTAATTTAATTTTTTTGTTTTCTTCCAAAAAGTGAAAAATTCCATATAAAAATACGTCGAGACGGCCACATTGCGCGCCTCTCCGGCTCAAAAAAAATCACGTGGTAGGCAAACAAGTAGGTACCAAGTGCAGTCGCGATTGTCAAATTCGATTTTAGTTCTGTCAAAATAATTTTTAAATTTAGAGATTTTTGTTGGCAGAATAGCTCTAAGATTCTCATAGTAAAAAGTAAGGAATTTTAGTGATAGTTTAGTTAGTTTAGTTCGGTGTACAAGAGAATCGGCACCACTGTCCCACTATTGAGCATGGCGTCCCCCAAATCCCTGCGTGTAAATAGCTATAATAAGCTAAAGGCTTAGTAATAACAGCCACAAGGGTCAATTGATCAAACTACGCAGATCTTTGACAGTCGTTACGGGTAGTCAGAAGCCAGAAAGTTTGACAACCAGTCTCACCAAGGGGTATCGTGTTACCCAGCAACTGGGTTGAGGAGGTCAGATAGGCAGTCGCCTCATGCAAAATACTGGTATACATCTGCATCTGGCTAGACTGGAACCTGACCCGAACATAGTTGGGAAAAGGCTAGGTGATGAATAAGCCGTTCTTCTTGAATAAAATATCAGGAAGTGCGTAGATCTTATTACGATCTTTTATTATATCGTCATTTATCCGTCTCGGGTTCTCTTTATCCGTCTTTTTCCGCCATTTTATTAGTTATGCTATCGGGGCTATCGGTCATGAAAATACTGTATTATGCTTCACAAATATTTGACTACGAAATGCAGACTATGAATGAATATAATCGTGTTCTTACATTAAATTACGCTACACCGGTATTGCAGTTCTTTATTGATCGTAAATATTTCGTAATACGTGATACAGAGATTGCCTGTATGATGTAGGAACATGTGCTACGTAATATTACGTTGCTAGTTGGCATAGTTATTTTAACCAGGAATGTGTATTGTATCGTATCTACCGTGGATTTGTCACTCTATCATAAAAACAACTCAGACTGAGGGGAATCCATGAATAATTATGATTGGGTATTTGAACTGTGATTATGTAATATTTTTTTTGTAAATAAGACGGGAATTTCCATATCTTTGACAATCTGAGTGGTGCATGGTTTAATTCCGATATAAAATTAGATTTGAGTCGTTTTATAGATATCGGTATAACCTATGACCTATACACTGTGAAATAAGGCTGATGCGGATTTTTATGATGCCCATAAATCTTACAAACTTCAGAAAAAAATATTAGGGAACAAGGAATATTTTCTAAGTATTATCCTCAGACCAACAAAAAGGTTGTTGGTCTGAGGTATTATCTTATTCGGTTAAATATTTTTACGGAGGCATAAAATGTTCATGATTGTTTTAAGAGTTGAATATTCACACAACGATTATGTCAGAAACCAGAAACCAGATTCACATAGAATACCAAATTGACGGAGAGTAAAAGTAGGAATAATTATGGTAATTTGGAGGAAAACCTGATACATGGATATTAGGTATATCCATGTATCATTCAATATTATTGTATATAATATTCAACTAAATAATCGTTATATTATTCAACTACGTTACATTCAAGTTTAATACCTAACATAGTTAAGATCGTGAGATCCGAATGGGAATTCCTTTGTCGAATTTGCAAAACTTTAGAATTCGCTTGACAGGCTACTATTTTGCGCAATATTTCGCTATTCTTGGCAATTGTGGTCAATATATGAATGAAATCTAGGCAGCATCGAGCGATAGATTGCAATTTCAAATGTAGGTAAGTACTATAAATCCTTACATCCTTACTAATATATAATATCTGTGCTAATATTATAAATGCGAAAGTAACTCTGTCTATCTGTCGGTCTGTCTGTATGTCTGTCTG